>JBBDGP010000463.1:6802500-7297500 GCA_037952835.1 Lithobates septentrionalis | reverse complement strand
ATCTATTTGTATAGTGTGTGTGTATATATATATATATATATATATATATATATATATATATATATATATATATATATATTATACAGCCGATGCTTCTGCAGTTGTACTAAATTGCAGTAAAATAAAATGTATTTTGTAGTACAAAGTTGGCTGGGATGGGTTTGGTAAGCGGAGGGCTCCTCTTGAGACTAAGAGCGCCACCTAGCAGACACATGGTAAATTACAGCTCATGAAGCCAATTATCTCCTAAATTTGAGAAGGGTTCTTGCTGTGCTTCCGTGAGCCTCACCTGAGTTTTTTTTTCTGTTTTTTTTTCCACTTATCTCCTCAAGGACTGAATCAGCAACAAGATTAATATGGACGTGTACACCTCTGGAGGAAGGAAAGACTTCTAAGCTGACTTTTTGGTGAACTCGCCTTTGCTAGTGATGTGTGCACATCTTCCCCTCTCTCCATCTCATATTATTGTGCTTGTCTTTAATGCATGCAGTCGCCACCCCCATAGTTCTTTCAGATCCCTGTCCCTGCAGCCGGCAGTATCAGGAGAAGACTCCCCTGAATTCTCTAATTCACCAGACTACCTCTGTGCTGGAGCTTCTCACACAGGGGGCAACAAGCGGACCCCGCACAGGAGCTCAGGTGGTCTCAGAAGCCACGGTGGGTTTACATGCAACCTATTACCATGAACCCTTTCATCTCTAGGCAAGCTAAAACATACAAACAAACACAAAAAAGAACCAACACGCGATGTTTTCCTTTCCCTCTGCTTCTAAAGGGTTAATAAACTTTATTTTCTCCTTTCTTGCTCCATAAAACACTGCCTCTCTTTTATCAATTGTCACTCATGTAATATTAATTCCTAATATCTGTATGTTGTTGTGTGGGATGGGGCTAAACACATCCACTAATACCTAGAGCTCCGGCTGGAGGAATTGCTCCTTGTTCTGTGCATTACATTTCATTGAAATTCATTTCCTCTATTGGAGGCTAATTGTAGCAACCTGGGATATATTTACTGTCATGTTACAGCTAAACTGCATGTTGTATGCTCTTTTTTTTACCTGTTTGAGTTTCACATAATTAAATCTGTAAACGCTGGAATCGGTTTATAGTTCATCGATATTATTAACTATTTGTGTATAGGATGTATAGGATTTTTAGTTTAGATTGTAATAAAGACATTTCATTTCAGTGGCAGTTAAGCGCATTTTTAGATTTTGTTTATTAGCTATCGTATGTTAGTAATTATGTTGTTTGTTTGTTTTTTTAAGCATCGTGTGTATCAACATCACATATAAGGGCTTTCATACCATGTCACGCTATGCTAATACATAAAATACACATCAACCCTCATATACTATATTATACCTCCAGTCTCCAATTTGCACTTGACACCTTACAGACAAGGGATACCCAACTGCATAATGTAACATTGATTTATTGCCGGTGGAGGTAAGTGTTCACTCCTCGGGGTCCTCTGACCAGCAGATGTATTTACTACTTAGATCCTCCACCGTGAGACCACAATCTGATCAATACCAAGCTTTTCACTAACATATTTCTTTCCCCTCCACATGAGGAATCGCAGTAAATCAAGAACAACATTATAAACCAAACCGTGATTAAAAAGCAACCTAAATATAAAATTAGCCACTATTAATAAAACATTCAATTACGCATTTTATCACTTTCAGTTTTTTTTTATTCTTTAAAAATTGACATATATGGGATAACTTGCTACTTTTATCAGCTACAATGCCCTTTATAAAGTCATGGCAAGGATCTTTATTTAATAACATCAAGAGCAATACTAATGATAAAGAGGTATCTCATTTATAACTAGGACTGGTGACCTAATGAAGAGCATAGATTCAGTCTGTTGTGGGTTCAAATTTCTGAATTTTATGAATGCTTGTTTTGGCATCTTCATCCTCTTTTTAAGTTTTGGTTTATTAATATATGTAGAAGAATAAATAAACTGCAATATTTTATTAGGATTACAATCGTTCCATATCTATCTGCTTACTTTCTCTCTCTTTATTTATTATTCTACTATTTATTTATTCTTTTATTCATTCTATCTATCTATCTATCTATCTATCTATCTATCTATCTATCTATCTATCTATCTATCTATCTATCTATCTATCTATCTATCTATCTAGCACTATCCATCTACCTATCTATCTCTATATTTATGCATACATTGCATCCCTCCATATCTAATCTATCTATCTATCTATCTATCTATCTATCTATCTATCTATCTATCTATCTATCTATCTATCTATCTTAATTTTGCTATTTTTGACACATCTTGGGGTCTGTAGATATAAACAAACTCCCAGAAGCCCCAGTGAGTGCATGGCCAATAATAGATGGCTGTGTTATTAATAAGCCATTGTCAGGGGGATTAGGCGACTAAACTGGCTTTTCAGTGTGGGGAGATGGGGAAATCTCCTTGCAGCTACGTGTCAGGTTTTGTTATCTAGAAAGTCCTGGAAGCTATGGGAGATATGGCATTTATTTTCCCATAAACACAGAATTGGAAATAAAGACCCCCTATCTCAAAGCGTGACTGCCCCTGCTGGCCTTGTCCACTCTCAGCCCTTTCCATCCACGTCAATGCCAACTTTTATTTCTCTCTTCCAAGATGTACCAATGCACAACAGAATGAGAGGGAGGGGAAAAAAAGCTGGAAAATCCCAAACCAGGGGTGTAGGAGAGTGTCGGCTCTCCCCTCAGTTCTGTGCTAGTAAACAAACTACTGCCAGTGCTGAGATACGTGGGAGCCAAGTGATCCTGCAAATTCTCCTATTCATATTGGCAGCAGTGTGGCCTTTCTAAAGGGGTCCTGTCACTCAGGGAGAGGGGCATTTCTTTAACCTGCTGTCAATTCACCCACAAGGCAGCCCCAGAAGCCATGCACACACAGACAGTGGGAAACAGGCAGACAGATCTGACAGAAGTGTATACCAACTATACAGACAGTACAAACACACACACACACACATAACAAGAGTACATATAGACAATATAGACAGTACAATACACACATAGATATAACAAGAGTACATATAGCAAATATAGACAGTGCAATACACATATATATAACAAGAGTACATATAGACAATATAGACAGTGCAATACACACATAGATATAACAAGAGTACATATAGACAATATAGACAGTGCAATACACACATAGAAATAACAAGAGTACATATAGACAATATAGACAGTGCAATACACACACAGATATAACTAGAATACATATAGACAGTTTAGGCAGTGCAGCACACACACACATATAATAAGAGTACATATAGACAGTGCAATACACACATAGATATAATAAGAGTGCACATAGATAATATAGACAGTGCAAAACACACACATACATAAAAAGAGTACACATAGACAGTGCAATACACACACAGATATAACAAGAGTACATATAGACAATATAGACAGTGCAATACACACATAGATATAGCAAGAGTATGTACAATATAGACAGTGCAATTCACACACACATATAACAAGAGCACATATAGACTATATAGACAGTGCAATACACACACAGGTAAAACAAATCTACATATAGACACAATATACACAGTGCAAAACACACTTAGATCAAACAAGAGTACATGTAGAGCATGTAGACAGTCAAAACCCAATAAATCTAACAATGGTACATACACAGAGAAATACACAGATGCTGAAGTAGAAAATATACACATAGACCAAATAGACAGTAATAAACAAAGACAGACTTACAATATTACAGACCCCCTCCCCTTTGAGGGGGTGACAGATACGTACCCCAATACACTCACAAGCTCACAGAACACAGGGACACTATGGGGTTGATTTACTAAAGGCAAATCCACTTTGCACTACAAGTGCACTTGGAAGTGCAGTCGCTTTAGATCTGAGGGGAAGATCTGAAATGAGGGGAAGCTCTGCTGATTTTATCATCCAATCATGTACAAGCAAAAATGCTGTTTTTTTTATTTTCCTTGCATGTCCCCCTCAGATCTACAGTGACTGCACTTCCAAGTGCACATGTAGTGCAAAGTGGATTTGCCTTTAGTAAATAAACCCCTATGGTGTCCGTTTATGAAGCAGTGATCAGCGGTGATCCCGAGGATCGCCGCTGATCACAGTCCATAAACAGTTTATGAAGCAGTGATAATCGGGGGAGAACATGTTTGAACTTGTTCTCCCGCCGATTATCTCTACACATGGAGAATCCTCATAGATGACACAGAAATGGCCAGTTTATGAAGCGGTGATCTCACCGCTTCACTGGCGATCTGAGTCAGAATTCACACTCCCAGGTTCACCAGCTCAGAGGTGGTGAATCGGGGAGTGAAGAGGAAATCTGGGGGGATCTGAGGGGGAAGGAGGAAGTTTTTTAACTTCCTTATGCCTGGTTCAGACCCCCCAACACTGTAAGCATGTCCCCCTGTCATATTTATGTGTATACATATATATACATATATACATATAATGTGTATATGTATATATATATCATGTGTGTGTATATACATGTATATATAATGTGTGTGTGTGTATACATATGTGTATAATGTAGGGGGACTCTTTATTTTACTAACAGTAATCCACGCCGTTGAGCGGTGATAATTTATCACTGCTTGATAAACTGACATCTGGTACTATAATCTCGTAAAGTCTCACGAGATTCCAGTATCAGGGGCCGTTCTCCACTGTTTGAAGCATTTGTAGATCGCTTCACTCCTCCAAAGGTGAAGCGATCTACACCGCTTCATAAACAGGCACACAGAGGAGAAAAATCTTCACTGTGAATGCCGGAGAACGAAGCAGTGAATAGATTTCACTGCTTCATAAACGGACACCTAAATGCCTTATTCAAGACTCAGTTTTTAATTCTTAACTGAAGAACCAATACAAAGTGAATTCAGATTGATGACTATGGTTTATTGCACTTAAGAATTAATAGTTAGGAATTAGGAAATCTTTATTGGATTAAGACAATATGTGGTCAATGGGAAAGAGGTTCCTTAATTGACAAAAACACCCACAGAGAACACAAATAACTGCAGGGTGACACTGTATAGACAATAAAGCATACACAGAACTGCAGGGTACCATTGTATAGACAATAACACACAAACACAGAACTGCAGGATGCCACTGTATAGACACTTATATAAAAGTAATCCTGCAGGAGTGTGTCTTTTAGACAGTAACACACAGAACTGCAGGGTGACAATGTATAGACAGTAACACACACACAATTTCAGGATGACTTTTTATAGACAGTAACACACGTGCAGGGTGACACTGTATAGACAGTAACACACACACATGCAGGGTGACACTGTTTAGACAGAGAGTACCACTGTATAGGCAGTGAAACACACACAAAACTGCAGGGTGACTTTTTATAGACAATAACACACACATGCAAGGTGACAATGTATAGACAGTAACAAACATTAACACGGTATGGACATTAACACACTGATAACTGCAGGGTGACACTGTATATGCAGTTACACACCACATACACACACTTGCATGGTAAGACTGTATACACATTAATACACACAACTGTAGAATGACACTGTATAGACAGTTACACACACGCCTACTGAGTGACACTTTATAGATACAGACATGCACACAAACAACTGCTGTGTGACACTCTATGGACAAACAATGACAGGACATATACTAATGCAGTACAGAGGCAAGAAAAAAAAATTACAAACACACGGACAGAAATACTTTTAGAAAATACACAACAGGGACAGTCAGACATACTGACAGCAATGCAACGCACAAAAAGTGTCACAGTTACACAGCAACAGTGTAAAAGGTAACACAACAGGCACATACATAGATAGCAAATACTACAGTCCATACAGACTATACACAGTGCAGTACACACAGTTTGTCAGGATTGTGTAGAGATATTATAGAGAGAAAAACAGGACACACGCACACACTAAATGTAAAATAAAGACATGGAGGACATAGATCTATACATGCAGACACCCTGTGTACACACACTAACATATACACTGATCTGTACAAGCAGAATGGAAATACACCATTAACTTTAGTGGAGGAATTCCTCTCTCTGGCCCTGTAAACTGGTTCACTAGTGATGTACAGGAGAGTCAGAGGAAGACCTCCCTGTGATTGGATGGATGCAGCGAACAGACTGCCTGGGCTTATGAATAATGATTCCCTATACAACACAATGTACACTACACTGTACATACAGGTACATGCTGGTCCGCATGATTCTACCTGGACACACAAGAAAAGAAGTATACACACTGAACATATACACCACGGCTGAACTACATATACATATTGTGGCAGAGGCTCACAAGCAACACTGTTGAAGATCATATACTCATACTGAAGCCATCACGGTGGAATATGAATATATATGCACACTTCAGTTGGGGCTTATTTACCACTGGTGATGGTGAACATGGTATACACACTGGGTTCATGGGTTACATATACCTATGATATGATTTACACACTATGGCAGAATTACACGTACATCACTATTGTATATACAATTCTACAGGTACACGTATATCACTGCAGGGCTTGATATACATACACAGAAAGAGGAACACATGCATCGCTGTATAATATATGTACAGAGGAAAAGATACATATACACAGTAAATAACTGCCAAGTATGATATAAATGCACTGGCATGGATGCATGAGCACCACTGCAGAAAAAAAAAGATATACAAACATGTGTAGGGGTAAGTATACACCACTGCTGACTATGAGCATGATCTAAACACACCACTGAAGAATTTAAGAAATATACAAGGAAAGAGGTACACACACCACTGATGAATATATTCTACATACACAGAAAGAGGGACACATACCACTGATCAATACAATACACCTACACAGAAAGAGGTACATACCGTTTATGAATACAATATACATACACAGAAAGAGGCACATGATAAATATGCTATACATACACTGAAAGAGGTACACACGCGACTGCTGAATATAATATACATACAAAGAAAGAGGTACACACACCACTGCTGAATATAATATACATACAAAGAAGGAGGTATACACACCACTGCTGAATATAATATACATACAAAGAAGGAGGTACACACACCACTGCTGAATATAATATACATACAAAGAAGGAGGTATACACACCACTGCTGAATATAATATACATACAAAGAAAGAGGCACACACACCACTGATAAATATGCTATACATACACTGAAAGAGGTACACACACCACTGCTGAATATAAAATACATACAAAGAAGGAGGTATACACACCACTGGTGAATATAATATACATATATAGAAAGAGGTACACACACCACTCCTGAATATATTATGCATGCACAGAAAAAAATACACATACCACTGGTGAATAAAATATACATGTACAGAAAGAGATACACATACCACTAATGAATATAACACACACACACACACACACACAGAAAGAGGTATACATAGCACTAATGAATATAATATACATACACAGAAAGAGGTGCACAAACCATAGATGAATATAGTAAACACACAGAAAGCGGTACCCTTGTTGAATATAATGTACATACTCAAAAAGAGGTAGACACCACTACTGTATATAACATGTACACACAAATGGGTACACACCACTGATAAATATAACACAAAGAGGTGCACACACAACCGATGACTGTAATAAATATACAAAAAAGAACACACACCACTGCTGAATAATGTATTCATACACAAAAAGAAGTACACATATTACTACAGAATGTACCATACATACACAGAAAAGGGTGCACACACCACTACAGAATATAACATACACACACACAGAAAGAGGTACACACACCATGCTGAATATAATACACACACGTAGAGGGAGTTTTTGTATTAAATATGATTTTCCACTTTTTTGCTGTGAAAGTATCAGAGGGTTTGTGTTGTCAAGGTCAGTGCTATATAAAAGCCTCGAAGGACTAACTAGCAGCAAGTAATGCCCTCCCTGGGGTGAGGGATTTATCCTGTGTTCTCATCTGCCTCTCCCAGCACTGTACAGCTCCTCTTTACCCTTTCACTGCCAGGGAGCACCTCCATCCCTCACCCTCACAGATCCCCCATCCATCCCAGCACACTGCACAGGGCTTCGGTGGGAGAATCATTTGGGAGGAAATTTGGGGTCAGTTCAGGTCTGAGTGGAACATCTGCAAAACATTGACACAGCCTGTGTAGACAAAAATGCCATTTGCTGTACAAACCCAGCACTAATGGCTAAAGTTCCCTCTCCAGCTCTAATGCCATCCTCTCCCTCTTTCAGGAAAGGTCACCATTAATTGCGTGAATAATATTATTGTGTTTGCCTAGCAAGTATAATAGCAATAATATGTATGCCTAAAACAAATAAAGGAGAAAAAATGGGGTCCCCCCTGGGATCTCTAAACTTGTGTACATTCTCAACATGTCTTCAGATTAAATATAAACTCAAAGAAAATACATCTCCAGCACAAGAGGATTACAGGCTGTCTTGATATACAATTTAATTACAGCAAATTTATAATATCGTTTGATTCCCACTATAGAATTGGAGTATGGGTGAGGTTAAGTAGCTTTTAAAAGAGACACTTCGAAATGGCTTATTCAATAAATAGCACCTTTAAATCCTAAATTCCCCATTACAAACACGATCTACATATGGATGCCAGTTATATCTACATCATTTTTTTTCTTCAACGAGAAAAAGCATTCATAAAAATGCTGCTTGGCACTGGCTGCTTTAGGAAAGCAGATGTTAATTTTTTTCACGTATCTTTTATGGCCCTGTACATGTGTAACATTGGAAGCAATCCAGAACGCCTCTATTATTTGGTAAATGACTGTTGGTTGAAGCCCTACTATTCTCAGCAAAAAAAAAAACCCCAACTATATTATATCAATAAACCAAGCATCTGGGCTCCAACCAGAGCTGCAAACCTGCAGGGAGGGCATTGAGAATTAAAAAAGGTAGACACCTTCAGCTGATGATCTAGTTAAAATTATATATATATATATATATATATATCTGTTAGCAGTGGCCCATGGAGAAGAGAGAAAGGCGTTGTGTAGTCCTAATACACACACTCTCTGTCCTAGGGTGACAACGCTGATCGGTATGACTGTCACCCTAGGACAGGAAGTATGTTAATGGCAGGATTACCAGATTAAAATAAAGAGTGTAAAAAAAAAAACGAACGCAGATACCACATCTAAGGACTGGCAAGTTGCAATATTATCAATTTTGGTTCTTGGGTTGAGATACCCTTTAAGAAGTTAATCTGGCATGGGTCTGTTTTACAAACTCCCACCCGCAGTACTGTAAATATCAGCATGGTTCTTATTTTTATTTTTTTGTATGTCTAATTATTTAGGGATGTGGAATGTATGTTGTATGTATGATCCTTAGGGAATATGGAATTTCTTTAGTATGTATGATTATTATGAGGATGTGGACTTGTAATTTGTATGTATGTCCATCAGGGGGGTGTGGACTTTATTTTGTATGTGATCATTAGGGGGGTTTGGAATTTATTTTGTATGTATGATCATTAGGGGAATATAAAAATAAAATCTACATTTCCCGAATGATCATAAGAAAATAAATCTAATATCCCCAAATGATCATACGTACAAAACCATCCCATTTCACATCCCTAAATTGTTACAAACAAATATTTGTATGTATGATCATTTGGGGATATTGGATTTATTTTGTATGCATGATCATTTTGGGATGTAGATTGTAGTTGTATACATGATGATTTGTGGATGTGGTCTTTATTTTGTATGTATGATCATTTGAAGAATGTGGTCTATATTGGCTGTATGATCATTTGAGGAATGTAGTATATACTGGATGTATGATCATTTGAGGAATGTGGTCTATATTGGCTGTATGATCATTTGAGGAATGTAGTATATATTGGATGTATGATCTTTAGGGGATGTGGAATTTAGGTTGTAAGTATGACCATTTGGGGATGTGGAATTTATTTTTTATGTATGATCATTAGGGATGTGTAATGTATTTGTATATATGATTATTTGGGGATGTTTATTCAGTTTTATATGTATGATCATAGGGGTGGGAAATGAATTTGTACATATGATTATTAGGGGATGTGGACTCTGTCTGGTCTGTATGATCATTAGGGGAATTTGGAATTTATGTTGCATGTTTGAACATTTGGAGATGTGGGATTTGTGTTGTATGTATAATCATTAGGGGGATGGGGAATCCAAGTTGTTCTGAAGATCATTCTGCTTAAACTCCACTTGTTTCTGAAGGCACTTCGGTCGTCGTAATTTTGAGTGAATTATGTTACATCAGGAGTCTTGCGGTCGCCATTGACCTTTCCAGGAATGCATGTATTTATATTTAATGCACTTGGTGGATTCTCTCTAGAGTCAGCCTGACAGATCATGTCTGCCATGGGATGATGTACCCTTTGCATGGAGGCCGCAGAGAAAGGGTCTGAACATCAAATTTCTTCAAATATGAAAAATAGGTCACCAATAAAATTGGTCTCAGCATGGTGTGTAATTGCAACAAAATGCTGCTGAGTAAATGCTAAGAGCTGGCTGGCTGTTGGGACAGAGTCGCAAACCATCTGGTGTGTGTTAATACAAGAGGCTCCTCAGCAATATTTACAACTCTGTGCTCTATCTGCTTTCTAGAAGTGCACAAGGCCTGCAAGCATCCCATATGCTGGCTGGAGAGAGGATAGAGGGGGACAGACACTCCAGTACCGGGCTGGCTGGGGCAGGCACACTGCTTCCTAGCAGCAGCTGGAGAGCAAGGTAAGCACTGCCTGCCTGCCTGCCTGAGTCCACCCACCGGTCATGTGCTGCCGGCCGCCATAGGTTCCCACGGCGCTGACGTCACAGCACACTGCAAGAGACTACATATTACTGAACCCATCTCTCATCTGGTTCCCATCACTTACACGGTGTCACCATTGACTGCAGGCTGGGCGAGGGAACCTCTGCCCGGCTATTTAGAACCATTCCCAGGCCGGGTCATTGTGTCACCATCACAAATCACACAAATCATACAGATCACACAAATCATACAGATCACACAAATCACACAGATCTCACACAGATCACACAAATCACACAGATCACACAGAACACACAGACCACACAGATCACACAAATCATCACACAAATCACACAGATCACACAAATCACACAGATCACACAGATCACACAGCCATTCATAGCAAGCAAAGTATAGGGAGCCTGGAGGAGGCAAACCTCTGCACCAGCCAGGCCTCTGACAGCTGATAGAATGTGTGACAACCAGCATCTCTACATAGATTGCTGGGGGACATACTACCTATCCATCCATCCATCCATCCATCCATCCAACCACCCATTATATGTCTGTCTATCTATATATCAATCCATTATCTATCTATCTATCTATCTATCTATCTATCTATCTATCTATCTATTTTCTATCTATCTATCTATCTATCTATCTATCTATCTATCTATCTATCTATCTATTTTCTATCTATCTATCTATCTATCTATCTATCTATCTATCTATCTATCTGTCTCTCTCTCTCTATTTTATGTCTGACTATCTCTATATATCTATTTATCCATCCACCCATCTATCAATTTTATGTCTATCTATCTATCTATCTATCTATCTATCTATCTATCTATCTATCTATTTTCTATCTATCTATCTATCTATCTATCTATCTATCTATCTATCTATCTATCTATCTATCTATCTATCTATCTATCTATCTATCTATCTATCTCTCTCTCTATTTTATGTCTGACTATCTCTATATATCTATTTATCCATCCACCCATCTATCAATTTTATGTCTATCTATCTATCTATCTATCTATCTATCTATCTATCTATCTATCTATCTATCTATTTATCCATCCATCTATCAATGTTCTATCTATCTATCTATCTATCTATCTATCTATCTATCTATCTATCTATCTATCTATCTATCTACCAATCCATTGTTTATCTGTCTATTTATCCATCCATCTATCAATTTTGTGTCTATCTATCTATCTATCTATCTATCTATCTATCTATCTATCTATCTATCTATCTATCTATCTATCTATCTATTTGATCATATCAATACCCCCCTTTTGTCTTTGCCCCTCCCCTCTCATTAGTTGGACTATGTTTAGTACAATAGAAGTAGCAGAGGCTGTTTTATTGTGTTTGGGATTAGTGATGACGTTAAACTCATAATAATAATTATAATGATGATGATGATGATGATGATGATGATGGAAAAAGATACAAAAAAAAAGAGTAAAAGAAGGCTCTTACTTTTCTTCTGCGGGTGTGTGCCTCCTGCGCTGCCTGCTCTCATTATGTGTTCGGAGTTTTGGGTGGAAAGTGATTTGGAGTAAGGAGGGCTGCCCATGCCCACAGGCTCTGAGTGGAGTGCAGATTGAGACATATCTTGTTCCCTATAAAAGGATCATTTCATGTGGGAGGCTGGACACAAAGTTTGGACTCGTGACTGGCATTCCTGAGAGACATGCATATTTTACAACAACAAAGCAAGCTGGGAGAGGGCTTAGGGGAAGAAACACAAAAAAAAAAAAAAAAACTTGGGAAGAAGTTACTTAGTGACAAACATCTGTCAACATGGGGGTATTAGACTACAGAGATTGCTACAGCTCCTGTAGGTAGACAGAACTACTTACCAGGTTACACCTATAATAAAAAAAGTTTATAAACTTTTACAAACAGACAGGAAAGTCACAAATAAAACAACTATATATACATTTATAAATAGACTTTATTTAAACTTTAATTTCTTAGCAGACATTGTACTGGATATCGTATAGGATGTTGGGTGTAGAAAATATAGCATTTGGTAACTAGGCTCCTGTAGGTAATAGTGCCTTGATAGATCTGATTTGGAGTCCCCTGCCACATACCTAGAATCCCCTGGTACAGATATGGAACCCCATGGAATTTATTCAAAACCTCTTGGCACTTATCTTGAATCCCCTGGCACAACTTTAGATCCCGTGGCATATATGTAATATCCCCTGGCACATATCTGGGAACCCATGGCACATATGTATTGTAGAACCCCTGTCACATATCTGTATCCCCCTGGTATATATAAATATATATAGAGAGAGAGAGAGAGAGAGAGAGAGAGAACCCATGTCACATATCTGGAATCCCCTGGCACATATCTGCAACCCCCTGGCACATATTTGAAATCCTCTGGCACATAAGTAAAACCCCCTGGCACATACCTGGAATCCCATGACACATGAGGAGAACCCCATGGCACATATCTGGAATCCCCTGATACATAAGTAGAACCCCCTGGCACATATCTGGAATCCCCTGATACATAAGTAGAACCCCATGGCACATATCTGGAATCCCCCACACATAAGTAGAACCCCCTAGCACATATCTGGAATCTCCTGGCAAATTGTAGAAGCCCTAACCCATAAGTAGAACCCCCTGGAACATATGTAGAACCACCTGGCACATATGTGGAATCCTCTGGCACATATGTGGAATCCCCTGACACATATGTAGAACCGCCTGGCACATATGTAGAATCCCTGGCACACATGTAAAGTGTGCTTTTCATATCTCCAGTTGGGCTGAAGAGTATAGAGCACTTTCCAGCAGTGGCAGATAAATCTGTGGCTCTGAAGACAAAGGCAGACCAGGCCTAGTGGTGAGCTGGATATCTCTGTTAGTTGTCAGTGTAGGTCCATTGACAGAGAATGCTAATGAGTCTTTGCAGGGCTGGAGAAGACTGCATCTCTCTTGTCTCTGTCTCTCCCTTTCCCCTTATTCCCCTCCCCCACATCCCTGACTTACATCCCACTCCCCCTCCTCCTCCTAAAGCAGGGGGATCAATAACTGACCCCACGATTTTGCCAGTGCTTTATGTATCTGACCGAGCAGTGATATTATCAGTCTTAAACGTTATATACAGCAAATGTCTTCTTAAATCAACACCAAGGATCACTCAGAGCCTGGTTTGTCTTAAAGACCCCCCCCCCCCCCTCATCCTCACCCTTAACCCCTCCTGCCATCTTCCCAAGCTGGAGAAATGTTTTAGTCTTTACTTCTGGATCTGATCCACAAGAGGTTTATGCAATCAAGGAGATGTATATAGAATATTATACAACCAGAATCAGTGATTCAGCAAGGTGAAAATGCTCCACACTCCCCTATCATATCTATATTAGCACAGAGCACCCAACAAGCCACACCAATACCAAGCATAATCATTTTTGCCAGCAAATGATTGGGAGTAACAAGCAGACCATTGCATTGTTTGCTGATAAGAATACAGCATGTTACATCTCCTGCTCACAACTGCTGCAAGCATTGAACATACATATTCAGGCACAGTCTCCTGTCTTTGTTATGGGTCGTGGATGACAGGTTGCTGTGAAGGATATGAACCTACAGGGAGGACATAAGAAGGGATGCTCCAATGTAACATTAGTGTTGACTGGCTGGGAGGGAAAGAGTTAACAGGTTAGGAGCCCAGGCCATCCAGAGAAAGGAAAAGTTAGGGGAGCAGATTTCCTGACAAGTAGGGATAATAAATGAGGGAGGCTTTCAGATAGATATCTCAGACGTGAAATTGCACCCAGCTGGTTGTGTAAGCAAACAAATAGTTTCATGTTAGAGAGCCTGGACTTGTGGCTTGATGAATGGAACACGACACAGGGAAATGGCACTTTAACTCATTTACCAATAAAACTGTTTGGCTTCCTAAGTAAAAGGTCCTGGTGACGCCATGTACCCTGAGCAAAGAGTTTAACAAGATTTTTATTTGCACCCCCCCCTCCAAAACCACGTGTTACATTACAGTCTATGCCCAGGATCATCATATGGGGGGAGCAAGCAAGCTGCAAGATCTTGTGCAATTCATGTTAGTCTTTATGATCAGGAAATGCAGAAAATAAATCTCTACTTGACCTCTGGAGAGGAGGATTGTACATCAGTGTCATGATATAAGCTAGTTCGGTATGTCTGGGGGGTCACTGACCAGGAGGGGAAATTCAGACAAAACTTGAGTTTACAAATGGCAGATACAAATAGTCAGCCTCAAGTCCAAAAAAAAAAAAAAAGATAGTCTTGCTGCAGGGAAATTTAGGAATACTTAAAAGTTTTCTTATTACACTGTTGGCTCCATGCACACTGGGCTTAAAAAAAATGTCTGTTCTCTTGGGAGCAAAAAAAAAAAAAAAAAGCTAATATAGAACATTTTTTTGTACAAAGTTTAGACGAGTTCAGAAGAGTTTTATGTGTATAAGCTCCAATCAGAAAATCGAACCAGAAGGGTTGAGCTCAAAATAGGCCTATAATCATCCTAATGTGTATGGACACATAGGATAACATTGAGTTGCTTTTACAGGCAGAACACAAAACTCCCATACAAGCAATGCTTTTTATACCAGTGTGCATGGAGCTGAGTTTAGGAGAGTTTTGCATTTTTTTCTGCCAGAAAGCTCCAAACAAAAATGCAAACCACTCAAAGTTAAAATATGTCTTGCTCCACACACACTGGGTTTAAAAAAATGGTCTGTTCTCTTGGGAGTAAAAAAAAACGCTCACAGGCTCCATGCAAACTGGGCTTAAAAAAAAAAGTCTGTTCTCTTGGGAGTAAAAAACTCACATAGGCTCCATGCACACCATGGGCTTAAAAAAATGTCTGTTCTCTTGGGAGTAAAAAACGCTCAAAAATAGAGCATTTTTTGTGCAAAGTCTAGACGAGTTTAGGAGAGTTTTACTTTTTTTCTGCCAGTAAACTCCAATCAGAAACACAATCCAGAAGGGGTTTTTTTCTGCCTCTATAATGTTTATCTCAAAATATGCCTCTTAGGCTCTATGCACACTAGGAGCAGGAAAAGTGTCAACGTTTTTAGCTTAAAAACGTGGAATAACGCAATTTGAAAGCATATTGTACAAAGTTTAGGCGAGTCTATGAGAGTTTGGCTCCATGCACACTGGACTTAAAAAACGTTGATTCTACAGGCATTTGACGTTTTTTTCTCCTGCCTCTAGAAGCACTCCTATTGTGTTCTATGTGTCTTTGCACATTATGACTACTACAGGCGTTTTCTGTCAGGGACGTTCAGAGGCAGGAAAAAAAACCCTTCTCTATCATGTTTTCTGGAGAAGTTTAGGAGCTGTAAAAACTCTCCTAAACTCCTCTTATCTCTTCTGAACGTCAAGTTTCAACGTTTTTTTTAGTAAAAATGCAATGCAGTGTGAAATGCATTCTGGTTATTTTGGGAGTAAACTTTTGCAGAGGGGCATGTAGTGCAAAAAACGCCTATAAACTAAAATTCTTAAACTCTCATAGACTCACCTAAACTTTGTTACAATATGTTTTCTATTTGTGTCTTTTATGCCACATTTTTTAAGCTAAAAATGTTGATGTTTTTTCTGCTCCTAGTGTGCATGGAGCCTTTAAGAGCATTTCATTTATAGGCATTTTTTGCACTACACACCCCTCTGCAAAAGCCAGGAAATGATGTACAGTGACAACACACCTTTTTTTTTAACTAAAAAAACGTTGAAACTTGATGTTCAGAAGAGATAAGAGGAGTTTAGGAGAGACTGACATTTTTAAACTTCTCCAGAAAACACCATAGAGAAGGGTTTTTTCCTGCCTCTGAACATCCCTGACAGAAAATGCCTATAGTAGTCATAAAATAGACACATAGAACACAATAGAAGTGCTTCTAGAGGCAGGTAAAAAAAATGTCAAACGCCTGCAGAATCAACATTTTTTAAGTCCAGTGTGCATGAAACCAGAGGTGCTAATGTTCATGGACACCTAGGATAACATTGAGCTGCTTCTACAGGCAGAACACAAAACTCCTGTAGAAGCAATGTTTTTTAAGCCAGTGTGCATGTTAGGCTTCATGTACACTGGACATTTTTACAACCTTTCCTGAAATATTTATAATATTTTGACAGATAATAACCAATGTTTAAAACATCCATTTGGCTGCGTTTACATGCTGCGTTTAGCATTTAGAAGCATTGAAATTTTTTTTTTCAAATAGCCAAAAATGAAAAACGCCTGTAAACGAAACACGGCTAAACGTGAGTTACTGCGTTTACAAGCTGTTACAGGAATTTGAAATGCCTCTGAACATCCATCCTTGACGCATTTTTTTCTGTTCCAAAAAATGCTTCTAAACTCAACTGCCTAAATGACTATCAAAGACCTTGAGTACATGTACTGACAGGTTAACATTGAGAGTTCAGGGGCAGCTGAAAAATATGCCCAACAGCTCCTAAACGTCCGTTTACCAGCAGCAGTCTACATGAGGCCAAAGAGATAACAGGAGTTTAGGAACCATTTATGTTTTTACAGCTCCTAAACTTCTCCAGAAAATGCAATCCAGAAGGGTTTTTTTTCCTGCCTCTGAACATCCCTATCAGAAAATGCCTGTAGTCATCAAAATGTGCAAAGACCAATAGAATACAACAGAAGTGCTTCTACAGGCAGGTGAAAAAAAACATCAAATGCCTGTAGAATCAACTTTTTTTTTTTTGCAAGTGTGCATGGAGCCTTAACGTCCTATAGTGTGCATGGACACATAGCACAAAACTCCTGTAGAAAGTGGATTGTGATTATAATAGACAGTATCCACCACTCTGCTAATGCACAGCATCCATGGCTGCTTCCTCCAGACTGGAAATCTTTATTACAATATGTAGTTCATTTCCTAAAACTGGAGATTACAAAACCTGATGCAGCTGTGCATGGTAGCCAATCAGCTTCTAGCTTTAGCTTGTTCAATTAAGCTTGGACAGTAAAACCTGGAAGCTGATTGGTTTCAGTGTAGAGCTGCACAAGATTTTGCAATCCCCAGTTTTAGTATCTATCTATCTATCTATCTATCTATCTATCTATCTATCTATCTATCTATCTATCTATCTATCTATCTATCTATCTATCTATCCATATATAAATATATATACATATCTATCTATCTATCTATCTATCTATCTATCTATCTATCTATCTATCTATCTAGATATATATATATATATATATATATATATATATATATATATATATATGGATATATAGATAGATATAGATAGATATATCTAGATAGATAGATAGATAGATAGATAGATAGATAGATAGATAGATAGATAGATATCAACATCTCTCCCCTCCCAAAAGTTCCTCTAAGAGGTGTAAAGTCTCCTCCCTCCCTTGCAAAATTAATATATTGCAGCTTAAAGATCCCTAATGCATTAATTATTTATTATTATAATTGTGACTGCACTTGTGTTTTTTTTTATTTTTTTGTTTTTGTTTTTAGTTTTTTTTTCTCCCTTTATTTTCACCTGGTGATGGGACCAGTAATACACTTCTGTGTAGGGTGGCTCCACTCTATGGAGTAACAAATGAACCCTCTTTAGACAGCAGTATTCTCAATCTGGGGAGAGGGTGATATTAGAAGTAATAGCAGATTTAGATTGACTGGACAAGCATTTAAGTTGAACTCCAGCTAACACTTTTTAATCGGTTACTGCAACAGTTTTTTTTTCCTTTTAGGACACAGGTTTTACACAAATGAGTGAAAGCAGATCATGGTAAGCACCCCTGTCAGTGTTAAATGGTTTGTCTCAACTCTCTAATTGCCACTTTGCTGGACAGCTTGGTCTGTTAGAGGAGAAGATGGAAAATAACAGACTTATTGGCAGGATCACCAGGTAAAAATAAAGGAAAAATGAATGCAGTCACCACATCTAGGGATTGTTGAGATGCAGTTTAATACATTTTTGTTTTTGGGTTTATTACCCCTTTAAGTAAGACACTCAGTTCAAACCAGACAAGGCTGGTGCTTGACGCCACAAATCCCCACTCACATCAATTCGCTACACCAGTTGGCACATTCCCAAGTACTGTTCCCATATTTACCAAAAAGAATACAGAAGGGGGGAGTAAAAAAATACTGCAGCTATCATTTTACATTCCCACAAATGACATTCGTTCCTTTGATGATTAAAATGGAGAACATCTCTCCCCCCCCTTTACACTGTCCTAAATATGAAAGGTTGTTTGTACAATATATGAACAACCAGAACATTTAAAACATACAGTAATGTCAGCCTGTCATTGCAATGTATAGTTTTCCCACAGCAGTTACATAGATGTGAGCTAATGCAATGAATGGTGCGCTATATTGGCGCACAATGCTGGGCTACAACATGCGCCACTTTCTTCAGAAGGTGACAACGCCTGCCGCAGCACACCTGTAAGGAAAGCAGGTTAATAATAAAGGGCACAGACATACATAGAGAATGTTTAATGACAGATAAAAGTCATTGTGCATTGTGCATAGGGAGATCGGAGCCGTGTGTCTCCCCACATCACGGGCGGCGGAGCTTTGACACATTTCCATGAGGTTTCAGCATGGACAGCTTTGAAATTGCCCTATTTATCAAAGTCAGAATATAATCCAAGCGTCCAGAGGAGGCTGGGGAAGTAAATCCCTGAATCAGCTGGGTAACCTTCCAATTTGCACGAGTACTGCTAAATATTTATCTGGAGTGGGTTGGCTGGTACTGGGGGAGCAGAACAGGCCATCAATAATCGTCATACACCATAGTGGGGAAAGAATCAGCATCTGAATATGGATTAGAGCCGCTGGAAGACACAAACCAGCTCACTATTGGCAGCTCAGTGGCCTAGGTTAAAAAATGAAATAGGAAAAAAAAAATTACAAATAAATAAATAAATACCATACTACAGTATTGACAGGATTATACGTTGTAGAACAAATTAAAATTGCTGGGATAAATGAACAAAGAGAACACCAACACAATAATAAGGAATAGGAAATGAAAGAGCTTCACTAGTTAGGAAAGGAACCCATAATGTAACATCAAACGGACGTGATTATACGTGTTCTTAGAAATAGATAAATAGCAACACATATAAGAAACAACAGAAAAGTATGTTCAGAACACGAGAAGCGCACTGTATAATGAAGGCTGAGTATCATGGGCGTGTGGGCACTTATAGAGTAGCCTATATTCAATAATATACAATAGCACAGGCTATATAATAAATGCTGAGGGGTATGGGAATTTATAGCTATAGGCATGGGTATGGGGACAGAGGCTATATTATGAATTCTGAGAATAATGGGGGGGATGGAGACTTATGATATTGCCCCTATATACAGTGGCACAGGCTATATATATATAGAGAGAGAGAGAGAGAGAGAGAGAGAGAGAGAGAGAGAGAGCGAGACAGAGAGAGAGAAAGAGAGAGAGGGAGAGAGAGCGAGAGAAAGCCTAATATACTTATAGGTAAATACATGACTAGGTCAATACAGCAGTACAGGCTATATATATATTCAGCTTGGGTATATATATTACCCAAGCTGAAAATAAACATTCTGGTACAGGCGAGAGAAAGAGGGGAGAGTCAAGAGTGACAAAAGCCCAATGCTGAACATGACAGTCTGGCAAAAAATAGTCAAACATGACAAAGTCTGCATAGGTTTTCGCTTTCTCTGTATATATATATATATATATATATATATATATATATATATATATATATATATATATATATATATATATATATATATATATATATTTATAGCGTGGGTCACCCAAGCTATATCCATATAATATATACATGTATAGAGAGAGAGAGTCACCCAAGCTATATCCATATTAAGAGAGAGAGAGAGAGATAGAGATAGAGAGAGAGTCACCCAAGCTATATCCAATATATATATATATATATATATATATATATATATATATATATATATATATATATATATATATATATATATACATATATATATATATATATATATATATATATATATATATGTATATATATATATGTATATATGTATATATATATATATATATATATATATATATATATGTATATATATATATATGTATATATATATATATATATATATATATGTATATATATATATATAATATATATATATATATATATATATATATATATATATATATATATATATATATATATATATATATATATATATATATATATATATATATGCACAGTTACCCAAGCCCATGCTGAAAATGACAAAGTGTTGCTGCCTACACAACACGCAGTATATCAAGCTCACTTGTATAGCATCAAAAGACAAAATGCAGCCTTTGCTGAATAATTTGCAGGCTTTCTATTTATGAGACAAATGCCTAATTTGCACTTCAGTATTGGTGCTATCAGTACAGGCCTCCCAAGATTATATCTCAATCTGAACAATACTTTGATGTGCCATCTCTCTATTCTACAGCCATAGCCCACTCCATGACGTCAGCCTTCCATCCTTCCAGCACACTTTCTTCATCTACCTGCCAAGTTTGGCCCGGGTTGCTTGAAAAGTCGCAGACATTTCAGTGTTACTTGGGCGCAGTGGTAGAGATTAACAGATGCACAATAGCAGAGTACCAGTAAAAGCTCCAACACAAACGTGTAGACACCCATATATTTTCTAATGTTAAAAAAAAAAAAACTCAGCTTGTAGATTGAACAGCAGCTGACAGGAGGAAAACCATTGCCAATAACTCGTCAGATTGAAAATCCTTCCTTTCCGGGTGTTATTTTTAAAGATCCAGCGTTATTAATACGTTGAGAAAGGGCTCCCTTGGCAGTATGTGTTCTAACAGATCTGTCTCACATTCTATAAAACATTAATGCGCCCAAAGCTGTTACAGAGATCTGCACCAGGAGCCAGAAAGCATAGGGGAAGATTTTTTACCTTCAAAGGAGCTCTATTATAGAAGCGATTTTTTTTTCTAAATTAAAAATTGTGTGTGTGTGCTGGATGGGAACAAGGGAATGCACAGATCTCCCTTTCTGCATCCTACCAGCCGCAATACAATGAGACCTATGGCATACATAGTTCTACCACCCAGTGAGAAAAACCTCGGGTAAGATATCTATATTAATAGATTGGGAATACCCTTTACACTGAGAGAGGAGAGCAGGAAATAATACGATTGCTCAAATAGGTAGCAAAAGAAATAGGGTCATATTAAGAAGCGCATTGTTAGCTTGTGAAAAGCCTTTTCTCAACCATTCTCATCGTTCCCATAACTGTATCCATTACACTCGCCTTCTTTTTTTTCCCCTACAATAGCGCTCATATGTCGCATTAAAGCCCACAAACGCACAAAAAAAGTCAAACCAGCGACAAAATCCAACAATCACACAATTAGCAGTCAGCACAATCCAAAAGCAATAACAAACCTGTTAAGACAAAGTATTTGTGTCCCTATGGATCATATAATCATAGATAACCATCAAAGCTTTTTTTTTTGTGTAGCCTAACTTTGCAACAGTATGAAGACATACCCCCCCCCCCATTATCCAATCTAATTACATGACCCCCCCCCCTAAATTTATCTGGGTATTTTTTTTTGGTGATGACCGTCCAGCAATAAACCACCATCTTTTGCTAAAGTCTTTTATTTTTGTTTTAAATTCTCACTTCAATTTTAATTCTTGAAGAACATAAGCTTGGACAACATATATCGCACTCATTTATAAGAAGCAAAGGGTTATATCAAAAAATTATTAGTAGAGAATTACAGGAACCCTGGTTTAGAACCAGAAAAAAATACAAAACAGATATAGATACATAGACACAGGACGAGTTTTTTGTTTTTTTTGTTGTTTTTGTTTTTTTTATAATTATTTTGAATTATTTTCCCCTAATTTTTTATGCCTTGCTTTCTTTATGCGCATACAATGTTTTCAATTTTACAAAAAAAAAAAAAAATGAAAATAAAGACTAGTATATTACAAAATCAACAACAATTGTTCGTGGTGCTTATGTGCATGTGTAACTACACACAGGATTTATCACAAGTCTGTAATTTTGTTTTTTGTCGCCTGTACATAATAAATCCATCTCAGTCCACAGCGCATCCATTAGGGTTCTTGTCTGCATATTTTAATCATAGATCCCCTTGGTCCTTTTTTTTTTTTTTTTTTTGTGTGTGTGTTCCCCAAAACACTCGGAGTTCATTATTGTTCACATCCCAAGGAGTTTTGTCTGTATTGTGTCTACGTCCACACCATGGTCGTTCGCACAGAGTTCTGTCGCAAGGATTGTCTCTCTGGCTGTTCTCTAGGAACACTGGATGGACATATAAGGCCAGTTGAAGCTACTTCCAGATAATAACATATCTCTGATGAGGGTCTCTATAGGGGTTTTACCTACCAAACGGACGAAGAAGAGCTGTTCAATGACTGAGGAGGATACAGTACGCAGGGAAGGCAGCCTCAGAAGAAGTTTGCCGAACCTGCTCGGTTGGTTGGGGTACTGGCTCCTGACATACTCCTCCAGGGCGCATTGGGACTTTTCCTGTAGACTCTCAATGTGAGCAGCATCTGAAAGGCCACAGGCGTCTGCATAGGAGCCCACCATGGAGGAGGAGAGACAGACAGGGCACACAGTTAGTACGGTACAAGGACTTTGTAGTCACATCATTCAAAAAAAAAAAAATAATAAAAAAACACAAGAAATTAAAGGCTGAAGTACTAAAAAAAGTCATTTTTACACTGGCCAGGTCAATCTGTTGCTGATAAAAAATAACAAAACAAAAAAAAAAGAAAAAACAAACAACAAAAATAAATGATAAAAAAGAAAAAAAGCAATAATAGTAAAAAAAACTCTGGACCTGGCTGCATGTAAAAAAAATGCTCTTTTAGTAAATCAGATTTGCAGATGGATCTTGGCTTTAGAAATGATTTCATTTTCAAATACAATGTGCAATAAGTGATACACCAGTTCATAAATATCTATTCTCCAAGTTCACAATCATTAACTATAATAAATAAAAGAAAAAAAAAATGGACCTGACTGCATGTAAAAAAAAAAAAGATCTTAATCAGATCTAAATATTATTTGCAGATGGATCTTGTTGGCTTAAGGAGTGATTTCATTTTACTATACAATGTGCACTAGGTGATTCACCAGTTCATAAGTATATATACCAGTTCTCCAAGTTCACAGTCATGGAGTATAATAAATAAAGAATCAGAATAATGCAGTGTGATGTACTCCCTAGACACCAGAAGCACTCAGTCACTCAGACACTCATAAACCAGCGACCAGTCCTATTCATTAGTCCTACCACCCCCTCCCCCCCTTCACCTTTTTTACCCAATAGTACTAGCCCTATGCAGCAAGTTCTGTAGCCCAAATGCAGCATTCTGGGTTTGTTTTGCTCTCTTATGATGGTGTAAAAGGACATCTTAGTTGAAGGTAGATGTAGGCATTAGCTTAAGGCACTAACTGCACCCCCTTCACCAGGCTTGCCAGCATGTATTTCATGCTGAATTTGGAAATCATGAAATGTTTATGGCTATAAAACACACCACGTGATCCCCTTAAATCAATCAACCCTCTCTGCAGGTTTCCCAGCTACATGGAGGCATAAAATCCACACTTCTCTATGGGATCAAGTGCTTGGATGGGGAAGCCTACATCTGACACTTTCTAGTAAAATGATATAATAAAGGAAGGGTATATAATAAAGAGAATGCTGCCTCTTAGCTGTGGCCAGGAACTGTTTACAGCCCAGCCCAGGCAGTTGTAGCCATGCTGTACACAGACCCATGTCCTCTCCCTCCCATGCACCAACTATATCTGACCTCTGGAAATGAGGACCATAACAGCACCTATAAAGCTTCACCTATTAATTGCCAAGGACTGCCAGAAGCATAAGGCTTGCTGCAAGAGGGCAGGGTGGTTTGTCTCCCTCCCAGTCGATATTTTAAAATAAATTAAAATAAATCGAGACAAGAAACTGTGACAAATTGGTTTCAAAGAGTGTGAACTGGAAAATAAAAAGTTAGATCTGATGTAAGCTATATCATTCTTATTCTGCAAAAAGCGAATAACACACGACACATTCCAATAACAGGCAAATAAAATACAACTCATCATAAAAACTTCACAGTCGATAAAGGTTAGCCTGGCGTTATCTTAAAAAAAAAAAACAAAACAAAAAAAAAAAACAAGAACAAGGAATGCAAAAAAAAAAAAATGATGAAAAGATGATCTCGGTTTGATATTACTAAAGCACGGGATGAAAAGATTTGATGTAATTAAATTTATTTTGGCAGATCACTCCCTAAATAATTATTTTTTAGCCCAAGGCTAGAAATGCAAATAAAACAAATGACGATTCAGAACCTCTAATCAGTCTTCAGATGTATGTAATGATCCAGACGTGTTTTGTAGTGTTGATGTAATGTATGCATGTATATTTTATTGGGAGGAAGGGGAGATTGTTAAGGCCTGAGTCCTGGGTATAGCACACATCCATTCCCTGAACACTGCACTAGGGGGGAGCCGAACAGTCCTTACAGCTAGCTTACCCTCTGCATGGCTCTCAGGCTGCTTGCTTAGCTATCAGCCTAATATAAATGCCTGTAATATTCACCTGTATAGACATTTAGATCTCACAGTGTATTAGGAATACAGAGTGATGTTAACGTGATCTGAGTCCTATATCAGCATAATGCACTTTTTGCAGTTGGAGATTACAATCTAGCATGACGATGCAGGACTTTGTATGTGTCTGCATGTAGTTCCCAGAAACTTTAAAAGCAAATAGTTATGTCAATAAACTGAATAAACTGTGCAATCAGGTAAATAGCATTGGGAGGGGGGAATTATAGACAGGAGAGGAGGCAGGAGAAAGTCTTCAGATTACATTCAAGTTCCACTTTAAATTGAACAATATTATCAATGAACAACACCACTAAAGGATGTCTTTTTGTAACAACTGCCACTAAAATCCTTAATTCTGATCTAGTAAAATATAACACATTTTTTTTAGTGCTCATTTGTTTTATAGCAGTCTTGTAATCACTTTTAGTTCATTTCTTGATTTCTTATTGCATCCCTTCCATTACAGCCCTTTACACAGCATGGGAGCAGAAAGGGTTAAGTCATATGTGAGCTCCATAAATTAATAACGTTTAAAGGGGAAACACGGGTCATGACCTAACCCCTGGATGGAATCCAATGTACAAAAGGTTGGAACTACTTTCCGGAGACTCCATGTGAAAACCACAAACAGGGAGCTCAGTGCCAGCTTTACATAGTTAGACCCTGCTAAAGTCGTTTTTAAATTATGCTTCAAAATGCTGTTTTCATCACTTGAGCCTGGTGGATGGGGTTGTAGGGGGGATAGGGGGAGGGGAATCTCTCAGTAAATTCCCAATCGACTAGCAATCAAAACAAGTTTGCTGTAAAGTTGTAGTGTGCATAAGTGGGGGGGGGGGGGGGGGGGGGAGGAGGAGAATTTTCAACATAGGGGGGAGAAAAAAAAATGCAACGAGGATTGACTGGTAAATCCAAGTTCAATTATTCAAGAGCATAAAGCACCCAATCCTTGTAAATCTGGCATCTTCGTGATTGAGCTGAATGGTGACAGAAAGAAATGCCCCTGTTTTCATCTTCCACATAAAATGACATTGGAGCTGATTTACTAAAGTAGTGCTTTATTGCGCTGGGCGTTAAGAGGACCTGTCCCTGTTGCAAACACCCATTTAGCCTAAAGGGCTTTAAAAAGTAACAGACGTTTTCGTGACATAACAGGCACAGGTTCGCCTGGCTATCCTAAAAATGACATATTTGTATTTCAGACCCCCATATTTGTATTTCAGACCCCCATATCCTACTAGCCAGAGGTATTCTTAACAAAAAGGGCATTTAAAGTAAAATATTAGTGGTATAACAGGCATGGGTTCGCTTGGCTAGCTTATAAACGACATATTTGTATTTCCGATATCCATATCCTACTAGCCAGAGGTATTCTTAATAAAAAAAGCATTTAAAGTAACATCATTTTTTAGTGCAAAACAAGCACAGGTTCGCTTGACTAGATGAAATTTATATATTTTGTAATTCAGACCCCATGTCCTGCCAGTCAGAGGTATTAATATCAAAGAAGGGCATTTAAAATAATGAACATTTTAGTGAAACAGCAGGACCAGGTTTGCTTGACTAGCTTAAAAATGACATATTTTACAGTACAGACCCATTCCCTATTAGTCAGAGACATAGCAAAGAGGGCCATTTAAAGTAGCATCGTCTTTTTTACTGAAACAGCAAGCACAGGTAGGCTTGGCTAGCTTAAAAATGACCTGTTTTATATTACAGACCCCATGGCCTATTAGTCAGAAGTATTCTCAGCAAAGAGGGACATTTAAGTAACAATTAGGTAACATCATTTTTAGTGAAACGGCAGGCTTGAGATTACATATTTTGTATTTCAGAACCCATGATCTACTAGTCAGGGGTATTAATAAAAAAAACCTAAATGATGGTGAAACAACAGGCACAGGTTTTCTTGGCTAGCCAAAAAGGGCATATAATGTATGTATTTGTGACAATGAGGGGCATTTAGGAACTCATGTTCTACTAGTCAGGGGTAATAAAAAATGGGAGTATTTAAAATAACTGAAATGATAGTGAAACAACAGGCACAGGTTCTCTTGGCTAGCTTACAATGACATATTAGGTATGTATTAAAGACAATGAGGGGCATTTTAGGTACCAGGAAATGTAGTGAAACAACAGGCACAGGTTCTCTTGGATAGCTTAAAATGACATATTATGTATGTATTAATGACAATAAGGGGCATTTAAGAACTCGTGTTCTACTAGTCAGGGGTATTAAAAAAAGAGGGGTACTTAAAATAACTGAAATGTTAGTGAAACAACAGGCACAGGTTCCCTTGGCTAGCTTAAAATGATATAATATGTATATATTAATGACAATCAGGGGCGTTTAAGACCCCATGTTCTACTAGTCAGGTGTATTAATAAAAAAAGAGGGGTATTTAAGATAATTGAAATAGTGAAACAACAGGCACAGGTTCTCTTGGCTAGCTTAAAATAATATAATATTTATATATTAATGACAATCAGGGGCGTTTAAGACCCCATGTTCTACTAGTCAGGTGTATTAATAAAAAAAGAGGGGTATTTAAGATAATTGAAATAGTGAAACAACAGGCACAGGTTCTCTTGGCTAGCTTAAATTGACATATTATATATGTATTAATGAGAATGAGGGGCATTTAAAATAACAGGAAATTTGGTGAAACAACAGGCACATGTTCCCTTAGCTATCTTATAAATAAACCCATATATATATAAATAATGACCCCTTTTTTATATTTTAGACCCCAGTTCCTACTCTTCTTAATAAGTGAATGTTTCTGATGACATTGTAAGCAGCACCTTCATTGCCCACACTGCTGCAATGCCTCCTATCACTGTACACTGTCTGTGTTCTACCCCAGCCCTGTCTGATAGAAGGAGATTATATGGGAAGATAATAAACAATATGCTGAAAACGTCTCTATTATCTTTCTGGATGTGACTCTCTATGGAAAGGCTCCCTTCAGAACTGCAGGGCTGCATTTGCACAGAATGTTAAAGGGGGGCAGTCAAAGTACACAGCTGCATCTGACCAGCCTGCATAGCAATGACACTCTCTAAAGAAATTATCTGATGTTCAAATCGATATTAATACGGCATTTGCTGCATTACAATATTGTGCACATTTAGGAGCCATTTAATGCAATGTAAATGTTATCCCCCATGCATGGCAGCTATGGAGCTGGGGGCTGCTGTGGGAGCTGGGCCTTGCCATCTTTGTGTAGGGGCTGATCCTGTCTTATTTATGTGCGGAATAAGCTCGCGTTTCTAGAAATCACTGAATCAATATTGCAGAGAAAAAAAATAATGTATATCTCTTGGCATAATTAAAGGCGAAGCAAGGGTGACCTTAAATGCATTTCAAATAGCAGCGTGCTTTTTTCCCCCCCATCCTAGGCTTTGTTTACATGTGGCAGCCTAGCAAGCTGCTGCCTTCATTCATCTCTCATTAAAAATGTCTTGTTCCTGTAATAGACACAGTTTAAAGGGCTGCCTTACTGATTACCTCTGAGATTGCTTTTTTAAAATCTAAAAAAAAAAAACATTCTAGTGGGCGAAAATAAAAATAATAATAATAACAAATATTCAGTACATGTATGCATGCATGGAGTCGGTGCCTGCTCTTCAATTTGCTGTATTTTCAGACAATCTGTTAAATATTTAATAGGAGTATGGTTTCCATAGCAAAATGATTTATAACTGGAAATTGCCTGGTGTGTTTTTTTTTTCCTCTACTGCCTTTATAGATCAGAAAGGATCTGAAGAACACTATCACAAGCGGTGGAAGGGGGATAATAGTGGGGTTGATCTGATTTTTTTTAAAAACATGTAGGTTTCCTATTAATATCTGTATTAATATTTGGATGGAGCTGCTTTAGGCATACATAAACATACATGGCCTGCTGGATGGGATAATAAGGCACCCTTAACCATATAGAGCAGCACATCTCCAGGGATGGCAGGGGAATGCCTTGTTTTGTGGGGGTGAGATATGGCTGGGGAAACATTCCAGCTGGGATGTGATTGCTGCCAACATGGGATTGATGGGTGGGGAGGGTGATTTACAGTATGTGTGTGCAATGGTCCCACCACCAGCCCAAGCTGTCTACTTACCTGATGTGAACAGGACGATGGCTTTGAGGCAGCTGTATTCTGCAGAGTCTACGTGCAAGGCCTTGAGCTTCTCCACCTGCTCCTGAAAGATACGGATGTGGTCCATAAAGGCCACCACTCGGTCGGCCGACATTGGAGAGGCATGGAGGCCAGCGGCGGCCAGTAGAGGGGCTACATGGAGAGGCATGGAGCATTGGGCTGCATTGAGGACAAACAGCTCACTCCAAGTCAGCCGGAGAAGAGACACCTGGTCAGTGATCTGAAGGTCGGGGAAAAAAGGAATATTCCTGGCCCATTCCACAGCACTGAACAGTAACCGGGCCGCCAGCTCGCAGATGTTCTCAATGCCCATGATGTTGTTGGGTTGCATGCACTGGCTGCCATAGCGGGAGGTGGGGTAGGGCTCTGCCCGAAGAAGGAGAGAGATGTATCCCGACAGATAGCAATGGCCGTTCAGGGGGTCACCATTCGTCAGGGCATATTGGCCTGGGTTCGGTTGTGTTGGAGGCATTCGTCCTCGCTGAACCGCTGACAAAAACAAAGAGAAAGAAGAGGAAATGTGCAACCAGGGCAGAAAATCACATCAATGGCACATATACACACATATATACAACTTTCACATAAACCACACTCTCTGCTACATAGATATATATATCTATATATCTATATATATATATATATTTATAGATATATATATATATATATAGATATATATATATATTGCATGCATCATCTTTACAGCACAAGAAAACTACACCATTGTAATAAAAAAAAACATAGCACACACAAAACACAATCACTTCATCATAACACAAAACACAATCACTTAAACATAACACAAAACACGCTCACTTGATAAACACACAACCAACTGATCAAAACACAATCACTTGTACACACCACAATCACACACTTGATCATACATCCTGACACCACAACAATACACTATGATATTTCTACATTGGGAGCCCTGAATAGGTTGTCATTTGCTGGATCCTCTTTTTTAAGATATAATAAATGCTGCTTCTGATATACTAATCTGAAATGTAATAAAAAAAAAAGGCTCATTTAATGGAACATGCTGTTGTGCAACTTTAGCAATTCAGTTCATTGCTCAGCTCTAGGAGATGTCAAGATATGGTTAAATAATAATAATAATAATAATAATAATAAAGGAGAACTTACAATAGTTAAACATTGTGGGAATTAATTCCTCGGCCAGCCAATTAATACAGGTAGTAATGCTTCCTGTGTGTGCAAAGCATCCTATGAGGGCTGGCACACTGAGTGCCCACAGCTTTAGATGCAAAATGCTGTATTCATTAACTACACGGGAGCTGAACGTAAGCAAGCTTATTTATGCTTCAACTTGGTAAAGCTGACCAAAGTCTGATTTTTTTTTCTTTCTTTTTTTGGATGTGAGCTTATGCTTGACTCCAGAAGTGCCAGCTACCTCGCCATGTAAACAAGAAGTTTAACACACAACATGGCACACTTTGCTGTTTACATTTTTTTCCCACAGAAATTGGCAGCTTGGTACTAATGTCACCTCTTCCATAAATCAGATCATTTTATCCTTGCTGAACCATGATGACATCCTTCCAGTTCCTTGGCTGTGACCCCCCCACTTTTATTAATACACAATAAATGAGATATTACACCCTATCTTGGAGGTATTCTTCCACTTATTATTAAAGTTATTCAAACAATTGGGGGGTTTTAAGTCGCACAAGGTTTGGGAAAGGCTGTATTTCTGTTTTTAGTAAAAAAATGAACTAATTCAAAGTGATCTAGATTTAGTTTGGCCATTTTTAGATGAAAAGGGGACATTTTTAGTTTTGCAAATGCTGAGTCAAAGAAAAAAAAAATGGAGACAAATATATCCCAGTGAGTTTCTCAATGGCTCATTAATGATGCTGTAAATCCCCCCCCCCCCCCCCAAAAAAAAATGATTCTTAGCTCTGCAGAGAGGGGTGGACGTTTTACAGCATGAGAATGGATAGCAGGAATGAAGTCATGTATAACAGAGTGCTGCAAGCCAAACTTCTCCCAGGGTATGTCATGGAGTGTGACAAGGCCAAATGCTGCCTGGAACAAGGGGCAAGGCTGATGTCACCCAAGTGTCAGCTCCACAAGTTTGAGTTTATGGTGGAGGGGCACATCTCAGCCAACATCCCACAGCATGTATCCACAGACAAAACACACACACACAGGGGGGGGGGGGGGGGGGAGCTCTTATTATTATTAATAAATGGCATCACAATGCATAAAAAAATGGGGGGTACCATATAAGCATCAATATTTGAACAGGCACACCTAGCAGCAAAACACAGACATGTGCAGAGAAGAAATATTCACCTTCCCTCCTCATGCCCACTTTCAGGCACTTCTTGAGCCGGCAGTACTGGCACTGGTTCCGGTGGTGCTGGTCTATGGGACAGTTCCTATTGGCACGACATGTGTAGGTTAAGTTCCTGCGGACGCTCCTCTTGAAGAAACTTTTGCAGCCCTCGCAGGTGAACTGACCGTAGTGCTTTCCGCTGGACTTGTCCCCGCACACCACGCACTCGATGTGTTGCTGGCTCTGGCCTGAACCCGGCTGACCCTTCTCCCCCGCCGCCCCGGGAGTGGATGGGGGTCCCGGCTGGCTGGGGGTCTGCGGCGTGTGCGGGGCGGCCGACGGAGCCTGCTGCTGCTCCCTGGCCGGGTTGGGGCCTCCGCCGGCCACGTCCTCCTGCGGATCTCTCCAGCTGCTAACTACCATTGCCATATCTCGGGCCCAAAAAGTGCTGGAGAGCGAGGCGTGGGGGGGCTTGATCTTGGAGGAGGAGGAGGAGGAGGAGGAGAAGAAGAAGCTGGCCGTCTCTGCCGTGGTTGCCGCTGATGGGAGCCGTTTCCTTGGATGGGCTTTGCAGGGATTTCCCCCCTTGCTTCCTAAAAAGAGGGAAGAAATAAAATGTAGCCGATGTGTGTGTGTGCCGATGGCGGCTCTCTCTTCTCCCCCCCTCTCTCCTCTCCTCTCTTCTCCTCTCCTCTCCCTGTGTGTCTCCAGTGCCGGCTGGAGGAGGGAGCAGCAGTCTGATCAGACAGGGCTTGTCAGCCCCGATCTCCCATATAGGACGGCCAGGGGCAGGACCAATGTGGCTCAGCTTCTCCTGACCCCCGACGGGGTGGTGGAGGGGAGAGGAGGATGCAAAGACAAAAAAAAAAAAAAAAAGAGGAGAGACGATCAGAGATTGTAAGTGTCCGGGGGCCAAATCCAGGGCAGGAGAGCCATTCAGCTCCGAAGATCCAGAGGTGGCACACTCTTCTCTCTTTTGTCCTTTTCTCCTTTCCTCTCTATCTGTCTCTCTCTCTCTCTCTCTTTGCTTCCTTTCCTTTATGAGAAGATGCCTCGATGTGTCATGAAGAAGGTCAGCAAAAGTGATGAAAAGAACATTCCAAAAAAAAAAGTGAGAGTCTATCCTGGATAAAAAAAATTAGATCATCAAGGTGGAAGTTGGTGGACTGAGTGGTGGAAGGTGGTGGACTGAGTCCTGGGAGAAGATCAGGAGAAATCAGATCATCAATGAGGAAGGTTGGTGGAGAGTCCTGGGAGAAGATCAGGAGAAATCAGATCATCAATGAGGAAGGTTGGTGGAGAGTCCTGGGAGAAGATCAGGAGAAATGGTGGTGGAGAGTCCTGGGAGAAGATCAGGAGAAATCAGATGATCAATAAGGACTGAGCTTCGGCTTTTATTGTCAAGTCCAAGTGTGCGGGGAGGACAGAAGTCAGCTCTGTGCGGTGGTGATGATGATGGTTGCAGTCTGGAGGTGCGGAGAGGCGATCATCCCTCCTGGATGGGAAGAAGAAGGAGCCCAGTGCTGGCTGGAAGCGAAGATCTCTGGGTGGAATGGAAGTGGAAGAGGTAAGGGGGGGGGGGGGGGGTAAAAAAAAAAAAACTAAAAAAAAAAAAAAAAAAAGAAGGAGCACAGCACTCACACACTAATAGAATATGCAATAAAAGAGAGAGAGAGAGAGATGGGGAGAGGGAGAGGATGGCGGGGATAGAAGGAGACACACACACACACACAGAAATGAATGCGTTTAAACGGGAAGCCTAGCAGAGCAATGTTTCCGAAAGGGGGATCTGCGCGAATGTCTGTATATAGTGAACTTTGACACTACTATTGAAACTGACACGTTTCTATGGAGATCGCTGCCTTATATGGAAGCTCATGTCAAGGAGCCAAGCGAGGGGCTGCTGGCAACTGATAATCAAAGGCGACTGACTGGTCAGAGCCCTGAATCGGGGGGAGAAGAGATGGGAGGTGAAGGTTAGCCCCGCCCCTCCTCACCCCATTGGTCGGATGGAGGCTGCCTCTTTTTTTTTCTCTCCTCTTCCTCCCTTTCTCTCTCTATTGCCTTGTTACCTATGGCTGGAAGGAGGGGGAGAGGAGGGGGGGAGGGAGGGAGGGAAGGATAGATGGGGGGTGACAACGCTCTGTGTTCATTCATAGCGCCCCCAGCCGCTGCTTATGGCTCCTCTATTGGGATCACTATTCTATCATAGGGGGACATTAGGAGGAAACTTCAACATGAAATAAAAAGTGTTGTGAGTGAATGTAGAGCGCTGTGTAGTCAGCTAGTGAGGGGATAAAAGTTTCCCGCACCCCCCCTGTATAAAATGATCAGCCCCCTATATACAATGATCAGACCCCCCCATATAGAATGATCAGCCCCCCTATATACAATGATCAGACCCCCATACAGAATGATCAGCCCCCCCCATATACAATGATCAGACCCCCCCTATATATATACTGATCAGCCCCCCTATATACAATGATCAGACCCCCCCATATAGAATGATCAGCCCCCCTATATACAATGATCAGACCCCCCATATAGAATGATCAGCCCCCCCATATACAATGATCAGACCCCCCCTATATATATATAATGATCAGCCCCCCTATATAAAATGATCAGACCCCCATATAGAATGAACAGCCCCCCAATATACAATGATCAGACCCCCCATATAGAATGATCAGCCCCCCCCATATACAATGATCAGACCCCCCTATATAATAATGATCAGCCCCCCTATATAAAATGATCAGACCCCCCATATAGAATGAACAGCCCCCTATATACAATGATCAGCCCCCCCATATACAATGATCAGACCCCCCATATACAATGATCAACCCCACCCCCATATACAATGATCAGCCCCCCCCATTTACAATGATCAGACCCCCCATATACAATGATCACCCCCCATATACAATGATCAGCCCCCATATACAATGATCAGACCCCCCCCATATACAATGATCACTCCCTTATATACATTAATCAGCCCCCCCCATATATACAATGATCAGACCCCCCCATATACAATGATCACTCCCCCCATATACATTGATCAGCCCCCCCATATACAATGATCAGCCCCCTATATACAATGATCAGACCCCCCCATATAAATGATCAGCCCCCCCATATACAATGATCAGCCCCCCCATATACAATGATCAGACCCCCCATATACAATGATCAGCCCCCCATATACAATGATCAGCCCCCCCCCCCATATACAATGATCAGCCCCCCCCCCATATACAATGATCAGCCCCCCCCCATACACAATGATAAGCCCCCCCCCATATACAATGATCATCCCCACCCCATATACAATGATCAGCCCCCCCATATACAATGATCACCCCCCATATACAATGATCAGACCCCCCATATACAATGATCAGCCCCCCCATATACAATGATCAGCCCCCCCCACCCCCATATACAATGATCAGCCCAGTGCTGCCTGCAGGGATCGGCGCTTTGTACAGTCCCAGGAAGAGGCGGAATCGCTGGATCGTGCTGCCACCTAGCGTCCAGTCAGCGCGGTGTATGCCAGCTCCCAGCATGGGCACTAGCACCATCCTCACACCTTACACAGCACTACAGATCAAACTTTCCCTCTCCTCCTCCTCCTCATACATGGAAGAGTCATCCTCATCCCCAGCTATAAGAGCTCAGAGGACAAGTTCTGCACCCCCCCCCCCCCCCTCTGTGTACAGGGTGACGGAGGGTGGGGGGAAGGGGCAGCCTGAATCCATTACTGACACTTTGCGATCATTTCCAACCGAATAGTTACCGGTTATTTCTTCCCAGAAATAATGAAGAGATTTCAATGGGTGCACGGCCAGGCGCCCCTATTGTACGGCCATTGATAGGAAGCATGTTATTGACTATGCAACAGTGGGCTGCATTGCCGGCTCCCAATACTCCCCCCCCCCCGTCTTCTGGCCACAGAAAAGGTGAAACCAATACGATTAAAGCACACACAAAGATAACTCCCTGCCCATCACTTACATTGTAGTCGGGGCTGTGAGGAGGCGCACTCATAGGAGGCTCAGCAGCTTCCACCCAGGGACTGCTATATACAGGGACTGCATACAGGGACTGCTATATACAGGGACTGCTATATACAGGGGCTGCCATATACAGGGACTGCTATATACAGGGACTGCATGCAGGGACTGCTATATATAGGGACTGCTATATACAGGGACTGCACCACAGGCTGCTGGACCACGAGCCGGGACCATCCATCTAACCCGGGACCACACTGCCACCAACAGCTGCTTCCTTCTCCCACTGCAGGACCGACCACCTACCGCCGGGCTCCTTCTTCCTCCCATCCTCATCCGTCCATCCTGCCTGCTGCTGTGTCTCTGTGCAGGTACAATATACACCACATCTACAAGTACACTCCTCTCACTATATGTATATATGGGGGTGCACTCGATTTTTACATCACTTGGTTGCAGTGTTATCCCCCCCCCCACACACATCTTTGTAGAAAAAAATAACATTGTGTTGTGTCTCTGTGCTCTGTGTACAATATACATATTTGAATGTACACCTGATCATATATCTATCTATCTATCTATCTATCTATCTATCTATCTATATCTATCTATCTATCTATCTATCTATCTATCTCTGCTTTTCGGGGAGGGTGGGGGGTTTATTGCATTTGATTACTCACACTTTGCCTGTTTGCAGAGTGCAAGACCCCCCCCCCCCCCTTACACACACACACTCACAGATCTTTGTAGAAGAAACAAATGTGGGTTGTGTCTCGCTGTATATGCATGTGTACACATGGTTTAATATATATATACATATATATATATATATATATACATATATATATATATATATATATATATATATATATATACATATATATATATATATATATATATATATATATATATATATATACATACATATATATATATATATATATATATTTTTTTTTTTTTTCTTTACTTTTACCTTGTAAAGTGAATGTGCACCCGCACACACAGATCTTGGGAGAAAAGCAACTTCTGGGTTGTGTCTCTCTGTGTATGCAGGTACTTTGTGAGTAGTTTCAATTACACTCTATTTACTTTTCTTGGGGGGATTGCATTTGTTTTTCTGCTTCTACTTGGCCTGTTTGTGGAGGGAGACTGTATAGACAGTTATAGACAGTTACACACACACACACACCTACTGAGTGACAATTTATGGCTATTAATACACACACACACACACACACACACTATAAACTATTTATAGATGCGTATAGTAATGTTTGTTTATATTATGTTTTATGGCACGTATTACACAAGGGTATTACTATGTACTTTAAAAAATAGTTAACGTTTCATATTGTTTCGTTAAACAGTACAATTTCTATTTTCTACAGATTCTCCTGAACCTGATTGGATATTAGAAAGGAACAGCTAGGAGAAAAAAAACTCTTTAGTAACTCAGCATCCACTCCGTCTTCTCACCTCACTTTTTATACACACATGTAGTATGGATATATACACACACATATGCATACATATGTTATATGTGCGTATATGCATGCATACACACATATAACAAACATACTAAATATAACCGATGTTCAATAATATAAAACACACACACACACACACACACACACACACACACACATATATATATGACCTTGATAATTTATTGTTCCCCTCCATGCGTTGGAGCCCTAGGGCCTGACCAGGTATCCCAGTCCTAGCTAGATGAGCTGAATATCCATGTTTCAGTAATTAGTGCAAGGGACATAAATGACATTTACCAATGACCCCAACACTCACCTGCATTCTACTGTTTGGCCACCGAATGTAAAGATCAATGCAGGGCACATTATCAGTGTGATAGTGTCAACAGATAAATATAGGAGGCATATACACATGGAGGAGTGAAAGAGGGGACACATGCTGACTAGGGTGTTTTTCATTTTTACTCTTCCTTTTTTACCACTGTTTGCATAGTGGTGTTATGATGTTATAAGCTGCATGTATTGAGTGCTGTGTCATTCCATACATGTGCTCTTATATTACAATGAACCTTCACAAGGGCTGCTCACTGATTGTGTAATGCACTCCATACACACTGTTTACCCGAGGATGACATACCTAAATATAGGCAGAAAGTCAAACATTAATCCAGCCTTGCTGTGACCCCTGGCTTCAGTCTGTTCACTTTTACTGGCATGCATTGATTTTGAAATACACTGGAAATATTAATGTATATGCTTCCACGTGATCACTGTGTGAGAAACTTACAGCTGAGTGTAAAAGTTTACATTGTGATGTCACCTAGAAATGAAATCATGCACATTCATATTACTGTCAGCGTAGAACAAATTGTAAGCAGTAAACAGACTTTAAAAAAACAATCTGTCCTTGAAATATACCCTGCATCAATAAGTTATGAAGAGGCTATACAGTTACACTGAAAAACTATATTGTTTATATCAGTTACGTTATGGTGTATATATATATCAGTTACACGTTTATAATGTCTATATTTGTTACAAGTTTTTATTGTTACAAACACAGTTACAAGTAATTATTGCTACTATCAATTACAAGTTTATAGTATTTATATCCATTTATATCAAGTTCAGGTTTATATTGTTTACTATAAGTTTAAATCTGCAAGAGTCAGTGGCAGTTTTGTTTGGTTATGACCCAACCTGGAGTTATTAGTCTTACTTTGTAATATAAGATCACAACTATTGTGTTGAAAATAGAGACTTGGAATTACACTGATTCACTGATATAGTTATAATAAACATTGTATATGCCTACACAAGTTATGTTGATCTCTTTAGATTTTATATCCAGTGTGTAAAGGCAAGTTAAGTAAGTATATAATTTGCTTTTCTAAATATATAATACTTTACATGCATGAGTTGTATTACTATGGAATCATCTGTGAAATTCATACTTTTTAAATGGTGAAATCATAGCCTTGCTGACATTAATACTTTTAGACAAACAATATAAAATGGCTCATTCTGTATAATCCACAATTGAATATATTAGATATGCATTGACACAGCTACACTAAAAAAAAAAAAAGTTAACAGACTTTATTTAAAAGGAATAAACCTTGATAAAACAAGTAGAATATACTAGCATGGAGGGGGAGACACACTGACCCATGTACAGGAAAGGAGGAACACAGGCTCAGGATGGGCAATTTAAATACGATATATTACAATAAAATTGAATTAGTCAAATATTACATCATTATTACGTGGTTTATTCCCACCCTTCATTATGAAAGTAAAAATTCTCCTATTCTATATCACAGGGTATATCTGTTCTTATGTATTGTCCCAAGCAATATATATATATATATATATATATATATATATATATATATATATATATATATATATATATATATATATATATATATATATATATATATATATATATATATATATATTTTTTTTTTTTTTAAATATTCAGAAAGTCAGCATGAGTCTCAATAGTTGTATGCAATTCAAATATAATTTTAATAAAAATGTTCCCAGTTTTAAAGGCGTTCTCCCTTTTTTCTTCTTGATTCCTTATAACCAGGACTTCTTAATTTAAATTCTATATCTCAATTAACTGAAGCAAGAAATCGCTTGAATGCATCTAGAGTGATTTTCCTCTCTCTGGTTCCATACAATAAATATACCTCTGCATTGTTGCCTGCTAGTTTTCTCTCTCTGGGGGAGAAAAGTGTGTCTAATTTAGCAGAACTAGTGAGGTCCTAAACAGCTTGAAGTGTCCCAACAGGTCTGCACAAAAAAAGACTTGTGTGACCCGGCTCCAGCCCGGGGAGTGTGCTTGTTCTGTGTGTGAAAGTTGCAGGCTGCATTAACCGTTCAGCCGGGTCCTGGGAGTCTGAAATGGAGAGCTCTATTGTAAGAGCTCAGGCTATTCTAGGCTCAGGTTGGTGTGAAAGAGACGAGAAGGTCACTTGAAGTCTCCTTTTATCTACTCCCATTTTCTCTCTGGATCAGCAACTCTGAATAGACACCATCTAATCGCTCTTAATAGGGAAAAAAGTCTGCCTCTAAACTAAAATGCCCTATTCTTTATAGGGCGCAAATGCATCTACACTGGGGCTCAAAGCAATTTAAACATTCCTTATTGAACTTCATTAGACTTAAAAAGAAAAAAAAAATATCTATCTATCTATCTATCTATCTATCTATCTATCTATCTATCTATCTATCTATCTATCTATCTATCTATCTATCTATCTATCTATCCTTACAGTGTGCATTTATAATGTGTTACCCTTTAAAGTTTCTACAACTTTTATTTTGTTTTTTTTCATTGTGTATCATTTTATGTATAATTTATGTTTATTAGATTTTATACAGTTAACAGCTTGAAGGATTTTTTTTAAAGCAATCGTGTGTAAGGGAGAGAACTGTACAATATGTTATATTATATTATTGATAATTTATGTTTATTACGTTTTATACATATAATATAAAAAGGTATGGTATAAAGCAGGGACTGCACATTGTGTTATACTTTATATTATTTTGTGTATACGTGTTTCAAGTTATACAGATAACAGCATAGAGGAAATAAAAAAAACATTGCATAAGGGAGAGACCTGTAGAATATGTTACATATTTTATGTATTATCTATGTTTATTAAGTTTTAAACAGATAACAGCATAGAGGAAAGCAAAAATACATTGTATAAAGCAGAGAATTGCACATGTTATATTGTATATCATTTTATGCATAATTTATGTTTATTAAGTTAGATAACAGCATCCATGAAATAAAAAAGCCACACTATGTTATACTATGTATCCTTTTATGTATTATCTAAGTTCTTCAAGTTTTATACAGATAACAGCATAGAGGAAATAAAAAAGACATTGTATAAAGGAGAAAATTGTACAATATGTATATCATTTTATGTATAATTTATGTTTATTAAGTTAAATAACAGCCTACACGAAATAAACAAGCAATTGTAGGACCCTACACTATGTTATACTGTATATCATTTTATGAATTATTCAAGTTCTTCAAGTTTTATGCAGATAGCAGCATATAGGAAATAAAAAAAACATTATATAACAGAGAAAAACGCTGTTATATTGTACATTATATTAATTGTACTCTATACAGATGATATTTCGACACACTTAATTAAAAAAATACCAGGTCCAGTCCTATTTTTGATTCAGCATGTATTATATTTGTAGGACACTACATCTATTATTAAGTAAAAACACTTGATACCTTTAGTTTGTGTGCATTTCCCTGTATCAGGGCACAAATAGCGCAGACCTATACTGGAGTGATGTCAGGACTCTCACTCACTCTGGCACAGAAGAAATGCTGATGGTGTTTTTCTCTCTCTCCCCCTTTTTTTTAGGTTCACAAGTTGATGTTAAAAGCTGACAAGCTGCCCCCAGAGCTCGGGCTACAGCCGCTATCAGGTCTGTCCTGGAAGGCAGTAAATTCCTTGAAGTGAATACTTTGTTACTAAGGTGACAATCCTCCTTCAGCTTTTTCCTAGAACCCTTAATTCAATATATATATATATATTTTAATCCTATGGGATAGTTGTGCCGAGGAAACCTTGTTAAGAGATGGAATTAGTCTACCCTAACCCTGCCATCAAACTTATGCCTGCCCCGAATTGAACTGAATTGCATTTTAATTTTAGCAGTTAAAAGAAAATAATGATGATATCTGGATTATTTCTATTAGGATATTATTTTTTTTGGAGGTTGTTAAATACATGTAGTTACTTTTTGTAATAGGCTTTTTGTTTTTTATTTATTTTTTTTTATCTTTTTTTTTTTTTTACTTATTACTTTTGTAATAGTAATGTTACAGGCTGTTAAATTCTTAGACGTATTTTTACGAAATGAAATGACAGTATTTTTTTTTAGACTTAACACAAACCTCAGAAAATGGCATTTGGACTCGCCTTGGCCAATAAGGTTGTTTTTTTTTTTAGCCGACATACCACAAGTGGGCAAGTGATGGTGCGATCAGCAGAGCACATCGCTCCTGTTCCCTGTGATAACCTGTTGTTTATGGAAATGGCCAAATTAGCCTCAAAGCAGCTAGTTGGGTGTAGTAGTTTAGCAAGACTAATTGGAGACAATAGAGATAAAATGACTTTTCCAATTAACTGCTGGTTGGAGTTTACTTAGAGGGACTGTCAGCCCAGGCGATGGGTAATTGCTTTATTGCTCACAAAACTATCATCCACTTAGAACATATGTGCTAATTATTCTGGCCGGCCTCAGGAATAGGCGCTACATATCTATTAATGTATATGGGTCCTTGCATGGGGAATCCAACACATCTATATGGAGAGGCATGACAGCCTGAAAAGAGAGTCACTGGGGCTCAGTGAATAGGAGAACATGCAGTAACCCATAGCAACCCAACAAGAGTTCTGACTCTTCTGAAGAGAATTAAGCAATATGATTGGCTGTTTTGGGTAACAGGCAGTGGGGTTGATTTACTAAAACTGGAGAGTGCAAAATCTGGTACAGTTGTGCATGGTAGACAATTATTCATAACTTTAGTTTTTTTAGTTAAGCTTTAACAAAAAAAAGAAGCGTATTGGTTACTATGCAGAGCAGCACCAGATTTTGCATTGTCCATTTTTAGTAAATCAACCCCACTACATCATAAAACATCTAAACCTTTGTTTTAATGCACTTAAAGGCACAATGAACATGCGATATGTGTCCAGGGCACAATGGAGCACAGATTTAAGTGATGGAGTTGATTTACTAAGGGCAAATAGGCTGTTCGCCTTGCAAAGCTAGGTGGTGAAAATTCACTTTAGCAAAGAATACACAATAACCTTCAAGAGAAAAAAATAAAACAGTATTTTATTTGCACATGATTGGATGATGGAAGTCAGCACAGCTTCTCCACATTCCCTAAGCTAGGGGAAAGTTCCTTGCAATGTGAACAGCTTATTTGCCTTTAGTAAATGAAATGGAAGGGAACGTTTGCCTATAGAAACCAATACTAATGATTATTTGCCCAATGCAATGCAACTGATGGCCACAGGCAGCAGATACAACTTTTGTTTTGTCTGTAAACTTTTTTTCCTTAATAAAAGTTTACAAACAGTTTTCTTTCATTGTTACTTTCTTTTACTGTCCACATCACCCAGTGTAAATAAATAAGTTTAACCCTCTCAGTATTCAGTGTACTTATTAGGCTCTGATAACCAAGGTCTGTGTAGAAGACCATTTAGGGGTATTTGAGCATGCACTGATGGGGTTAAGCCTTGGATTGCAGTCTGGGTGCAAATCTTTGCGGTCTGATGGCAGTTTCTGCCTCTCCTCACTATGAAGTCATCCTATTTTTTTAAATAAACACTCACATTCCAAGCAAAGTTGAGGGTTTGCAGAGGGGGGTGACGTCATACTAACACTTGTGTGTGCACAGGCTGTCATCTAATGGGTAGATCTCTTCACCCAGATCGCTGGAAGGAGTCTCCAGCCTGCCACATGGCATCGAGGACCAAGCTCCCTCACGCCCATGTGATTCCCAGACAGACAGGTGCATGCAGGGACAAGGACAGACTGCTCAGGTGTCCCCATCAGACAGGGGGGAGAAGGGAAGCATATTGCCACTTACTGGGATCGCCTTATTCTTCAGTTACACAAAATGCTTCATTTACACCTGCTGTACTGGAGCTGAAATTATATGGTGTTCTATCCCCTTCAGAGCAGGTATATAATATCTAGGGATACAGTTACCATGTTCTAGATATAATCACCGGGTAGGGAATGCTGGGTTATGTAGTACCACAACATCTGGCTGATAATTACATAGTCCATCTAGTTCAACCAATAGAAAAACATGAATCAATCAACTGAAAACTATATACAGTATACCAATAAAATATATAACAATAATATTAGATTGTAAGCTCTTGTATTTTATTGTATTATAACTGTATTCTCTCCCTTTTATATTGTAAAGCGCTGCGTAAACTGTTGACGCTATATAAATCCTGTATAATAATAATAATACCACTCACAGCTTATAAACCCTAAAGTGTAGATCCATCTTTGCTGTCAAATTTGAGAAACCCCCATTATTTTTTTATATGTGTCCGCATTCATACAGTATACCTAAAAATAAATTAAAACAATATATATTTCCTACCTTTTTAGTTGTTTCTTTGGAGCAGGATTATCCACAGGACTGCAAGCTATTGTGAACAATTTCAGAGAGACAAATTGGGGATAGAGTCAGACTGGCCATACATTATACCAATTTATAATTTTCCTTTAGATTTACCAAAACCATAAATTATGAGGTCAAACCTAAACACTTTCAATTTGTATGCAGTCAGGCAGGCCCTTGCACGACATAGTTGAAGGTAAATCTAAATTGACTAAGAAAATTGTATAATGTATGGCCAGCTTTAGTCTCCCCTCATTAACATACAATGCAGAATCCATGCCTCCAGGTCTCCAAAGCAGTATTAAATCCAAAAGCAAACATTTATTATATCGCAGCTTACCAATTATTAGATGTGATGGCTGCATTTGTTTTCCTTTGTAGGCTTTCTTTCTTCTACTTTCTCTGGGTGATCCACCCAGTAAGTCTGTTTTTTTTTCAAAATAACAAACTCTCTTCCAGATGTATCAGTTTGGAGGGTTGAGACAAACCATTGTTAAGTGGAGTTTGACTTCAGTTTGCTAGTGTATTTAAATCTGCTAGTTTAACATGACCCCCCCACACACTGTCCCCCCTCCCCCCTACACTGAGCTTATTCATCCAGAGTGGAGTCACTCTATGACAGGAGGGGGTAGATTTACTTAAACATGTACACACAGAACCAGGTGCAGCTGTGCATAGTAATTAATCTGATTCTAGGTTTTAGCCCTCGTTCACACTAAGGTGTCCGTTTATGAAGCAGTGATCAGCGGTGATCCCAAGGATCGCCGCTGATCACAGTCCATAAACAGTTTATGAAACAGTGATAATCGGGGGAGAACATGTTTGAACTTGTTCTCCCGCCGATGATCTCTACACATGGAGAATCCTCATTGACTGTCACAGTAACGGCCAGTTTATGAAGCGGTGATCTCACCGCTTCACTGGCGATCTGAGTCAGAATTCACACTCCCAGGTTCACCAGCTCAGAGGTGGTGAATCGGGGAGTGAAGAGGAAATCTGGGGGGATCTGAGGGGGAAGGAGGAAGATTTTTAACTTCCTTATGCCTCGTTCAGACCCCCCAACACTGTAAGCATGTATCCCTGTCATATTTATGTGTATACATATATATACATATATACATATAATGTGTATATGTATATATATATCATGTGTGTGTATATACATGTATATATAATGTGTGTGTGTGTATACATATGTGTATAATGTAGGGGGACTCGTTATTTTATTAACATTAATCCACGCCGTTGAGCGGTGATAATTTATCACTGCTTGATAAACTGACATCTGGTACTATAATCTCGTAAAGTCTCACGAGATTCCAGTATCAGGGGCCGTTCTCCACTGTTTGAAGCATTTGTAGATCTCTTCACTCCTCCAAAGGTGAAGCAATCTACAAAGCTTCATAAACTGGCATCCAGAGGAGAAAGATCTTCACTGTGAATGCCGGAGAATGAAGCAGTGAATAGATTTCACTGCTTCATAAACGGACACCTGAACGCGGGGTTTGAAATCGTGCAAGCTCAGCTGAACTCACACAATTTCAAACCCGCATTTTATTGTGAGTTCAGGGCCATCTGTGCGGGTTCATGCACAGATGTATATTGAAATTGCCCCCGAAGTCACCAAAAGTAGTGCAGGAAATACTTTTGGAAATCGGTGCAGTGCTGCAAAGTCGGCATAGCACCGATTGGGATGGTGCTGTTGCTGGCAATGCTGTTTTGCATGCGATTTGACGTGTCAAATGTGAATGGGGGCTGATTGTCAAAGCTTAATTGAACAAGCTAAAGTTAAAAGCTGATTGGTTACTATGCACAGCTGCAGCAGATTTTCTCTGCACAAGTTTTAGTAAATCTCCCCTGAGGCGTGCTACTGGCTAGATCACCAGGTGGAGGCGTGCTACTGGCCAGATCACCAGGTGGAAACAGAGGGAAAAAGAAACAAGAAAAAAAGTAAAAGAAAACAAAAAAAACAAATGCAGCCACCACATCTAATGATTGGTAAGCTGCAAAATTATTACATTTTTGGTCTTGGGTTTAATATTACTTTAATCCTTTGTTGGGATTGATAGTATGCACATCTAGTTTACAACTGATAGAGAGATCTGCTAGCAGAGTACAGAGAAGAGAAGGTATTGGGGAACATGTAGCAAAAAGTAGGTGTTATCTTGATTTGACTGCAGACATGGAAATACACTTTAACCGCTTGCGGACCAGCCGCTGCAGTTTTACTGCGGCACGTTGGCTCCACTGCGCGAAATCACGTTAATGTACGTGATCTCACGAGGTCCGGATAGCAGGCGTGCTGCGAGCTCCGTGAGTCTGACCGCGGGTCCCGCGGATTTGATGTCCGCGGGGATACCCGCGATCGTCTCACAAAGAGGAAGAACGGGGAAATGCTGTTTTAAACCAGCATTTCCCTGTTCTGCCTAGTGACAGGACACTGATCACAGCTCCCTGTAATCGGGAGCGGTGATCAGTGTTGTGTCACACATAGCCCCTCCTCCCCACAGTTAGAATCACTCCCTAGGACACACTTAACCCCTGCGGCGCCCCCTCCTGGTTAACCCCTTCACTGCCAGTCACATTTACACAGTAATCAGTGCATTTTTAATCGCACTGATCGCTGTATAAATGTGAATGGTCCCAAAATAGCGCCAAAAGTGTCTGATCTGTCCGCCATCATGTTGCAGTCACGATAAAAATTGCTGATCACCACCTTTTACTAGTAAAAAAAAAAATATTAACAAAAATGCCATAAAACTATCCCCTATTTTGTAGACGCTATAACTTTTGCGCAAACCAATCAATAAATACTTATTGCATTTTTTTTTCACCAAAAATATGTAGAAGAATGCGTATCGGCCTAAACTGAGGAAAACATTTTTTTTTAATATATTTTTGGGGGATATTTATTATAGCAAAAAGTAAAAAATATTGCTTTTTTTTCAAAATTGTCGCTCTTTTTTTGTTTATAGCGCAAAAAATAAAAAATGCAGAGGTGATCAAATACCACCAAAAGAAAGCTCTATTTGTGGGGAAAAAAGGACATCAATTTTGTTTGGGAGCCACGTCGCATGACCGTGCAATTGTCAGTTAAAGCAACACAGTGCCGAATCGCAAAGAGTGCTCTGGTTAGGAAGGGGACAAATCCTTCCGGGGCTGAAGTGGTTAAACTGATGCACAGGAACAAGCTGAACATAAGGGAATTGTTTCCAGAAATTAAAATACATATTGTCATTTTTATCTTTTTCATGTTTTAATTTGTTACTTTCTTTTAATACAGAGATCCGAAAATCCTGAATGACATTACAGACCACTGAAATGCTCTGATTACACAGTATGTACAAAGTATGTGGAATATTTTTAAGACGATCTTATTTGAATTACATCAAAATGGAATCCAAATTGTTGAAAATGATTTTGTGCTATATTACTGTGCCTACATGTTTCTATGACTTATTAACCATGAATCATTTCCTATAACTGAACAAAGGACTGTGCAATTGTTAAAGTAAACCTGACCTGCCTTAAAAATGTTTTTGAGGAAAGGACAGTGCTGTACTGCGGACTGGTGTCCACATGTTTGTGTGTTAAGGTGGCCATATGTCATGGAGTGACCCAATCAATTTATTTTGTATTAAGTCAGACAGGCCCTTGCACTGTATAGTGGTTGGTAGATCTGAAGAAGATTGTACAATCAGATTGCATAATATATGGTTTGCCTCCAAATGGATAACTGTCCCTGTGGAGCTCGTGGGATTCTAGGTACACACTGGGGTTGATTTACTAAAACTGGAGCGTGCAAAATCTGGTGCAGCTGTGCATTGTAGCCAATCAGCTTCTAACATTAACTTGTTCAATTAGGCTTTGACAAAAAACTGGAAGCTGATTGGTTTATATGTACAGCTGCACCAGATTTTGCACTCTCCAGATTTAGTAAATCAAATCCACTGTCACTAAAATCTAAAAACTTCACAGTGACACAACAAATTAATGGCTGGTTCACACCACATACAGTCCAGTGCATTTTTTCCTGCTTCAAATACGCATGGATAGTAGTAGTAGGTCATATGGTTTCCAGTCACATAGCTTAGTCAGTTCCAGGGTGTTCAAGTTCCAGAAAAAAAAGTAGAACATGCTGCATTTTTTTCTGCGCTGAACTGTACTGGAACATGGTAAAATGCATAAAAATGCACCAGAACACACCTAACACACCAAAAATGCACATGTCCTTATTTAAGGTGAAGGGAAAAAAAGAGGGAATAAAATGCACTATAAAGCATCAAAAACGCATCAGAAATGCGTAAAAAACATTCATGCAGAAACGCATCTGGAATGCATCCAGACTGTGTTTCTATGTTGTGAACGTGTGAACCGGCCCTAAGTTTTAGCCCTGCCTCCTCCCTTCAATAAGGAAGGGGTGCTAACAAATGCCAAAGACTCTACTGAAGTTTTAGAATTTGACAGCTGAAAAGCTTAATTAAAGCATGGGAGGGGCTTTATGTTGACTTGGGCAGAAGTCAAGAAACCATGCGCAGTCTGGATCTAGAATTCAAGGGGCTCCGCATTGATCAATTTAAAGACTAAAACTGGCCATACACCTTATGATTTGTCTTTTTCAGCCTCGTGGGTTAAATGAGAGAATTCACCCATCCACAATAAACAACTTTCGTTCATGGAAGAATCTGCAGTGCTGGAGATTGTATTCTGTCAGAATACCCATATCTGATTGGACGCAGGCACCATTTAGCCCCCCTCCTTCGACAAAATTTGATTGAAAAATTGACTATTGCCAAACTGGGTTGTGATGACAAGGCCACCTACAGACCATATTTCAGCTGATTAGCAGGAATTGGAAAAAAAATAATCGGTGTATGGCCAGCTTAACAAGAGTTCTTGAAGGCAGCACAAACTATGCGCACTTGAGCACTGTCTTTTTAATTGACGTCAGGTTTACGCTAAAGGAAATCTTCAACACTTGAGACACTTGAGTCTACAGTACTGTAGAGTGTAGACTGGAAAGGTACAGAAATAGTTGTTATTGTAATTTGTGCTATTGAAGTGAGTTGGGAGGGCCCATTTAGATCTAGTATGTGTAGAGGTGTGTTTTTTGGAGAGTTAGGCAAGTTCATGTCATGCGTTACTGTGTGTTTCCTTTGTGCGTTGACATGCATTGTTGATGCGTATTATTGTGCAGGTTCAATGTGTTTTTCATTTTTGGTTTTGGAGTGGATAGAGTTCAAAGCCATTGACCAAAGCTGGTTAATACCTGTTACCATATTACATGCATTTTGATGCATTGCCTATGACTTTTATCAACATTCCAACACATAAAAAATGCAGGGAAAAACAGACATGCCATAATTCTAAAAATGCACTGCACTACAGAGATGAGATGGAAACAGATACTATTTTTATTATGGAGAATTTGGACACATGCGTTTTAACGTGTTGCAATGAATGCATTAAAATGCAACGGTGGAAATGAACCCTTAAGGAAATTTGGGAGATGGAACATACACACATTTCTGCACACCCTGTTAATGCCTAGATGTTTCAAAAAATAAATGCCTATCGAGTTTAACTGAAAAATAAACCAAAAAAAAAAAGCTTTGCATTTTCAAGGTCATAAAACATAACAGCTGCAGTTGAACTATAGCAGGATTTCTCAACCAGGATTCCTCCAGAGGTTGCTAAGGGTTCCTTGAGCAATGAGCAATTTCTGCCTCTCAGATATGGTCCCACTGACACCATTGATCTTTTTAGCTATCTGTAAGGGGGGAATTCTACCAAAGTCCACAAAGTCCACATTCTTCCCACTGACCATCACACGAATGTATCCTGAGTTGAAGATAAAGTCATTTTTAGCAGGAGTTCCCTGAGACTGGAAAGTTATTTCAAGGGTTCCTCTGTGTTGAAAAGGCTGATCTATAAGAAGGGAACATGCCTTATCAAAAGGTCATTAAATAAAAAAAAAAAAACATGGTTTGGCTATAAACTTTTTATTTATAGAGAAATTACTGGTGCAGCCTTCAGTTACCAATTGTGTGGTGGCAATTATCTGTGGGCTCACAGAGCCACTGCACTATTGCCACCACACTGCTCATGCTCACCTTGTTCAATGTAAGTAATCTCTGTCTACACACAGCTTAGTTTGAAGGAAATCCCTTGACAGGTTACTATGGCTGGGATTGGGTTGGGTGTGGGGCTAAGTTGGAGCACTTCATATGTCCTGTGATGTTGCCTCAGCTTTTTCAAGCCATCTCCCCAGGCAGTGAATTGGAACTGTCAGTCAAGGATTTGATCTGCCCAAAGGTGTTGGTGGGAGGATCAGGTTCTTGACTGACAGCTTTACTCTGATTTGCACAGCCTTGGGGGAGGGCTTGGGAAAGCTGAGGTGACATCACAGGACACTTGACCCACTTCGGCATAGCCCAACCTCCAACCTGGCCCATGCTACAGGAGACAAGGAACTTCACTAAGGACACTTTAAAAAGGTATTTAGCACAAAAATTCTACAGTACTTTGAATGGAAAATGAGTGGCTGCTAATGTGTCCACTCCTGTCATTTAGAGGGTGGAACACTGTTAGGGTTTACATCCAGTTTAAGTGTGCTCCAAATTATTTTACCCAATGCCCAAAAATCAATAAAATACTTATTTTTAAAAGTACACATTCATTCTGACTACATATTAGATAAGTACCTGAACGACCGCAACATACAGGGATATACAATGTAATACTGACATATAATCACACACATAGGTTGGACTTGACTTGATGTGTCTTATTTCAACCTCACCTACTATGTAACATATGTACAGCAGATCTGCACAGAGATAACCTGTGCCTATGTACCTTGCTATTATAGGGATAAATGTGTACCTACATTTTTTTTTTACAGTTTCAGATAGAGTAGGAAATGGCTGTCAGGTTATTATCTTTTACTATGCTGCTTGTGTCCCTTTGGGAGATTTCCCTTCACTTTGTGTCCTATGTCAGACACAACAAGAAGTAAGAGGAAATCTCTACAAAGTGAAAGGAATTCCCTCTAAGAAAGGTGTCCCCAATAGAAGATTTTCACTGTACCTCTCTCTGGATTCCTATCACTTCCTGTCTCTGTACCCACCTGGGCAAATAGAAAGGGTAAAACTACTTAGTTGGGACACAGACACAGCTTTAAAATCTTTGTATAACTTCCCCGCTCTATCCAAAAAAGGTTTTTGGTTATAAATATTCTGGAGTGAGTAGGTAGGTTCCATAACTGCTGGTCTTCAATTGCTGACTTGCCACACTGTAATATTCTATTTAGCTATGTAATAGTGTGTTCCTTATTTACATGAAACAACTACTCATATAACCAACCCAACACAGACTGTAGATCAAGATTCAGAAAAAGGTGATAATACATCCTATGTCCAAATCTTACTGGTCCCATCTTAAAGGATCTATGGTGAACTTGTAGTGTACAGGAAATATATATTGGGGTTGATTTGATGCATATAAACCAATCAGCTTTGGGTTTTTTTTTTGCCAAAAGCTAAAGTCAGAATCTGATTGGCTACCACACAGAGCTGCACCAGATTTGGCACTCTCCAGTTTTATTAAATCAACCCCATTGTGTAATAACTGCATATGCAAGCTAATGTGATCATCTTGTGACTTTATAACTCATTCCCTTGTCTTCTGAGAAATTTACAAAACTGACCTAACCAATTGAAGGTAGGAGTATGTACTGCTTGGAGTTGTTTACTAAGGGCTGTCCAGATCACAGAATCTGTGTTCATTTCATAGTTCTAATTAGGTTAACAGTATTGTCCATTTTTTGTTCATTTTTTTTAAATTAAGAGAAAAAAAATGTTTTTGATACAAAACAGAGCATATTGGGCATACCCAGGCTCAATACATTTTTCCATTTCATTTCAATTCCCTTCTTTAATAACACATAATTTTCCTATTACAACTTATTAAACCAAACAACACCAACTAAAAACAAAACAACATAAAAAAAATACACATTCTTCTCAAGCATATTATCACATCATAGCAGCATTTCATTATTAGCTAATTTTTACTTCCTATTTCCTTATTTTTCACTTTACCTTCATCATACACCTATATATATTACATCAATTTATATTCTTACCCCTTCCTATCTACCCTCCTACAGAACATATTTCTCCCCTAGATGTTTAAGGCTTATGTGGGTATAATTATGACTCCTAAATCACCCCCCATATCTTAAGGATGATCTATCCACGCTTATAGTACTGTCAGGTATTATGGAAAAAGGCGCCAAGCCAGGTGCTACCATCCATGGTTCCCACATTTTTTGGAATTTATCTAGCAAACTCCTACTCTGATATAACTGTCTTTCTTTAATAAAGCATTATTAACTTCTAACCTCCATTCCTCATATGTAGGTGCACCAGAAGACACCCACTTTAGAGCTATAATTTTTCGGGCCATATATAACAACCTATTAATAGGAATTTTTACTTCCATTGAATATCTTTCCTTTTCTAAATAGCCCAGTATACACACCTTAGGGTCCATTTTTTTGTGGGTTTGATAAACACCATTAATGGTGTCTACCAAACTTTGTCAATATCGAAATAATTTAGGACATTTCCACAACTAATGCAGTAAATATGGAGCATCTCGGGCAGTTCAATGTATCCCGCCTACCCCACTTATACAGTTTAAGTGGAGTCCTATACGCTCTATGGATTATAAATAGCTGAGATAAACTTTGTTGGGCAGATACAGACACCATGGGTACTTGTTTTAATGTATCCTCCCATATTTCATCTGGCAGTGCACCCAGATCTTTCTCCCAACCCCGCCTACGCAGGTAGGCGGCTTTCCTCTGATTTTGTCCAATCAAGCGGCCATATATAAAAGAAAATAGGCCCTTTCTAACCCGTGACTTAGCAAATATATCTATAAGTGACATATTTTGTATCTTAGGTTTTTTATCTTTAAACTGAGATTGTACAGCATGTCACAACTGTAAATACTGAAAAAAGCATGAGAGGGTAGTGGGTAAATCGTCTGGAGATCCTGAAATGTTCTAAAGGTATTATCTTTATATAACTGTGCGATATAATGAATTCCCAGTGCGCGCCAAGACTCAAACCCCTCTAATTTACATAATTCTGGATAGTTTGTATTTCCCCGTATTGATGCGTTATTTTTTTTTTGCCTTCTGTGTCCCATTGCCCTTCACTTCCTGTCCCATAGCCAAACAGGAAGTGAGAGGCAATCCCTGCATATTAAGGGAATTCCTTGGGGTCCCCCAGGTCACCAGAACTAGTGTCCCCATTGAAAGATTTTATCACTTTTCTGAGGACAACCCAAAATTTGTGATTTTGTTTTAGTTTCTCTTTCAATGATAATATTAAACAGGGCAAATAGGGATGGTGAATCTCTCTAATGGGGGAACAGACAGCAATAAAAACTGCCAGGGGTTCTAATGCTCTCTACTCTATCCAAAACTGAAAAAAAAGTTTTACCTTTAGTTATACTTTAAGCTAAACAAAAAGAGGGCACACATCTTACAGCTTATTTTATATAGTTTTTATTTTCTATTTTTGAAGGAATTGACTTACCTTGTTGGAGAGGGTACTGCTACTGGTTACCAGGAGCTATTGAGAGGTTAGGGGCCCTTGAATGCTACAAGGTAGGATAAACCTTTAAGGCAGTTTAAGCCTTTTTTTTTTCCTAAGAAGCAGACCCTTCTCGTCTGCGAGCTGTGCCTTTGAAGATGTCTAGCCTCCCTTTAACCCCTATGTATTAGTAAAATGTTATTTCATGAAAGGATTGACCTTATTTCTTTGTGGGAAAAATATCTATAAAATGTATATCCAGCTAAAGCTTAAATAAAAAAAAAAATGAATAGAATGGAGCAGGGTTGAAGCCCCTGTCGGGCCATTGCTGCTGTCCATGGCTCTTTTAGAGAGATTTACCCTTACTTCCTGTCCTGCTGACAACATTTTACCAGACAGGAAGCAAAGGGAACTCCAACACAGACAGAAATAAAATACTTTCTTTAATAAAGCTGGCCATATATTGTAAAGCTACTCCTATTCAGCCCTCAATTCCACCATTCAACGTAAACAGTCTTAAACCTGCAGCTGTCATAAATACCTACACAATGACTGTATCTGATTGTTGGATGCAGCCACTGTTCAACTGACAACTTCCCACCCGTCTTCTTTGATTTTTTTAGATAGAAGGGCGTGGGGAGGGAGAATGCCGATGGCCCCAGTCACAGCTTGAAATTCATCCAGTTTATCAGGAACTAGGCAAACTTCACTCTATGTATGGACAACTTTAGGCAGGAACCCTACCAGATTTTTATTTTCCTCACTTCCTGTCTGGTGAAGTCGATGTCCGCAAGACAGGAAGTGAAGGTAAATCCCTCTCCCAAAAGCCCCAAATAGCATTAAAAAAAAAAAGTTCAACTTGTGTATTCAACACTGTATTCAAAACTAAAAAAAAAGTTATTGGCTTGAAATATACTTTAAGGTTGAAATGGCACTCTTGAAAATTTGAGCTTGCTGGGAAACTTCTGCAAGACAAGAAAATGTGATGTTTTTAGACTTTAATTACCAGTTGCTGGTTAACCTCTGCCATTACCAGATCATCACTAACACAGCTCATATCAGTCACTTAGCTCTCAATAACCGGATTCAATGGTAATCTTAGCTCTCAACCGGATTGGGTTGGTTTTGATTTGAACAATTTGTACAATTTTTATGCAGCCCTTACTATCTATATTTATGATAAATGCCTTTTTAGTTTTAAACAGTGTGTTCAACCAAACACAAGTATACAACACTAATAATAATTAATAATATAACTACCGAGATTCTTACCTTTCTCATTATCATTCTACTACAAATGAACGTTAATGCATTTTTTTATATGCATTTTCTGCTGATGGGAGAGTACAGAAACAATTATAGATATTGTTCTTCTGAATAAAACTAAAATTATTTAAGTGCACTAATCCAGAATGACAAGCCGCTACACGACTATGAATTGTGCAGAAAGAAATAATTTTACATTAATGTACATACATTGTTGAGAGATAAATCACTGGTGCTTCTATTAATTTTGTTGTCTGAGTGCTTCTCAAGAAGAATAATACATTTCAATTTTACTGGATGTTTTTCAGTAGAAAAAAAAAAAAAAAACAGAAAAGGCTAATGGAAGTCCAGAGACGGAAATGAATAAAATATGAGAACATGGAGATACTCACGCGTATTGCAAATGGGAATATAATTTGGAATCAAAGGATACAATGACGAATAAGAACCAATTGGCCCATATAAACTTCAAGGCTTGCTTACAATCACAGAGAGGTCAGAATGCTAAGGCACACACTGCATACAGATGTAGCTGGCACATGAATACAGTAAGCATGCATTCACACACAGACACATACTGGAGTTAATTTATAGAGTATAACCTGTTTACTTAGCTTAGTAAAAAAGGCCAAGCTGTGTTCAATTTAAACACCCAATCATGTGCAAGGGAAATGGAAAAAAAACTTTTATTGTTTCCCATGATTGCATCAATGAAGTGAACACAAAGAACATTCATTTTGAAAAGTGAACATTTACTTTCTAGCTTGAAAATGCTTAATTCCTTTAGTAAATCCACCCCACAGATTTATGGAGTTATTATTTGTAAAGTTGGTTATACACGGATCCAATTTTGGCCAATTCTTGCTGACTTGTCTGAAAGTTGATTCTGAGTTCGTCCTGCCAGCACCACCCAGCTCAACAAAGGAACTTGGTGAAGGTTTAAAAGAGCTGGGTGGAAAAATGTCAATCAGCTGCAGTCACTGTTCAGGTATTCTGATCGTGGGAGCCAGCTGTAAGAACGTAGTAGCCAGCATGGGGGTTTGTCAATCTGCTCTGTTTTGGATGGAGGAATCTGTTAGATTTCTTTTGGTTAGCCTGCAGGCACAGGGAAGAAGATGTATGCATGTATTTCCACCTTTAGTCTAAACCAGGACTGTTATTATTTCTTACCATTTTTGTTTTCACTATAGCAAGCCTGGACTGAAAAATGGCAGAACAAAAGTGCCACTTTAATACGTTGCTATACAGTAGTACTGAGAGTTTCTATTTTGGACAGTTTGATAGACGAGGGCGTTTGCAGTTAAGGGTGTTCAAATCATCACACAATTATAATGAGAAACAGTTTTCAGAACTGTGCAGACATTCCGAAGTCTGGCTTTAACTGTTTACTTTCCTGAGATTAATTTTCCTCCCTTCTTTCCCATCAAGCTCGGTTGCACCCATTTGTCATTAACATAAACAATCAAAAACAACTTATCTCACTTTAGAATAAATCAGTTTGTCATTCATGTCCTGAAATGTATGTCTGCTACATGCTTTTGTAGGCAACATGATCAAACAAAAATAATACTAATGAACTTAGTTGTAAAATAAAAGTTCTCTATATCTCCTAATCATATAACATGTTACTTGTTAAAGTGTAACTTATAAATTGTTCAGTTTGTAATAATAATAATATTAATAATAATAACAATAATATATAATCCTCAATTTCTTCAGTTTACATTATGTAATACAACTTGTAAGGAGTGCACAGACAATACAAATAAAGAGGTATCATAGTTACATAGTTAGGACACCAGTTCAATCCAAAGAGAAAAAAAAATCAGCTTAGAGACAATCTCTTGCAGAAATGTCATGGTAAATCAATCAGTAGACCCAGCTAAATTTATATTACAATTTTTCTTAAAAAGTAACGCTTAACTGCCCCTCCCATCTACCATCTTTCCTATTGGTCCTTTTCATATGATGAACGGCCTCATTTTTCAGTTTTGTAATAAGTTTATTTGTCCCACCTCAAATCTTGTCCTAAATGATTATCTTTTTTATTTCATACTTTAGAAGCTTTATCCTTCACTCTAAGCACATGTTTGTTTATAAGAGTAAATTAACGCAAGGAACAACAATACCCCATGGAGGAATCTTATAATTCTTATAATTTTTACTACAGATTTAAAAGGTATTGGTATTAGGGATTTGGTAGTGTGAGGCAAAAAAACGTATTTTTTTTGTTACTGAACAAAACAATAACATGAGATGCTGATAGCAAAAGGTAGGAAACACAGATTTACATAAGGAATAGAGACTGTGAACTTACTAAAGCAAATGTTCAGGCCGCTTAAAGTTTGACTATGAAGGCATAGCTAGAACCCCTGTCAGTTTTTATTGCTGTCTGTGCCCCCCTTAAGGAGATTCACTCTCTGTGTTTGTCCTGTTTACCATAATCATTAAAAATGAAAATAAAGAAAATCCCAAATTTTGGGTTGTCCCCAGAAAATTCATAGAGGGCAAATCTTCCAGTGGGGACACTAGTTCTGGTGACCTGAGGGGCCCCAAAGAATTCCCTTAATTTGCAGGGATTTCCTCTTCCTGTTTGGCTATGGGACAGGACATTATTATTATTGTTATACAGGATTTATATAGCACCAACAGTTTGTGCAGCGCTTTACAACATGAGGGCAGACATTACAGTTACATTACAATTTGGTACAAGAGGAATCAGAGGGCCCTGCTCGTTAGAGATTACAATCTAAAAAACATGAAAGGAAATCTCGGAAATCTCGGAAATGGGACACAGGGGTTATAACCATCCCTTGCTCTATCCAAAATAACAAAAAAAAAAAAAAAAGTTTTGCCTTTATTTTTACTTTAATAAATAAGATGAAGCTGTGTCCACTTCAATCAATCAGGTGCTAGCAAATATCATTTTTTTTCTTTTTACAAATTGAGCACAGGTTCATCCTTATTGACAATAATTTACATTAACAGTCTTTACTGTTAAATCAGCTCCACTTTTTTATTAAGAAATCTAGCATCAAGTTAACAAACGTATATACTGGTAATATTTGTATTTGTGATCAAGCTAAAGGATTTCTTTGTTGGAAACAAGGGCATATCGAGGGTCCTAATAGATGAGGGGCACCTCTGGGAACATAGAATACAATGTTAATGGGCTGGTAGGATACCATGATGACTGAATTGGTCAAACTAATCAAATTAACTAAACTAAAACTAAGAAAATCTTTTTAACTGAACAAAAATGAACTGATCTAAAAACTGTAATATCACATTTAGATTACGTGACTGAAATAAAATCAAATGTATTAATATTGCTTAGAAGGAAAAAAGGAATGACAATAGGTATATATATATATAAAATACTCTATCTATCTATCTATCTATCTATCTATCTATCTATCTATCTATCTATCTATCTATCTATCTATCTATCTATCTATCTATCTATCTATCTATCTATATATATATATAATAATTGAAAAGTAGAGAAATATACAATTTTGCAAAACTTGATTATGCATAAAATGATTCTACATTTCTAAAGTGGGACCTGGGGCACTCAATAGAAGACTTGGTGAATATGCCCTGTGTGCTAGGGTCTAGCAATGCCCCAGGTGGAAAGCTAGTACTAATATTCCCATGTAGAATAAAAAAACAGTATAAATGTATTTTTAAGGTGTAGCTATAGCTACCATAACCCATGCTATTACTCTAGAACCCAACTACATCAGGGCACATTATTTATTATATGGATATATTTTACAGGAACTCTATACTTGGATGGTAATCATCATCAGATTATTATTATTATTATTATTATTATTATTATTATTATACAGGATTTATATAGCGCCAACAGTTTGTGCTGCTATAATATTTCATGTACAGCAAGGAATAAATAAAATATAGCTCTATCAGGTGGCTAAATACAACAAATATGCTATCGGGTAAGAGTGATTTCAGTTAAAAAAACAGTTATCTATTAGCAAACAAGTTTCTTGCATTATTACACCAGAAAATATAAATAAATATAAATAATTTTCCTATAAACTTACAAAGTTTTATAGTACAACTGGCATAATATAATTTACTAAACATACCTTTCTATACTTTTGTTTCTCCTTGCTAAAAAGAATATTAAAAGAAACTTTTTAATTGAAAATGTATTTGTCTACTGAAGATCCCTGGATCCACGGTGGAGGCAGTGAAGCTGATTTACTAAAGGAGTTGTGAATGTTCACTTAGAAAAGTTAAGCTGTGCTCACTTCACTTATCTAAAAATTTGAAAAATAAATTCCTGTTTATTTATTTCTACTGCACATGATTGGGTATGCATAGTGACCACAGCTAGAATTTAATAAATGAGAATTCCAAACTCCTTTACTAAATGAACCCCGTACTATGCATATATATGCTAGGTAGTGCAGTCATCATCATGATAAACAAGTATGTCGCTGGCTTGCTACGATAATATAAAAAAGAAAAAAAAAAAAGGCAATGACCTTCCCGCAGAATCGTTCATTCTAAAAAATATGCCAGTCAATATAAGAATGGTGTGATCCTAAATAAAATGTGTGTAATATGTGAAGGGGATATTTTTTTCTTCAATTTTACAATTTGAGCAAAAGTAGATATGGAACCCGGTTGCTATGTTTATCTTCCTATGTGTCTGAGAACAAACCACTGTGCTTGTGCAGAGCAAGACAGAGCTGACAATTTTGAGGCTGGCTAATAGCTTTATTTTGTGTTTCTTAGTTTTATCCGAGCAGCAGATAACTGCCTAATTTTCCTCAGGAGCTTCGGAAATGATGGGTATCAAATGACAGACATCTTATGTGTAGAAGTATTAGTTGACCAATAGCTTTAGCTGGATGTCGTTAGATTTCAGCGTCCCCTGGACATCTAGTCACTGAAGGATGAATTTTCTGTGGACGGGTGGTTAGTGACGCACATAAGCCTGGTACACACGATCAGATTATCGGACAAATAATCCGTTTTTTTTTTTTTTTTTTTTTTGCATGCTAGTCTCCATATCAAAAAAAGAAGAGGTTACTGAAGTTCGAAAATTCTCGTACGAATGAATAAAAATTCAGAAGTGATGTAATGTATTTATATTGTAATTTCAGAGGAGAACTGTACTGATTAAAGGAAAATCATACGATCAGGTATCGTACGAGAAAAATGTACATGTTTGTCCCTTTGGATAATTTCAGACGAAAGCTGTGTACTGACGATCAGATTATCATACGATCACTTTGAAAGCGGTATTTTTTTGTACGTTCTTCTGATCGTGTGTTTGGGCCTTTAGGTACAAGAGCCAAACAATTAAGTAACAGGGATAGACTTTAAATAATCTGATTGCCCAAGAGACCACTTTTATGTTTTTTTTTTTTCAATGGCTGCAGATCTCAATTTTCAGCATCCTATCCAAAATAAATGACTGTATTGTACTTACAACCGACAGAAAAATTTGCTTGATTTATGTTTAAATACGTAGGTAGGAATTACTTTTTTTTAACCCCTTCATGACCAGGGACAAAACAAACCTTAACACCCAAAACCAGTTTTGCAATTTTGGCATGTGTTAGTAAAACTGTACATATTATGGCAACTACTTAGTGTAACCAAGTGGATTATACCTTTCTTCAGACTTTCAAGGGGGGGGGGGGGGGGGGTTAATGTTAATGGATATCTCCTGATTTTGTTTTATTATCAAAGGAAAACCGGCCACATAATAGCAAAAATATATTTTTAAAATTTAGCAGTATATTTTGATTCTGTTACCATGATCCACTACCAAAAAAGTAAATTCTAAATAATTTCTCCTACTCCTGAGAATCACAGCAATACCACATATATGTGCCTTATTTGTTCTTTGTATCTGTAGTAGAGCCAACAATGTAACAATGCATTTTTTTGTCTTGCCTAAACATACTGGGGGAGAATTACTAAAACGGGTGCACACAGAATCTGGTGCAGCTGTTCATAGGAACCAATAAGCTTCTAAATTCAGCTTGCTCAATTAAGTTTTGACAATAAAACCTGGAAGCTGATTGGTTACCATGCGCAGCTGCTCCAGATTCTGTGTGCACCAGTTTTAGTAAATCACCTCCACCGACACTATGGGATTAAGTTAATAAGACCCCTTTCACACTGGGGCGCTTTGCAGGCGCTACAGTGCTAAAAATAATGCCTGCAAAGCGCCCTGAAAGAGCCGCTCCTGTCTCTTCAGTGTGACAGCCCCGAGAGCTTTCACACTGGAGTGGTGCGCTGGCAGGACAGTAAAAAATGTCCTACCAGCAACATCTTTGGAGCGGTGAAGGAGCGGTGTGTATACCGCTCCTCCACCGCTCCTGCCCATTGAAATCAATAGGCAGCGCGACTATACCGCTGGCAAAGTGCTGCTGCAGCAGCCCTTTGCGGGTGGTTAAAAGCGCCTGCCACCGGCCGAATACCCCCGCAAATACGATGGTAAAGCGCTGCTAAAAATAGCAGCACTTTACCGCCGACGCCGACACCGCCACCGTCCCAGTGTGAAAAGGACCTAAAAGCAAATAGACTGTTGCCCTCTGCAAGTGCAATTGCTCCAGAGCTTAGAAAATGAGGTAAACATTCACTTTGCAAAGAGTACCCAATCACATGCAAGGAAAATAAAAAAAACCTGCATTTTTGCTTGCACATGATTGGATTATGGAAGTCAGCAGAGCTTCTGCTCATTTACAAAGCTCTGGAGCAAAGGCAATTTGCAAAGTGCACAGTCTATTTGCCTTTAGTAAATCAACCCCTAATACCCGCACTGACACACTCCTCACACACCTGTAAGCTCACAGCCCCCTCACACCTGTATGTTCGCAACCCCCCCCACACCTGTACGCTCTCAGCCCCCTCACACCTGTACGCTCGCAGCCTCCCTCACACCTGTACGCTCTCAGCCCCCCTCACACCTACACACTTTAAGCCCCCTCACACCTGTACGCTCTCAGCACCCCCTCACACCTACACACTTTAAGCCCCCTCACACCTGTACGCTCTCAGCACCCCACACCTGTACGCTCTCAGCCCCCCTCACACCTGTACGCTCTCAGCCCCCTCACACCTGTACGCTAACAGCCCCTCTCACACCTGTACGCTCTCAGCCCCCCTCACACCTGTACGCTCTCAGCCCCCCTCACATCTGTTCGCTCTCAGCCCCCCTCACACCTGTATGCTCTCAGCCCCCTCACACCTATACGCTCTTACCCACCTCACACCTGTACGCTCGCAGCCCCCCTCACACCTGTATGCTGTCAGTCCCCTCACACCTGTAAGCTCACAGCCCCCTCACACCTGTATGTTCGCAGCCCCCCTCACACCTGTACACTCTCAGCCCCCTCACACCTGTACGCTCGCAGCCTCCCTCACACCTGTACGCTCTGAGCCCCCTCACACCTATATGCTCTAAGCCCCACTCACATCTGTACGCTCTCAGACCCCTCACACCTGTACGCTGACAGCTCCCCTCACACCTGTACGCTCGCAGCCCCCCTTATACCTGTACACTCTAAGCCCCCTCACAGCTGTACGCTCTCAGCCCCCCTCACACCTATACGCTCTTAGCCCCCTCACACCTGTACGCTCTCAGCCCCCCCACACCTGTACGCTCTCAGCCCCCCTTACACCTGTATGCTCTCAGCCCTCCTCACACCTGTACGCTCTCAGCTCCCTCACACCTGTACGCTCTCAGCTCCCTCACACCTGTATGCTCTCAGCACCCCTCACACCTATACACTGGCAGCCCCCCTCACACCTGTACGCTCTCAGCCCCTCACACCTATACGCTCTAAGCCCCCCTCACACCTGTATGCTCTCAGCCCCCTCACACCTGTACGCTCACACCTCCCCTCATACCTGTACGCTCGCAGCCCCCCTCATACCTGTATGCTCTAAGCCCCCCTCACACCTGTATGCTCGCAGCCTCCCTCACACCTGTATGCTCTCAGCTCCCTCACACCCATACGCTCTTAGCCCCCCTCACAACTGTACGCTCTCAGCCCCCCCACACCTGTATGCTCTCAGCCCCCCCTCACACCTGTATGCTCTCAGCCCCCTCACACCTGTACGCTCTCAGCTCCCTCACACCTGTACGCTCTCAGCTCCCTCACACCTGTACACTCTCAGCACCCCTCACACCTGTATGCTTGCAGCCCCCCCTCACACCTGTATGCTCTCAGCCCCTCACACCTGTATGCTCTCAGCCCCCTCACACCTGTATGCTCTCAGCCCCCCTCACACCTGTACGCTCGCAGCCCCGCTCACACCTGTATGCTCTCAGCCCCCCTCACACCTGTATGCTTGCAGCCCCCTCACACCTGTATGCTCGCAGCCCCCCTCATACCTGTATGCTCTAAGCCCCCCTCACACCTGTACGCTCGCAGCCTCCCTCACACCTGTATGCTCTCAGCCCCCCCACACCTGTACGCTCTCAGCCCCCCTCACACCTGTATGCTCTCAGCCCCCCTCACACCTGTACGCTCTCAGCTCCCTCACACCTGTACGCTCTCAGCTCCCTCACACCTGTACGCTCTCAGCAGCCCTCACACCTGTACGCTTGCAGCCCCCCTCACACCTGTACACTCTCAGCCCCTCACACCTGTATGCTCTCAGCCCCCCTCACACCTGTATGCTCTCAGCCCCCCTCACACCTGTACGCTCGCAGCCCCGCTCACACCTGTACGCTCTTAGCCCCCTCACACCTGTACGCTTGCAGCCCCCCTCACACCTGTATGCTCGCAGCCCCACTCACACCTGTATGCTCTCAGCCCCCCTCACACCTGTCCGCTCTCAGCCCCCCTCACACCTTTACGCTCGCAGCCCCCTCACACCTGTATGCTCGCAGCCCCCTTCACATGTGTATATATGACACACACACGTACACAGACATACATGCACATGTACACAGACACAGGCACACACATGTACACAGACACACACACATGTACACAGACACACAACCCCTCCTTACTTGTTAGGTGGTGTTCCTTGAATTAACCAGACACACGTATACAGACACACAGACACACATACACATGTACACAGACACAGGCACACACATGTACACAGACACACACATGCACACAGGCATACACATGTACACAGACACACACATATGTACACAGACACACACACACACACACACATGTACACAGGCACACACACACGTACACAGGCACACACACACACACATGTACACAGACACACATGTACACAGGCACAACCACACACACATGTACATAGACACACCCACAGACATATGTACACAGACACACACATGTACACAGACACACACACAGGCACACACACATGTACATAGACACACACACATGTACACAGACATACAATCCCCCTTACTTGTTAGGTGGTGTTTCTTGTCTCAGCTCTTGTGCAGGACACACAAAGGGTGCACATGCCGGAATTAACCAAAGGGGGCAGCAAAGAGCCCTATGTCAGCTCCATGTCTCTCACACACATTCCAAAATCCAGCATAGGCACGGAGCTCTCCTGCACCTGCCCCTGCCTTCTCCTATCCCCGCCAGACAGCCGGGCTCTTCTAGACACTCGGGCCCTTAGTGTATGGGCTGTACCCCTCTGATGGTAGCTCTGCCTACCGGACTGCCTGTGCCCGCTAAGCCTGACTCCCTTGCCTCACTGCTTCTTCTATTTGTCTGGCTCTAATGGGGCCCCAGGTGAACCTGGGGCCCCTGATGGGTGGCACTGATATGTAGCACTGATGGGCATTGATAGGCGACACTGATGGGCACTCATGGGTGGCAATGGTGGGCACTGATGGGCACTGATAGGTGACACTGATGGGCACAGAAAGGCTGCACTGATGGGTACTTATGGGTTGCACTGATAGGCGGCACTGCTGGGCACTGATGGGCACTAACAGGCGGCACTGCTGGGCACTGATACGTGGCACTGATGGGCACTGATATGCGGTACTGATAGATGGCATTGTTAGGCATCACTGATGACACTGGCACTGGCAGCCATTGGGGATGGGCACTGATTGGCAGCTGCCTGGGCAATGATTGGCATTTCCCTGGGGGTCTAGGGTGGCATACCTGGTGGTCCAGTGTGGTGACCATCCCTGGCGGTCCTGGCGGCATCCTGGTGGTCCTGGGTGGGCATGCGAGGGGGGGGGGGGCTGCGCTGATAAACAATCAGCACAGACACCCCTGTCAGGAGAGCAGTCGATCGGATCTCCTCTACTCGCGTCTGCCAAACGCGAGTGAGAAAAAGCCGATCAAGGGCTCTTCCTGTTTACATCTTGATCAGCCGTGATTGGACACGGCTGATTACGTGGTAAAGAGCCTCCGTCAGAGGCTCTTTACCGAGATCGGTGTATCGGTGTGTCAGACTGATACACTGCACCACCGATTGCCGCAATGCGCAGCCCATGTGCGCGCGAAAGCGGTCGTTCTGGGAGATCTGTAGGAGATTGCACAATCTGTATTGTGTATAGTCTGCTGAAAAAGGGGATTGGACAGAGTATGGTCAGCTTTAGGACAATATCAAGAAATAAACTGCTTTGATATAGGAAAGAGGAGGGATAGCCAGGATATACACAACCAGCAGGAAGGGGTGTGCAGGGATGGATGGACAGGTAGGTGAGTAGGTGGGTGGATGGATTTATGGATGGATGGGTGGGAGGATGGATGGGTGGGAGGATGGATGTATGGGTGGATGGATGGATATATGGATAGGTGGGTGGATGGATAGGTGGGTGGGTGGATAGGTGGGTGGGTGAATAGGTGGGTGGATGGATGGATGGTTGGGTGGGTGGATAGGTGGACGGATGGGTGGGTGGATGGATGGATAGGTGGATGGGTGGGTGGATGGATGGATAGGTGGATGGATGGGCGGGTGGATGAATTGTGGATGGATGGTTGAGTGGGTGGATGGATAGGTGGGTGGATAGGTGGGTGGATGGATGGGTTGGTGGATGGATAGATTGGTGGGTGGGTGGATAGGTGGGTGGGTGAATAGGTGGGTGGATGGATGGATGGATGGATGGTTGGGTGGGTGGATAGGTGGATGGATGGGTGGGTGGATGGATGGATGGATGAATGGATGGATGGATGGATGGATGGATAGGTGGATGGGTGGATGGATGGATGAATGGGTGGGTGGATGGATAGGTGGGTGGATAGGTTTGTGAATGGGAGGGTGGATGGATAGATTGGTGGGTGGATAGGTGGGTGGATGGATGGTTGGGTGGATGGATGGTTGGGTGGATGTATGGTTGGGTGGGTGGGTGGATAGGTGGACGGATGGGTGGGTGGATAGGTGGACGGATGGGTGGGTGGATGGATGGATGGATGGATGGATGGATGGATGGATAGGTGGATGGGTGGGTGGATGGATAAATGGATGGATGGATGGATGGGTGGGTGGATGGATGGGTGGGTGGATGGATAGGTGGGTGGATGGGTGGGTGGATGAATAGATTGGTAGGTGGATAGGTGAGTGAGTGGATGGATGGGTGGGTGGATGGATTGGTGGGTGGGTGGATGGATGGATGGATAGGTAGGTGGGTAGGTGGGTGGATGGGTGGGTGGGTGGATAGATTGGTGGGTGGATAGGTGGGTGGGTGGATGGATGGGTGGATGGATGGGTGGATGGATGGGTGGGTGGATAGGTGGATGGATAGATTGGTGGGTGGATGGATAGATGGATGGATGGATAGGTGGATGGGTGGATGGATGGATGGATGGGTGGGTGGATGGATAGGTAGGTGGATAGGTTGGTGAATGGGTGAGTGGATGGATAGATTGGTGGGTGGATAGGTGGGTGGTTGGATGGTTGGGTGGGTGTATAGGTGGACGGATGGGTGGGTGGATGGGTGGATGGATGGGTGGATGGGTGGGTGGGTGGATGCATGGATGGATGGATGGATGGGTGGGTGGATGGATAGGTGGGTGGATAGGTGGGTGGATGGGTGGGTGGATGAATAGATTGGTGGGTGGATAGGTGAGTGAGTGGATGGATGGGTGGGTGGATGAATTGGTGGGTGGGTGGATGGATGGATGGATGGATGGATGGATGGATGGATAGGTATAGGTGGGTAGGTGGGTGGATGGGTTTGTGGATGGATAGATTGGTGGGTGGATAGATTGGTGGGTGGATAGGTGGGTGGGTGGATGGATGGGTGGATGGATGGGTGGGTGGATAGGTGGATGGATAGATTGGTGGGTGGATAGGTGGGTGGGTGGATAGATGGGTGGATGGATGCAGCGAGGAAGTAGATATTTAATGATCAGGAGATGGTAGATCTGCCTGTCAGTGTTCTGATCCAGCACAGATCAGTGTACAGTGAAGGAAGCTTGTCTTCCCCTCCTGCTGTCATCTCCTGTCCTCCCAGCACAATGTCATCATGCCATTCAGTATGATCAGATCCCCCCTGCCAGGGAGAAGCTCTGATCTCTGCTCTCAGACTGGGAGTAAATGTAGCTGGGTGAGAGGAGAGGACAGCCCAAACAACTACCATAACATTACCCACTGTGTGCCTGGCTGCCCCTCCCCCTACCTGCCACACATTTAACACTAGCAGCCCCATCCAGATCTACTATTCCGGGAATGCGCTAAAAGCTTCTCAACCCTTCACTGCCCCTGTACTCCCCCTCTTCCTCCCCAGATCCACTACACAGGCAGCTGCTGCCATCACACTGCAGGTCTGAGAGCACAACACAAGTGTGCTCTGCTTAATCTTACCTCCTAGCAGCTTCTTCAGTGATATGCCCGATCACCAGCTGACTCCTCTGCTCATGTCTTGTGAAAAAAGCACCACCCTACGTCCTATGGACCCAACAATCACTGACCACCACAGGCAGTGGCGTCACTAGGGTCGGTGTCACCTTGTGCGGTAAAACATGGTGTCACCCCCTCTCCTGTCTAGGCTGCCCAGTGCCCTGCAGTCACGGGGTGCACCCCAAACTGGCCCTTGTAAATGATAGTATAGGGTGATATAGTGGAAGGGTAGGGTAGTATAGGGTGGTATAGTGGCAAGCTAGGGTGATAAAGTGGAGGTTGGGGTGGTATAGGACAGGTTAGGATGGTATCTGGCATTTTGGGTGATATAGGGTAATTTGGGGTGGTATATTGGCAGTTTGGGGTGGTATAGGGCAGGCTGGGGTGGTATATAGCAGGTTGGGGTGGTATATTGGAATTTTGGGGTGGTATAGGGCAGTTTGGGGTGGTATATTGGCAGTTTGGGGGTGGTATTGGGCAGTTTTGGTGGTATATTGGCAGTTTGGGGATGATTTGGGGTGGTTTAGAGTAGTTTGGGGTGGTATATTGGCAGTTTGGGGGTGATTTGGGGTGGTTTAGGGAAGTTTGGGGTGGTATAGGGCAGTTTGGGGTGGTATATTGGCAGTTTGGGGGTGGTATAGGGCGGTTTGGGGTGGTATATTGGCAGTTTGGGGGTGTATGAGGGCAGTTTCGGGTGGTATATTGGAAGTTTGGGGTGTATAGAGCAGTTTGGAGTAAAGATTTATTTTTTTAGTGGATAATCTTTCTAATAAATTAAACCCAAAATATTGAAGTCTTTGGATCAATTTAGCAGCCAGGCAATGAATATTTTCAAATGAAAAGTTCTGGCATTCTGTGTATTTTATCAGTACAGGGACAGTTCACACCATAGAAACTCAGTACGGATGCATTCCAGATGCTTTTTTGCATGCGCGTTTTTCATGCAGTCCAGTGCATTTATTCCCCCCGCGCTTTTTCTTAACCCTAAATAAGGACATGTGTGTTCCAGTGCGTTTTTGGTGCGTTTAGGTGCATTCTGGTGCGTTCCAGTACAGTCCAGTGCAGGTAAAATGCAGCATGTTCTACTTTTTTTTCTGGAACTGGAACACACTGGAACTGCAAGCACTGGTTTGAACTATCCCATTGAAAACCATATAACCAACTATCCATGCATTTTTTATGCAGAAATAAAAAACGCACTGGACTGCACGTGCTGTGAACTGGCCCTAAACCTTTCAGGGCTCACATTTATAAAATACAGGAAATAATGCTTCATCTGAGTGTCTGCGGTCTCCTTTTCAGCTCTAAAAAGAGCAATGCCTACAAAACCCATATACATGTGAAGTCAAGTTCTATGAATGATCAGCCGTTATACTAATTCAATATAGAATCCTTGGTCTTTAAGATGAAGAAAACGTAGAAAAGGCTAATTCATATTAACTTGCCTTAAGCAAAGTGAATTTCTGCATGTGCAGACTGAACAGCTTTTTCTTAATATGTCACAGAAGTCTTGTAGTGATGTGCAGGAAATTTCTATAGCCCTTCCCTGAGAATTTAATTTAGTACTTCTTCATTTCATTAGTCAAATATGGTCTCCATCAAAGTGGGACGGAGAAGCGCTTGAAGTAATTATGCTCCCCAATTAGCATAGCCAGAGTGACCCGCACTGCAATGCACCATATTGTAATGTATGCCATCTCTTCTAAAATCAGGAGCTGGGTGTAGTTATTCTATTCTTCTATTATAGTGCTTAGAGCATGGATCATCTTTCTTAACCTCAATGCATGCATACAGATTCTTATATACCTAAAGGAGCAAGTCAACCAAAGAACAGCGATCACTACTCTAAGAGCCAGAAGAAAGGGTGCTTACCTGTGAATGAAATTTGTTACAGGATGCATTGGTTAACAAAAAAGGCCAAAAGCTTTTTACAAGGACATCTCATTGTGTTAAAGCTTTGTAAAGCTGGTCATAGATTGAATCTTGGATGGTTCAGCCGGGACTGGCCGAGATTCCAACCATGTATGGGCAGGCTGAAGGTACAGCAGCCAAGTTGATCCATCAATTGACCTTGGTACAACCAGCATGTCGGTCTTTTGGCATTGACACTGACTGTGTTGATGGGGAATCAAGCGATCAAGGAAAGAAAATTGCACTATCTATGGCCTGCTGAAGTGCAAAAGCAGTCAAAGAAATGAAAACACACCTGGTTCCATTGCTAGGAACTTTAATCCATTCGCCATTATTTATTGCACGCAATCATCTTTTTACAGGATCTTTTTTTATGGTCACTTAACTGCTTGCTTCCCTCTTCTCCCTGCTGTTTGAAGGGCTTAGACTGCAGAAGACACTTGGGAGCCACTGGCAATCATAGTGATAAGGGCCTGGCTATGGGACAGGAGGAGCCACTGTTAATTATGCACTCTAATGTCTAGTCCACACAATGAGAAAACCTGGTGAAAGATACCACTTTCAAAGCGATCGTATGATAATCTAATCATTAGTACACAGCTTTTGAGAGCCGATCACTACAGTTCATGCAAAATTATCCCGAAGGACAAACACAAAACTTTTTCTTGTACGATACCAGAACAAATGATTTTCATTTAATCAGTACAGTATTCTCCTGAAAAAACAAAACAAAAACGGAAAGCCAAGACCATGCATGGTCGGAAACGAAAGAATACATTACAATACAATACAATACATTACATCCCAAGTTGTATTCTGTCGTACAAAAATTTTCGTAACTTTAGTAACTTTCATTTTCAATATGAGACTAGTGTGAAAAAAAACAAAACAAAAACGGACGATCATTCATCTGATATTCTCATTGTGTGTACGAGGCTTTACCCAACCCATTAGTCTCCCAGCTGCCTAGTTCGCCAGCAGAACTTTCTGACAGGGCATATAAGAGTGTTTGATTGGCACTGCCTCCTACTGTCATCATAATTCTTAGCAGGGCAGAGTTCCCATTCACTGCCCAGGTCGTTCAGACAGTAGAGAAAACCTCCGATACCCATTGCATGTGCACAAATAATGGCAATGCAGGGTTCTGCCCACCACGTGGGCCAATTAGAGAACAGTGTAAGCAGCAGACACCAAGAGCATGCTCACAAGTGTTGGCGATGCTGTAGAGGTTAGAAAAGCTTGCAGATCATTGCCGCTGCCAACGGGCAAGAGGAAGTCACTGGCATGATCAACGGGTATTTTAATACATATTAAATGCACAATAAAAGGGACACAATGACAGTGGGTTTATTGACACTTTAGGGACAATATTGGTCTGCTGCTAGTGTGACCCCCCTCCACATACACAATAAGAAGGGTGATGTACCAAAGAAGTACATTGTTTTTGCTTAGCCTATTCTATTCACTTTTAACAGCTAATAACTTGTAGAGAAATTAAAAAGAAAAACAGTAATTTTCTTTGCACGACTGGATGATTGAAATGGCATTGCTTCAATAAGCTCAAGTAAAGTTAAATTCACCTGTATGTGTGAACTGAAGCAAAGCATACAAATCTAAACACTGTGCTGGTGATAACTTTGCAGAAAATAGGTAAACAGATTTAGCAGACTGTAGCTTGAAGCAGAACTTCACTCCCAGAAATGAATACTCGGTTTGTAAAGCAATATAAGTAAAAGAGGATTGCATTTTTAAATATATTTTTTCCTTTACTGTGTTCATATTTTCTTTGCTGTACACATCCTGTAGACTCTTTACATGAACTTCCTGTGAATGCATTCATGGTCCATCAATGGTTGAACACAGTGGCGGCTGGTGCTCAAAATGTTTGTGGGAGCGCAAACAAACTGAAAAATACTGAAAAAAAACCCATCAATTGCAGCCTCACTGTGCCTATCATATGCAGCCACTTGTGCCCATCATATGCAGCCACTTGTGCCCCATCAAATACAGCCACTGTGCCCATCATATGCAGCCATTGTGCCCATCAAATGCAGCCACTGTACCCATCATATTCAGCCACTGTGCCCATCATATGCAGCCACTTGTGCCACATCAGCCACTTTTGCTCATCATATGCAGCCACTTGTGCCCATCATATGCAGCCACTTGTGCCCGTCAAATGCAGCCACTTGTGCCCATCAAATGCAGCCACTTGTGCCCGTCAAATGCAGCCACTTGTGCCCATCATATGCAGCCACTTGTGCCCATTAAATGCAGCCACTTGCGCCTGTCAAATGCAGCCACTTGTGCCCATCATATGCAGCCACTTGTGCCCGTCAAATGCAGCCACTTGTGCCTATCAAATGCAGCCACATGTGCCCATCATATGCAGCCACTTGTGCCCGTCAAATGCAGCCACTTGTGCCCATTAAATGCAGCCACTTGTGCCCGTCAAATGCAGCCACATGTGCCTGTCAAATGCAGCCACCTTTGCCCGTCAAATGCAGCCACTTGTGCCCATCAAATGCCACCACTGTGACCCCCATTCACCCACTGACCGCCTGGCACTTACCCCATCTTAGTGGCGTGTCAGGCAGTGGGTAATGGCGGCGAGCTGTGGGACGGCTCCTGTGTCCCCCTCCTCTCTTCTTCGGTTTGCTAGGCATCCAATCGGGGCACCTGTGCCTTCAGCCAATCAGGTGATGAGTATTATGCTGCGTACACACGAGTGGACTTTACGGCGGACTTGGTCCGGCGGACTGGATTTCGTCGGACAATTCGATCGTGTGTGGGCTCCAGCGGACTTTGTTTGCTCAAAAGTTGGACGGACTTAGATTTGAAACATGTTTTAAATTTATCCGACGGACTCTTCTTTCTAGTGGACAAACCGATCGTCTGTGTGCTAGTCCGACGAACTCAAACTGACGCATGCTCTGAAGCAATTACAAGACGGAAGCGCTCGGTCTGGTAAAACTAGCCTTCGTCTTGAAGCTAGCACATTCCTCTTCTGTGGTCTTTTAATACAGCCTTTTTTTAGAAATGATAATGCGAGAGGAATGAAGTTCTTTTTCTGCTTTATATTCACACAGAGTTCTCACAAACTACTTTCTTCATGATTTATCCTTCTGCCATGACTAATATAATATTTTGAAAAAAGCCAGATCTCCATAAATTATAAAAATAAAATTCGATTTTGGACTCATTTTTTTATTTTTTTTATTTCAACACTTATCTATTTTACAATGTGTGTTAAATGATAACCACATTTTTTGTGTGTATTTTCAAGTTACCACAATTAACATTCATATTTTGTGTTGTTTTAATGAACCTTAATGAGGTTGTTGTCCCTTGTTCATTAGACATAGGGGGGTGTATTTAACAAAGGCAAAATCATTTTTCACTACAAGTGCTAATTCTACATTGAATTCCACAGAAAGAGCATTTTGAAGTGCCTTCGCTGTGGATCCGAGGGGCACATGCAAGGAAGCCCAAAAAAATGAAAATAATTTTTATTTAACATGATTTTATGAATAAATCAGCAGAGTTTCCCCTAATTTCAGCTCTTCCCCTCAGATTTACAGCGACTGCACTTCCAACAAGTGCACTTGCTGTGCAATTTCTCAAGTGAACTTTTCACTAGTACTTTTCACTTGATATTCTAAATGATTTAGCCTTTTGTCAAAAACACACATAGGGGTTGATTTACTAAAGGGAAAAAGACTGTGCACTTTGTAAAGTGCAGTTGCCCTCTGCAAGAGCAGTTGCTCCAAAGCTTTAGTAAATGTGCAGAAGCTCTGCTGACTTCCATCATCCAATCATGTGCAAGCAAAATGCTTTTTTTAAATTTTTCCTTGCACAGGATTGGGTACTCTTTGCAAAGTCAAGCTTTTAACTAATTTCTGATGCTCTGGAGCAATTGCACTTGCAGAGGGCAACTGCCCTCTGCAAAGTGCACAGACTATTTGCTTTTCTCAAATCAACCCCATAGTCTTTTGGACCTGTACCTGCCTACTCCCAAAGAAAATGGCGTTTTTTTATCAAAACACATAGGCAATAATGTAAGGTAACCAAAAATGTATTTATTTTTTTCTCAAAAAAATTAGGAAGGCAACACTGGAGACACTTTTATAATCTGTGAAGCCTTTCGTCCCCCAGGACACACATCAAGTTTGAGGACAAGAAAATTGGTATCTTGCGACTATAGGGAGCACAGGGAGCACAGTCAGACCAGACAGAAGCCAGGCAATCACTTTCGACTCTTCCGTGGAGCCTTCCCTCCACAATTCTCTGCAGCCTTCCCTCCACGCTTCTCTGCAGCCTTCCTTGGAGGTTGTGCCTCTGGTGGTGTACTTGGGGCAGGAGGAGGAGGAGGAGTGGCTTCATCTGCCAGATATGTGGTAGCAGTAAGCTCCCCTCTCAAGCCCTTCTCAAATGCCTTAAAAATTAGACCCTCACAGAGGAGGCGTTGGCCCTTTTCCAACTCCAGCAATCTGCTGGCTATATAGGTGCCATACGCCTCCTCTGCATTGGGTGGTTTGCTGAGGATGAGGCTTGCTTCCCGTATGAGGGCTAGGGATTCCTACTCAGTTGGTGTCATTCTCCTGGGCCTTTTGTGGAGAATGCGGAGGGGAGGCACCTGACACTCTGTGCGGCTTCGACTTGGCCCAGCCACAGCCTCCTCCTCTCTCCCACTGGGCAAGGCCTCCTCCTCTCTCCCACTGGGCAAGGCCTCCTCCTGGCTGAGGTCATCCTGTGTTTAAAAAAGGGACATAGTTGTAATTTTGTGTTATGCAATCACACACAATTTTCAGCTCATGACTTTCAAATATAATTACACAAAATAGTAAAGGCTATCTATTTGACACCACCATTATTTCAGATGATCAACAAGATCTGAAGTGAAGTATATTTTTGGCCACTACTGTCTAGTGATATGTCTACATATTAATCTTTGTGCAGAAGTCATTTTTTATGAAGCACTTTCAAAATTAACACGTGAACATCATTAATAACATTTACACAATCCCAAATTAAAAAAAAAAGGATACCTGGCTGAAGCTGGGCGCATCAACTTCATCAATGCTGAAAAGGCCCAGTTCATCCTGGGACTCCTCAGCTTGGGTGGAGGTGGATGGAAGGCTGGAGGGAAGAGTGGAAGGAAGGCTGGAGGGCAGGGTGGGGGGAAGGGTGGAAAGTGATTACCTGGCTTTGGTCTGGTCATCCAGGAATCGCATTTTGTTGTAGTACCACAACTTGGGTACATATACTTGGTCAGCTGCTGCACCGGATCTGAGCGACTCCTGGATTTTTTTGTGTTCCCGCTTATAAATGTTTCGCAAGATACCAATCTTCTTGTCCACAAACTTGAGGTCTGCCTGGGGGAGTCGAGTCTTCACAAACTCTAAAAGTGTGCCCAGTGTTGCCTTCCTAACATCTCTATTATAATATAGGGGGTGTTTGACCTCCCACAGGTTTTTCTTGTCCTCATAGAGCTCAATAAATTGGCACAAAAATTCTTCCTCTTTAAAGGGATTCATTTTTTCTGCAAGACAAGACACAAGATCCAAACTTAAATGTCAGTCCCAAATCACAGGATTAGTTTTGGTTGTAATCTAGGGGACACATACACACACACACACACACACACACACACACTTTAATCTTACCTTCGTTTGTGACGCTCGCTACTTCCACACGGACCTACGTAGGCCATCGTAATAGCTTTATATACACTGCGCATGTGTCATGCTCCGCCTGCGCCGCCCGCCCCTGACGTTCGTAAGTACGATTTTGCCCCGCCCCTTCACTCTTCGTTGCGCAATGGGAGTAGATAGCAAAAGATGGCGGAGAGAATCAGTGGAAGTAGCGCGGAGGAAAGCCCGGAGCCCCAAACATCCACATCCCGGAGGAGATATAAGGCCACCAACATGGCTTTTGAAGAGATGGTGGAGATGGTGTCCATATTGAGAAGGGAGGACTACGATGGCAAAAAAGGACCGTACACACGACCGAATATGAGGAAGGACAAAATAATGTCCTCAGTTGTCACCGCTCTTGAAGAAAAATTTGGTACAAAACGTTCGAAAGAACAATTGAGGAAGCGGTGGTCTGACATCAAAAGTCGGGAGCCAGAACAATATTGGCGAATAAAAAAGCTGCTTAAAAAAAGTAAGTACTTGTTGTGTTTTACTATTGAGATACTTAACTTGCATGCTGATCCTTATTTTTGGACTTTATTCATCATCGTTCGTAAAGACCGTTCTTTAGAATATATATGATACTTTAGAAAATGACGTTATTTTTTCGCCAAATACGATGGGACAGGGTTGGACATACATTTATGTCTTGATAATTTGTCAAATTCCCACAATTTGTTGATGTGGTGTAGATGTATTGGAAAATATAATGCTTCTTCAAAAATGATTCAGTGTAATGTAGGGACAGGACACAGCAGCTGGTTCCACATCTGGACTCACGAGCACTATAGTGTACTATGTGACCATAAATACATTTTAAAGGGGTAATACACATAGGAGATCATTGAGGTGTCTGCATCTGTGAAACTTGCCAGAAAATGAGCATTGTTTATAATTGTTGTTCAGAGGGAATGTTCATCCTGTCTTCAAAATTTATTATGATGAAAAATTGGCCACAACTCATAACCAACGTTTAAGTTTATTTATTAGAAGCTAAAATATCACTGTGTTTTAACTATACCTTTTGTTCAATTCTCATAGGGGAGAAAAGACTCAGACAACAGTCCAAGGATCTCAGGACCCCCCCAAGTCACCAGCCTGAGGCAGAAGATACCCCAAGCCCCAGCCCAAGACCACGTCCACCTGACGACCTTGAGGAAGGAGAGGTGGAGGAAGTGTGTGAGGTTTCAAGCCCACCAAGTGAGTGACTGACACCCCAGCTTGAGTTACTGTATTTTGGCGTGCATATTGTAAACCTTGTTTTTATTCACTCATTTTAGGTGAGTTTCTGGTTGTGGAAGGCCAAGCGGCAGAGCCCTACACCACAGACAGTGCGCAAAGACTGATTGGCCAGATAATGCTGTGGAATGGCCACATCGATAAAATGCGTGACCAAATTCACAGCTTGCAACTTCGCCTGGACTCCATGCAACAGGAAATGAAGAACATGATTGATGTTTTGGGCCGAATATAATCATGTTTGGCCTAAAAACATCAATCATGTTCTTCATTTCCTTGGGAAGTTTGTTTTTTGCCAAAATTGTTTATTTAATTTTTGGGGTATACCCAAATTTACATTCTGATGCACACGGTGTGTCATCATGTGCTATCTTCCATCATGGGTTAGCAATGTACTTGTTTTGTGTTTGCAACCCCTTCCTCCTGAAAATTCTTTGGTGGTGATAGGAACCAAAAAAGGGATTGCACACACAAAACACGTACATTGCTCACCCATGATAGGAGATAGCACATGTTGACTTGACCCTTTTGTAAAGCTCAATTTTGAGCATATTCAAAATGAACAATTTCCAAGGGTGACATCACATGCACCGTTCTCTAAATGTTGAACTTTGTAAGTTCTTTTTTTTTTTTTTTGGTTTATAAAAACACTGTTGTGTATGTAAATCTTTTTATAGAAAGGTCTATATATTTGTGAAAATATGCCTTGAATAATTTAGTAAAAAACCTATTTTTTACACAACGTAAAAGATTTTAAATAAAAAAAAAAAAAAAAAAAAAAAAAATTTTTATAAAAAATGCACCTTTCAATGTGCACAAAGTAAATTTTTTTACGGAATACAATGTGTGTGGCTGATTCTTGAAGTCAAATTTGTTGGTTTGTTTTTGTGGGCCTGATTAACTAAAGCTAAATGCACTTGACACTACTACAAGTGCACTAGGAGACAGACATAACTAAATGTAAACAAGAATCAAAACAAGATATTTATTGAAAATTTTTTTTATTTTATTTTTGTAAGAAAATTACAGCTGTTGCTGAATAGCAATGGCCCCCCGACCATTAAAATAATTGACATAACGGTCACGCACTTGACGTGTGGTTCGGGGGGCCAAGCCAATACGGCCAATTTCTAGGCCTGTCAAAGTGGTATCCTGTTCCAGTCCGGCCTCAGGCCCAACAGAGGATATATATGTTGCTGAATGTCTCCTTAAAAAGTTATGCAAGATGCAGCAAGCAATGATGACGTAGTTTAGTTTATAGTCCGCCAAATGAATTGAAGAAAGGAATAAACGGAACCGGCTGGCCAGAATCCCAAAGGCATTCTCCACAACTCTTCTTGCTCTGGCCAGTCGATAATTAAATACCCTCCTCTCAGGGGTGAGTGTCCTTTGGGGGAACGGCCTCATCAAGTTCTCACCGAGAGCAAATGCTTCATCAGCAATAAACACTGAGGGTAGTCCATCCACATTCTCGTCATCAGGTGGCAATTCCAGGCCACCGGTCTGGAGACGATGGCACAGCTCGGTCTGTGCAAAGACTCCTCCATCAGACATCCGGCCGTTCTTCCCCACATCCACAAACAGAAAGTCCAAATGTGCCGAGACCACCGCCATCAAAACTACACTATGGAACCCCTTGTAGTTATAGAAATAAGACCCCGAATGCGGTGGTGGCACAATCCGGACATGCTTCCCGTCAATCGCCCCGACACAGTTGGGAAAGTCCCAACGGTCAGCGAACTGGGAGGCCACAGTCTGCCATTCCTGTGTACTTGAAGGAAACTGTGGAGCGCAAAAAAAATAAGATAAGGACTTTAAAACATAAATTGTATATCAGATTACACCAAAACATTAGTGAACAACAGCAGTCAAACATTATTAATATGTGTGTTTGTAATTGAAATGTTCAAAAACATAAGGCACACTTATAAGATTAATCACCCCCTCTGATGGCCCATTGATACATTTGAATGTGTGGGGAGGGGTTCTAATTAGGTTAAAAAAAACACACCTGACTGGTTGAAACATTTGTGGGGTGGGGGAGGGGTTCTAATTAGGTTAAAAGAAACACACCTAACTGGTTGAAACATTTGTGGGGTGGGGGAGGGGTTCTAATTAGGTTAACAAACACACCTGACTGGTTGAAACATTTGTGGGGTGGGGGAGGGGTTCTAATTAGGTTAACAAACACACCTGACTGGTTGAAACATTTGTGGGGTGGGGGAGGGGTTCTAATTAGGTTAAAAAAAACCACACCTGACTGGTTGAAACATTTGTGGGGTGGGGGAGGGGTTCTAATTAGGTTAACAAACACACCTGACTGGTTGAAACATTTGTGGGGTGGGGGAGGGTCAAACAAGACAATGGAGCAGACAATATACATTGTTCAAGGGACTATAGGCTAGAGATATAAAAGGACCCAGGATTGCATGGTGGGGAGGTTAATGAAAGAAAATATGCATGTAGGGCAATAAATGATTAATGTCCAAAAACAGGCATGCATGAAGATAAAGGGGACATTCACAGCATATTGAAAGCATGGCAATTAGGTAAGGAGGACAGTTATACAATACATAAAAAAACATTTAATACATATCATGTAATGTTAAAGGATAAAACTTACCTTCATATACTCCTTCTGCAGGACCTGAATAATAGCAGAACAGGTCTCTGGGATTATGATCCCCAGAGCCTGGGGGAGATGCCTGTTGAGAACTTCAAGTCCTGAAGACTTCTCCCTGTCGCCAAGTAACGTAACGTGGCAACTAGCCTCTGCTCCGCACTGATGGCTTGCCTCATGCAGGTATCCTGCCTGCTGATATAGGGGGTCAGCATAGCCAGCAGACGCTCACAGACGGGGTCCGTCATCCTGAGAAAATTCCTGAAATCCTCAGGATTATTCTCACGGAGCTCACGGAGCAAAGGCATGTGAGAGAATTGGTCACGCTGGCGCAACCAATTCTTCATCCATGAACTCCTCCTCGCCCTGTTCATGGACTGGACTCGGGTCAAAGTATTAACCCCAACACCAAGTCCCCACGCAGCACGAACTCGAGAACGAGAACATCCACGCGACATGGCTTCAAAACGGTCGGCTGCTCAAACAAACAAACTTATAACAAATGCACTGAAGAACAGCAAGGCCTATGAAGAACGACCTGAAAATCAGGAACGAGCGGACCAGAACGGCCTGCAAGGCAGGTTACGAACTGACCAACACGCACTGAAAAGCAGATACAAACCTCACAAGCACAAACTGAACCGCAGAAAACGAACGAAATAAGCTGAAGTGTGAAAAGCGCGAATCGTCTCTAACCAAACTTCTACTAACACGAGATAAACACGAGATTAGCAGAAGGAGCCCAAAGGGTGCCGTAGTGGGGCTTGAACTTCCTTTTTAGAGTCCCGTCGTACGTGCTATACGTCACCGCGTTCCAAACCAGCGGACTTTTGCAGTGAGCGTGTGTGGCCAAGTCCGTCCGTTTTTAAGTCCGGCGCAAGGAGCCAACAAAGTCCGACGAAAAGTCCGCCGGGCAAAGTCCGCCGTAAAGTCCGCTCGTGTGTACGCGGCATTAGACCCGCGCTACCTGATTGGCGGAGAGGCGGTTCAGTGTTAGAAAAGCAAATATTCATTTGCTTTTCTAACACACCTGTGTGGACTGCGAGCCTAATGCGCTGAGCTCCAAGTCCAACTTTTTTGAAGCCTATTAGAGCCTATAACCATCACCCGTAGAAACTTTCGCAACTTCAACTCCTCTCTCCTCTATTCTGCTACTGACCACCTCTATGACAAAATCTCTCCCCTGTCCTGCCCCAACCAAGCCACGTCCATCTACAATAAATCCCTGTCCTCCACCCTGGACAAGCTCGCTCCCCTCACTACATGCAGAATCAGGCCTAGACCCCTACAACCGTGGTAAACAGATGACACTAAAATTCTCAAAAAACGTAGGCGCGCTCTTGAGCGTCTGTGGCACAAGACTAAGTCTCTCAAAGACTTCAACCAATACAAATCTGCCCTCCAAAAATACTATTCTTTCCTCCACACTGCCAAGCAAACCTATTTTACAACTCTTATTAACACCTTCTCTTACAGTTCCTGTAAACTCTTCTCTACCTTCAACTCTCTACTTTGTCCTCCACCACCTCCATCCACTGACTCACTCACTGCCCAGGAGATCGCTAATCACTTCAAAAACAAGATTGATACAATCCGTGATGAAATCTCCACTCTACAGGTATCTCCCCCAGCTAAAACCCCATGTCAACAGATACAACTGACATTCCCCTTTTTCAAATCTGCTACTACAGACGAAGTTGCTAAACTCCTTTCTATCGCCCACCTAACCACCTGTCCCCTGGACCCTATTCCCTCTCAAATGTTACGGTCGCCCTCTGACCCCATCCTACACTCTCTAACCCATATCTTCAATCTCTCCCTCACCTCTGGTATCTTCCCCAATGCTCTAAAACATGCACTGGTCACCCCATACTTAAAAAGCCGTCCTTGGACCCTACCAATCTTAACAACCTACGCCCTATCTCCTTGCTCCCCTTTTCCGCTAAACTACTTGAGCGCCTGGTTTACAACCAACTGAGTGACCACCTCATTAAAAACAACCTTCTTGATCCCCTTCAATCTGGATTTCGCCCTCAACACTCCACAGAAACTGCTCTTTTAAAACTCACAAACGACCTACTAACAGCAAAAACCAACAGACACTATTCTGTACTCTTACTTCTGGATCTTTCAGCTGCCTTTGACACGGTTGACCACCCCCTCCTCCTCAAAAAACTTTACTCCCTCAGTCTCCGTGACTGTGCTCTTCAGTGGCTCTCATCCTACCTATCCCAACGCACCTTCAGTGTCACTTACAATTCTACTTCCTCCACTCCTCTTCCCTTCTCTGTCGGGGTCCCCCAAGGTTCTGTTCTTGGACCTCTTTTATTTTCAATCTACGCCTCTTCCCTGGGTGAGCTGATAGCCTCTCACGGCTTTCAATATCATTTCTATGCTGACGACACACAAATCTATCTCTCCACCCCTCAACTCACTCCATCAGTCTCCTCACGCATCACTAACTTACTAACCGACATATCTGTATGGATGTCAAACCACTTCCTCAAATTCAACTTGTCCAAAACCGAGCTTATAATATTTCCTCCCCCACGTGCCTCTTCCCCTGACTTCCCTGTCAAGAGCAATGGAACAACTATCCACCCGTCCCCACATGTCAGGGTGCTAGGTGTTATCCTGGACTCTGAACTCTCCTTTCGGCCCCACATCCAATCACTTTCCAAAGCTTGCCGCCTCAACCTCCGCAACATCTCTAAACTACGTCCCTTTCTAACCAATGAAACCACAAAGCTCCTGATTCACTCCCTGGTTATCTCTCACCTCGACTACTGCAACTCCCTCCTCATTGGCTTACCTTTAAATAGACTATCCCCCCTTCAGTCCATCATGAATGCTGCTGCCAGACTCATCCACCTTACAAACCGCTCAGTGTCTGCTACCCCTCTCTGCCAATCCCTCCATTGGCTACCACTCACCCAACGAATTAAATTCAAAATACTAACAATAAGTTACAAAGCCATCCACAACTCTGCCCCCAGCTACATCACTAGCCTAGTCTCAAAATATCAACCTAATCGCTGTCTCCGTTCCTCCCAAGACCTACTGCTCTCTAGCTCCCTCATCACCTCCTCCCATATCCGCCTCCAGGACTTCTCCCGAGCCTCACCCATCCTCTGGAATTCCCTACCCCAATCTGTCAGACTGTCTCCAAATTTATCCACTTTTAGGCGGTTCCTGAAAACGTTCCTCTTCAGAGAAGCCTATCCTGCCTCCATCTAACAACTGCACTATTTTCTCCATTAGCTCATCCCCCACAGCTATTACCCCTTTGTATAATTTGACCCTCCATCCTAGATTGTAAGCTCTAACGAGCAGGGCCCTCTAATTCCTCCTGTATTGAATTGTATTGTACTTGTACTGTCTGCCCTAATGTTGTAAAGCGCTGCGTAAACTGTCGGCGCTATATAAATCCTGTATAATAATAATAATAATAATAATCGGGTGCTTCAAAAAAACACCCCTGCTGCTGGAATTCAGGCGCCTGGTGTCCGAAAAGGGGCCGGGCTTCTGAATAGGGTGTGGCAGCGGCGGCCTTGGATAGATTCATGCTGTGCATGAATCTATCCATTAGTCATAGAGAGGGTGGCTGGTGAGAGGGGGCAGTGCCCATGCGCCCTTAATGGACGGGCCGCTCCTGATTGAACATCCAAATGTTACTGTGGTGGCTATGGCAGAATGTTCCAACACACTGTGTATTGGATCAGCTTTTAATTCAACTCAGGAGTTCACAGCAACAGATGACAACACTGAAACGGAACTAAGTAAGCATTGTCATTGTCATTGTCAAGCATTGAAATCTCATACAATGACCAGTGATCCCAGTGACATCTACTGGCGACAGTGATAAATCACAAGCCATCTTAAGCTTAGGGAAAACCCAGGTGAAAAACTATACAATCAGTCTGAGTTAACTACAACCCAGCCAAAAACTAAATTGGCATAGCAGCCCCTGTTTAGGACAAGGGGGCTACACGTACATCGACCCAAGCTTGCCAAATGTAAGTATACAAAAAATATAATTCCTGGAGCTTAGCTTTAAATTTAGTGATTTGTAAATTAGCCACAGGGGGGAGCAAGCATTCAATTTGTGATAAGTCAAACTACCTTCTTAACAACTGTTTGGATAACACATCTGCCAGACAGGGGGTGAGATAGAGCAGTGAAACACAGCAACTGCATGGCACTACAAACCAGGAAGCAGAACCTGAGTGTGGAATGAGCAAATATGGCTGTCCCCATGTGCATATGTATTTACAAATCATACATAGAAGCGAGTATTTGAAATAAAACCTATTAATGAAAATGTATACAAATATGCAAAATGAGTGTCTTGTAAAAGCTATTTATATCATGTGCACTTTCAGTTTTGGTTTGATTGGGCAACAATAACGCTTTGAATGGTGTGCATCCATTTTATCCTAACGTTACCCTAAACCAAGAAAGATAGTGGGGTGCTGACTGTTTACTAAAGCAGATACATGCTCATAGCACAGGAGCATGCCTGTTGAGGCAAAACCGATCTTTTAGTGGTCTGATTGTTTAGCAAAGTTTGGCCATAATCTACTAAAATACTCACACGGCAGCAGTGCTGGCTTGTACCGAGCAGACACAATGCTGTTCTGGTAAAGGAGTTTTATGGTCACATCATACACTTTAATTTTCTAACATCAGCACTTTAATAGTAATACAAACAATAGCTATATTTGACAGTCCAATGTAAGCTTAGTTCAAAAATCTCCTTTAATTTTGTGAGTGCTGCCTGTCTGCTGGCCATCTCTTTTCACAACTTCCTGGATTCTCTGCATGCTTTGCAACTTCTCCTTTAATTCCATGGGATAATTATTAATAGATCAGATAGAAAAAAAAGCCCTGACTTAAAGTCCCCGAGCATAATCTAATTTATATAAAAATTCATGGGCAGTCATGGGCAGTCATCACAGATCACAGACTGGCTTGAATGTCTAGGTCAGGCTTTCTCAAACGTTTCAATGTGAAGGAACCCTTATAATAACTTTCAGGTCTCAGGGAACCCTAGATAATAACAACTATATTTACAGCTTATGGGACATTAGCATTATGTTTAGAGGGCAGAATGCTCCTTAGGTTTGTTGTCAATTGGAACAATCTCATTAGAGAAAACGAAGATCCTTTGGGTGAATGGTATCTGAGAAGTAGAAATGGTTTAATGCTCAAGGAATCCCTAGCTACCTCTGGAGAAACCCTAGTGCCCCATAGAACCCTGGTTGAGAAAGGCTGATTTAGGTGAGGAAGTGAGTATAAACAAAGCTACACTTATCAAACATTCACACTTATCATCTTTTGGTTTTTCTGTCATTTTAGGATCTGCCAAGTCCAAGGAATTTGGGTATAAAAGGTCAGTCCATCCAATCTTTTCCAGTCTCTAATATGTCTTGGTCACTCCAGTGGTGACATCTCTCTTGCTAAGTCCCCAGACTTGCACAGCTACTTTGGGCAGTATAGGAGCATTGCTTTTCTCATTGTTGGGGTTCTTCTTATTTTTTTATGATTTTTACATAACAGTATAGTGCAACAGTAAGAGTGAGGCTTCTTCACAGATGAGACAATGCTGAAAACTCAGAGAGATCTTAGTTTCATGAGAGATAACAGTTATTGGGTGATTCAAAAGCCCAGAGTCTACCCTTACCTAAAATATATTTATTCTAAATGATTTGATGTTACATTTAAATTAATTTAAATTGGTGTCAAAATAAACTTTGTCAAATATAAGACAGGCACCCATCAAACCTATTCCAAGTGATCTAAAAAAAACTTGATTTCCTGTGTGTGAATTAGCATGCTCAGGGGTGAAGGTCAGGCATATATCTAATTTTTCTTTTTTTACATTAAACCTTTTTTTTACTGTCAAGCTTTTCTTGTCCTTTTTCACCAAGTTAAAATCATTTGGTGGTATGTCTACCTACTGTTATTCAGATCCAAGTTACTATATCATTTTAAACTGCACTGCTATTTTTAACTCTGACTGTAGAGGTGCTGTACAAGTCTTTTTTGCAAGCAAAGGTTTCAACTATCTATTCACTCTGTGCTATAATATAGGTTGTCACTCAAAATTATAGCATGCAACTTTGCTTCATGCTATTTTTACAGAGAATTATTTTTTAACTTTCTCTATTTTTTATATATATATACCTTAGAGGTTATAATTCAATTCAAATAGAACTTCCTAGTATAGAAACTCTCACTAGCATCTTGCAGGCATTAAAAGTGTTCCTAATGATTGCACCGTAGTTCAGTTCTTTAAGCTTTAAAAAAATATCGTTGAAGAAACTGGAGCTTTTGTACATGACTGTCCTAAGGGTAAGGCAGCAAAAGTTAATTGGCATTCTGGGGAAAATTTGTGCAACATGTTCCCTTCCTCAATGGCTGTAGGTGCCTGTAAAATCACCTAGGTTTCACATAGCTAAGGCTAACCATAGATGGGCAAATATCACTCTAAGCTTAATGATGGGGAGACATCTGCCCAATGATCTGTGTTTTTTTTCCCCCACAGACTAAAGCAGTACATGCATGTTAAGCCCCTTCCTTTCCAAAGATATGAATGAAAGATTAGCAAGATACCATGGTGGTTCATTAACAAGAAAATTAATGACATTGGAAAGCACTTGGTCTTCCTAGATGGACCAATGCTGGACCTAGCATCAAACGGAGTATTTAAATCAGCTTGGGATCATGACATTAATGATTAACCAAAAACTATAATTCTAAAGTGGAACTTTACATTCCACTTTAATAATTATGCTACCAAAATTAATGTGTGCTGTAAATTGCCTCCAGCAGTGGCATCGCTATAGGGGTGCAGGGGGTGTGGACCGAACCCAGGTGACATCTGCCAAGAGGGGTGACACCATGAGCATAATGTCAGGGGTCGCACCGGCGATCCTGTCCATTCTCCAGGGGACCTGTGCGGCCTCCCTGTAACTTGAGTTTCCATCTACTCAAGCAACCCCTGGCAAGCATGCCAGACATCAACAAAGCTGGCTGGGGGGTGCGGCCAGCTACACAGGGGTGTCCCGCCCACCCCACTCAGCTGGAGTGTTGATAATGGCTGGATCTAGGGGGTAGTGCACCTTCCCCCCCATGGATGCTGTGTCCGAGTTGGTAGGCTTCTCCCCCCACCCACAGTTTGCATTCAGCCTCACACAGGACATACAGCAGGGCTGCTCCTACCCACACAGCTGAGATTGGATTCTTGTATAGACAAGCTGCAAAGTGTATAGCTGGCTGTTGCAGTTCTGACCTATGAAATCCTCAAATTGGAAAGGCAGCAGAGCTGCAACAGCCAGCTACACCAACCTCAGCTGTGTGCAGTGTGGGGAAGAGCAACTGTGCTGAGAGCCCTGCCATCAGTGACCCCATCCTCTGCCCTACTGACTCCTGTCCCATGCCCTGCTACCCTGTCCTTTTTCCTGCCGACCCAATCCTCTGCTCTGTTGACCCCATCCTATGCCCTGCTGATACCATCCTATGCCCCAGTAACCCCATCCTATACCCTGCTGATGCCCGCTGACCCCTGTCCTATGCCCCGCTGACTCCTGTCCTATGCACAACTGACCCCTGTCCAATTCCCCACTGATGCTTGTACACTGCCCTGCTAAGCCCATCCTCTGCACTGCCAGCCCCTGTACACTGCCTTGCTGACACCCTGTCCTCTGCCCTAATGACCCTTGTCCTCTGCCCCCTGACCCCATCCTATGCCCTGCTGATGCCATCATATGTTCCAATGACCCCCGTCCTTTTCCATGCTGACCTCATCCTATGCCTCGCTGGCAACGTCCTATGCCCTGCTGACCCCCCTGTACTCTTCCCTACTGACCTCTTCCTATGCCCTGCTGATGCTGTCCTATGCCTGGTGTGCCTTGTCCTATGTCCTGCTGATACCATCTGACCCCTGCCCTCTTCCCTACTGACCCCATCCTATGCCCTGCTGATGCCATCCTATGCCCGGTGACCCCTGTCCTATGCCCTGCTAATACCATCCTATGCCCCACTGACCCCTGTGCTCTTCCCTACTGGCCCCATCCTATACCCTGCTGATGCCCACTGACCCCTGACTTATGCCCTGCTGACACTTGTACACTGCCCTGCTGACCATATCCTCTGCACTGCTAGTGCCTGTACACTGCCCTGCTCACACTCTGTCCTCTGTCCTACTGACCCCTGTCCTCTGCCCTTCTTGCAGCTCTTGACCACCCTGCTGAACCCTGTTCTCCACCCTATTGACCCCTGTCTTCTGCTTTGCTGACTCCTGTACACTCCAATGCTGACCTCCCATTCTCTGCCCAGCTGACCTCTGTACACCACCATACAAACCGCTGACCCTATCCTCTACCCTGCTGACTTCCTATCCTCTGCCCCCTGACATTTTTTATTGTACCCCCACATCAGACAGGCTAGATGTGGTCCTGGTGTTGAGTCAGATTCCTTGAGTTGCCTGCTCTTATTTGGGGCTAATAATCAGCTATTGGCAACTATTATTTTACAGGTGCTGCAATTGGGACTGATCTGAGGTGTGAAAGTACAGGAAATGGGGTGATCTGAGGTGTGAAGGTGCAGGAATTGGGCTGATCTGAGCTGTGAAGGTGCAGGAATTGGGCTGATCAGAGGTGTGAAGGTGCAGGAATTGGGCTGATATGAGGTGTGAAAATGCAGGAATTGGGGTGATCTAAGGTGTGAAGTTGCAAGAATTGCCCTGATCTGACGTGATGAGGCAAGAATTGAAGCTTATACGAGGTGTGAAGGTACAGGAATTAGGGCTCATCTGAGGTGGGAAGGTGCAGGATTTGGGGTGATGGCCAAAAATTTAAACTTTGAGTTCCATTATTATTTTCATATGATATTGGTATTCAAATTTTCTAGTTGCTTGATAGTTGTTAACATCACTACTATTGCCATTATATGCAGTGGTGGTGACTAGGGATGAGCTTTGAGTTTGAGTCGAACTCATGTTCGACTCGAACATCAGCTGTTCGCCAGTTTGCTGAACAGCGAACAATTTGAATTCGAAATTCGAAAGCCGTGGAACACCCATTAAAAGTCTATGGGAGAAATCAAAAGTGCTAATTTTAAAGGCTTATTTGCATGGTATTGTCATAAAAAGTGTTTGGGGACCCGGGCCTGCCCCAGGGGACATGGATCAATGCAAAAAAAAGTTTCAAAAACGGCCGTTTTTTTGGGAGCAGTGATTTTAATAATGCTTAAAGTGAAACAATAAAAGTGTAATATTCCTTTAAATTTTGTACCTGGGGGGCGTCTATAGTATGCCTGTAAAGGGGCACATGTTTCCCGTGTTTAGAACAGTCTGACAGCAAAATGACATTTCAAAGGAAAAAAAGTCATTTAAAACTACTCGCAGCTATGAATGAATTGCCGGTCCGACAATACACATAAAAGTTCATTGACAAAAACGGCATGGGAATTCCCCACAGGGGAACCCCGAACCAAAAAAAAAAAAAAAAATCATGTGGGGGGTCCCCCTAAATTCCATACCAGGCCCTTCAGGTCTGGTATGGATATTAAGGGGAACCCCGGCCAAAATTAAAAAAAAAATGCCGTGGGGTCCCCCTCAAAATCTATACCAGACCCTTCAGGTCAGGTATGGATTTTAAGGGGAACCCCGCGCCAAGATTTAAAAAAAAATGGCGTGGGGTCCCCCCAAAAATCCATACCAGACCCTTATCCGAGCACGCAACCTGGCAGGCCGCAGGAAAAGAGGGGGGAAGAGAGAGTGCCCCCCCTCCTGAACCGTACCAGGCCACATGCCCTCAACATTGGGAGGGTGCTTTGGGGTAGCCCCCCAAAACATCTTGTCCCCATGTTGATGGGGACAAGGGCCTCATCCCCACAACCCTTGCCCGGTGGTTGTGGGGGTCTGCGGGCGGGGGGCTTATTGGAATCTGGAAGCCCCCTTTAACAAGGGGACCCCCAGATCCCGACCCTCCACCCCTGTGTGAAATGGTAAGGGGTACCAGAGACAATAGTAAGAGACACTTTTTGACAATTTTTTTATTTAAATGCTTCTTTCTTCTATCTTCTTTCTTCTATCTTCTATCTTCCTTCGGTTTCTTCCTCCATCTTCTTCTTCTTCTGGTTCTTCTGGTTCTTCCTACGGTGTTCTCGTCAGGCACCTTTCTCCGCAGCGTCTTCTTCAATTCTTCTCCTCGGGCCGCTCCGCATACATGATGGCATGATGGGAGGCTCCCGCAGTGTGATGCTTCTCCTCTTCTGATGGTTCTTAAATAACGGGGGGCAGGGCCACCCGGTGACCCCGCCCCCCTCTGACGCACGGGGACTTGACGGGGACCTCCCTGTGGCATTCCCCGTGACGTCAGAGGGGGGCGGGGTCATCCGTTACGTAACCCTGCCCCCTTCTGACGTCACGGGGCATGCCACAGGGAAGTCCCCGTCAAGTCCCCGTGCGTCAGAGGGGGGCGGGGTCACCAGGTGGCCCTGCCCCCCATTATTTAAGAACCATCAGAAGAGGAGAAGCATCACACAGTGGGAGCCTCCCATCATGCCATCGAGCGGCCAGAGGAGAAGAAGGGAAGAAGACGCCGGCACCGTGGAGGAAGATGCCGGACGAGAACACCGGAGGAAGAACCAGAAGAACCAGAAGAACCAGAAGAAGAAGATGGAGGAAGAAACCGAAGGAAGATAGAAGAAAGAAGATAGAAGATAGAAGAAAGAAGAAAGAAGAAGCATTTAAATAAAGGAATTGTCAAAAACTGTCTCTTGTCATTTTTAACATTTTTGACAGTTTTTTTGTGAAATGGTAGGGGTACTTTTGTACCCCCTTACCATTTCACACAGGGGGGAGGGCCGGGATCTGGGAGTCCCCTTGTTAAAGGGGGCTTCCAGATTCCGATAAGCCCCCCGCCCGCAGACCCCCATAACCACCGGGCAAGGGTTGTGGGGATGAGGCCCTTGTCTCCATCAATATGGGGACAAGGTGTTTTGGGGGGCTACCCCAAAGCACCCTCCCAATGTTGAGGGCATGTGGCATGGTACGGTTCAGGAGGGGGGGCGCTCTCTCACCCCCCCTCTTTTCCTGCGGCCTGCCAGATTGCGTGCTCGGATAAGGGTCTGGTATGGATTTTTGGGGAGACCCCACACCATTTTTTAAATGTTGGCGTGGGGTTCCCCTTAAAATCCATACCAGACCTGAAGGGTCTGGTATAGATTTTGAGGGGGACCCCACAACATTTTTTTTTTAAATTTTGGCCGGGGTTCCCCTTTATATCCATACCAGACCTGAAGGGCCTGGTATGGAATTTAGGGGGACCCCCCACGTCATTTTTAAAAAAAAATTTGGTTCGGGGTTCCCCTGTGGGGAATTCCCATGCTGTTTTTATCAATGAACTCTTATGTGTATTGTCGGACTGGCTTTTCATTAGTAGTCGCGAGTAGTTTTAAATGACTTTTTTTTCTTTGAAATGTGATTTTGCTGTCAGACTGTTCTAAACACGGGAAACATGCGCCACTTTACAGGCATACTATAGACACCCCCCAGGTATGAAATTTAAAGGAATATTACACTTTTATTGTTTCACTTTAAGCATTATTAAAATCACTGCTCCCGAAAAAACTGCCATTTTTAAAACTTTTTTTTGCATTGATCCATGTCCCCTGGGGCAGGACCCAGGTCCCCAAACACTTTTTATGACAATAACTTGCATATAAGCCTTTAAAATTAGCACTTTTGATTATTCATGTTCGTGTCCCGTAGACTTTAACGGTGTTTGCGTGTTCGAACGAATTGTTTGCCTGTTCGCAAGTTCTGGTGCGAACCGAACAGGGGGGTTTTCGGCTCATCCCTAGTGGTGACACCATGTTTCACCGCACCAGGTAACACCAACCCTAGTGACATCACTGGCCTCCAGCATTGCTCCTGTTTTCTCTTGCTGGAGGCTGCCATTTTGCTGTAGCCCAGAGCCCATGAACAGCATTAAACGATAAAGTGGAACTAACTAAACCCATCAATTTAACAGTTTCAAAAAACAGTTACATTCCTGGAATGCCGGGATTGCTAAATGTCATATTTGTTTGTGTCCTCAAACAAACTGACAAACCATGAAATGACTGTTGTCATAACTGATTACGTGTAGCACCATGGCAGTTGCAGATCAAACTGAAGTAGCTTCCTTGGCTGTAAAGAATAGGAGGGTTTACTTCCGCTTTAAGGCTGTCAGCAGATCGGCCTCTACAATCGGCAGTGCCTAAAAATAAAGAGCAACTGAGCATGTGCAGAGCCAGGTGAGATTTAGGATTTTATGTTTTACATAGCTGTACCTGCACAAGGGGCCAACCTGAAGCGATCTAGCACGACTTAATTTTTTGACTAAAGTTCCACTTTAAACCTCAAAGCAAGCAAAGAGCCTCTTGTCCCCAACCCCCACCATTTCTTTTTTACTAACTTTAGTAACTGATGTATAACACTTTGTGACATTTTTTCTGGCATTGTACATCTGGTAAAACAAAGATCTGAAAACAGGTCTGACATCAAAGACTAGTAGTGGCGAAGGATTCCCTGAGCATCTTGGGTTTTCTAAAGGGAGCGCACATGATCTCCTCCTTTCAGACAGGTTGTCTCAATAAAATGACAGAGCCATACGATGGGGATGAGTCAGTTCTCCAATGTTTCTGTATTGAAAAGATTTTGCCCTGACACCTGGCTATATTAAAGAAAATATGTACAAAACCACTATAATTTCCATGTAATGTTTCTTTCCTATTAATATAACTGTCAGCAAGTTCCCTAGTAAGATAACACCTAGGTAACAATGCTCAAGCTGTAAAATATGAGTATGCATTATTTTTGCAATACAAAAGTTCAGTGAAACAGAAAATCTTCCCACTTTTGTTTTATTGAATCCTCAGATTAGTCTTGGATACATTGTAAACTCATGTTGCACATTTTGATTTATAGCTGTCTATATAATCTTGCTTATCCAGTATCTACAGTAGAACTCACTTGTAACTGTAACAGACTGCAAGAATGACTAAGAGGAAATGTGTCATTCAGGACGGGTAGCCAAGCTTTTACAATTATGTAGCAAAACCAGCCTCCAGTACAGCTGACATTTTTTTTTACAGTTGTGCTTATTTTACAGTTGCTCTTTTGGAAGTTCTTCTGCATGAGTGTGATCAGTTCAAGGACTGTGGACCAAGATGAGAATAATCATGGTGGTAAAAAAATCATTCAATTCTTACAAACTAACATTTTATATAATAATGTATATTTAAACTACTGCATTTTCCATAGGAGCTACAGTATATGTTATTCTTTGTTTTATGTTAATTGTACACAGGCAATGGGAAGTGCTTGAGCCTCATCACTATTGTACGCTCCAGTAGGTTTAGAGAACCCCATAAGCAGCAACAATGCAACTGTTTGTGAGCTATGCCAAACAAAGGAGATAATGACTCCAGCACTCCCTAAATATACGGTATTTGTACACTAACCCTAAAATAATTATGTTGCATACGAATGAAGTTAAGGTGCTCAGGTGCTCTGTTAACCCTATACTGGCAGAGAAGGGACCATTAGGAAATGAAGGAAAAAGTTGAGAGTCATTTTTTTGGGTAGCATGGTGTAAGTGTGATCTGAAAACTTTCCTGATCTTAAAAGAGCACCAGGTCCCAGTGTATAGAGGTATCGTTACCCAAAGAACAGTGCCTGACTGTTTTGGGGGCACCAATGACCTCTACAGAGGATTACTTGCCCTTTGGTGATGACAGCTTACTTTTAAGGGATCTTGGGTACAACTATTAAAGACAAAGTCCATCTTCTTAGGTAAGTACTGATAACCTTCTGTCATAAGCTATAAGCATTGAGAGCTCCAAACCCATTTATGAGCATTCAGGCAGTGATTCAGGATGCCCAATACGTGTCTTTTTCAGGCACACCTACTCACAGCAGCATACCCTTGCCATCCCCGGGCACAGTTTCCCCACCCAAAGCAGCCCTCCACACCAATATTCACCAATATTCAAGTTGAGTTAATGGGTGAAAGGGATTCCTTGTGTTTGTTAAAGGGGACAATTGCCTATTAGTACTCCAGATGCATGAAAGTAACATGGTATGTCTTTATGGAAAAGGGAGTAGGCACAAACTACTTCAGGAAAGGACCTTGCCAGGAAGTCCTGGAGATACTAGAAATGGGCAGTTTAAACTACTTTGCCGTGCTGACCCAAAATTAAAATATTAGATAGGATGAATTTCAGTTTAATTGAGCAGTGCAAGCATGAACATTCACTTACCGTAGTTTAATGAAATAATGTTACATTTTACTGTGGTCACTGTACCTCTATTTACCTTCTCTTTTGCATGGACAGGGATGCATATATAGGGGATTTATTAAAATGAATCTGTGTTTGTTTTAAAGGAAACCTGCGGTGAAACTACAGATGCTGACAATACTAACTCCTCCTTCACAAAATTCTAGTTACCTGGCTGTCATGCTGCTGCTACTTTTTGAGTCACTGAGCTGAAACAAGAATGGAGATCCGGAGTTCTGCTTTCAATGTGACCTGTTCCAGGTATGTGCTCCAGCATGCTGTGAAACCATTGTATGTTTATGACAGCCAGACAACTAGCATTTTTAATCAATGGCAACTTTGAATCTCTAATGGTACAGGTGCATTCAGTAATATGCAGGGAAAGTTACTATTTTAACCACTTCCGGACCGCCACACGCCGATATACGTCCTAAGTTTGAAGAGGAATTGCGTTGGTTTGGCAGCAACTAGCTGCCATAAATTTCGATATTCTCTTTTTCCGTCGGCGGTCCGGTTTCCGATAATAGTGGTCTCTGCAGTGGATTTGCCATGAGTTCACTTTTATCAGCAGCGGGAGAGGGACCCCCCTCCCGACGCACTCCGGTGCCCTCCGCCGCTTACTAGAGCCGTCGGCAGCAGCGGAGGCGATCGGATCCTCTCACGTCAGTGGCATGGAGACGAGTGCGGGGAAGATGGCACCCACCCATCTCCATACCATTGCAAGGTGTAAGCGACGTCAAAACGTCACTTCCGCCCATAGCTCTTAAAGGGCCATTTTTTTTTTCTTTTAAATGACAACATTTTTTTTTATTGCATTGTAGTGTAAATATGAGATCTGAGGTCTTTTTGACCCCAGATCTCATATTTAAGAGGGCCTGTCATGCTTTTTTTCTATTACAAGGGATGTTTACATTCCCTGTAATAGGAATAAAAGTGACACAATTTTTTTTAAAGAACAGTGAAAAAATTAAAAACAAAAGGTAAAATAAATAAGAAAAAAAAAATTTTTTAAACGCGCCCCATCCCGCCGAGCTCGCGTGCAGAAGCGAACGCATACGTGAGTAGCGCCCGCATATGAAAACGGTGTTCAAACCACACATGTGAGGGATCGCTGCGATCGGTAGAGCGAGAGCAATAATTCTAGTCCTAGATCCTCTCTGTAACTCAAAACATGCAACCTGTAGAATTTTTTAAATGTCGCCTATGGAGATTTTAAGGGTAAAAGTTTGTCGCCGTTCCACGAGCGGGCGCAATTTTGAAATGTGACATGTTGGGTATCAATTTACTCAGCGTAACATTATCTTTCAAAATATAAAAAAAATTTAGGCTAACTTTACTTTTGTCTTATTTTTTAATTAAAAAAAGTGTATTTTTTCCAAAAAAAAGTGCACTTGTAAGACCGCTGCCAAAATACGGTGTGACAGAAAGTATTGCAACGACCACCATTTTATTTTCTAGGGAGTTAGAAAAAAAATGTATAATTTTTGGCAGTTCTAAGTAATTTTCTAGCAAAAAAACCTGTTTTTAACTTGTAAAAAACAAATCTCTAAAAGAGGCTCGGTCCTTAAGTGGTCAATTATCATATCATATCACTAGGCATTTGAAGTATACACAGATTTACTGGGCTAAGTATAAGAACACCCATTCTACTTCTTTAGCAAATCTTGCACCTTATTTTGTACCCTTTCAAAGAACACCATTTGTGACAATCTATTGATTTACATGCATGTATTTTCTACGTAAACTATAGATCATCTTGGGTATACAGTATATAACACTTAACAAATATATCACACTATAATAGTAAACATAAATATTTAGTGTAATTTCCAATTCATTTCCACTGGTGATTGATATTAAATGGAGGGGTACAATCCAAAAAAAAGAATACAAACCCATAGTGGGAAAAATGAAAGTGTCACTTGCACTGATAAGCAGGGGCCTCTAGGTACCTGCACACTGCTCTTGATCTCCTGTACAGCCTCTCAGTACCCCTAAAACCTGGGGTGCTCTGTAATGCAAAGCTAACCAGCCTTTTCTTTTACTGACTTAATCACCTCTGTATGACCCACGACTGTAATGGAGCTTTAATAACTAATAGGGAGGAGATCATAGCATGGCACACAAACTATTGTGCAGCATTCTCTCTGCAAAAGAAATGTGACCATTGGCAGCAGGGGGCTTTAGAAGCTTATTCTCACAGGTGATGTGTGAGTTGGATAATTTCTTCTAATTAGCTCTTGATCTGTGCTTTACAGAGACAAGCAGTAATGAACTGACAGCATGCAGTACTGTTCAGGAGAAAGAAATAAGAAATAACTTGACATGCACTAAATAACAGGTGTACATGTCAGATGAATAGAACAGTGTCCAAGGGTGTGATTTTTTTCCAAATATTCGGGCTCTCCTATGCATCCCGGCTCACCTGATATCTCATCCTTGTTATGCAAATCTATCTTCAATACATAGATTATATCAGCTTGCATGGCAGAATACATTTTTGTGTTTAGGTTTGGATATGCTTTAGGCCTGGTTCACACTGGTGTGATTTCATATGCGACTTGAGTCACATGACGAGGGAAATCACATTGTTTTCACTGTGTCCATTCACATTAATGCGAGTCAGCACAGAGCGATTTTGTAAAAGTTTCCTGTATTACTTTGGTGAGATTCCAGTGCAATTTTGGCTCCATAGAATATACAAATCTTATTAAAGTTACATCAAAGTTACACTCAACTTGCACTACGCAATCGCACTGAAAGTCAGATCAAAATCGTATTGCAGCAGCGTTAACCTAGCCTTAAAGCGGGATTCCGGCCAGCTAAAAAAAAAAATTAAATTCAGCAGCTACAAACACTGTAGCTGCTGACTTTAAATAAGTAGACTTACCTGTCCTGGGTGCCCGCGATGTCGGCCGCCCAAGGCCAACCCGTCCCTCGGCTCTTGGGTCCCGGCACTGCCATCCTAGCTAAGGGAAACAGGCAGTGGAGCCTTGCGGCTTCACTGCCAGTTTTCTACTGCGCACCGCGAGCGGTGCGGCGCTCTGTGAATGGCCCCGTGGTGCTCTGGGAACACACACAGTTCCCAGAAGACAACGGGGCCACTCACCGAGGTGAAGAACACGTCGCGGAATAGGAAGAGGCAGATTAGGAAGACTGCCTAGCAACAAGGGTTTAGGTAAGTATAAAAAAAAAAAATTTCCAAATTTTTTATTTTTTATTTTTTTAATATTTTTGGTAGAATTTTTTTTTCCAGGGTGGCCCTCCACTTTAAAGAGGAGATCCAGTCTGGGCAAAAATGAATACTGTAGCTGCTGACTTTTAATATAAGGACACTTACCAGTGGGGGCTAGTGCTCAATTTTTTTTTTTTTGGGGGGCTGCGAACAAACTGAAAAATTCAGAAAAATACTGAAAAAAAAAATCATTTGCAGCCACTGTGCCCATCAAATGCAGCCACTGTGCCATCAATTGCAGCCACTGAGCCCATCAAATGCAGCCACTGTGCCATCAATTGCAGCCACTGTGCCCATTAAATGCAGCCACTGTGCCCATAAAATGCAGCCACTGTGCCCATAAAATGCAGCCAATGTGCCCATCAAATGGAGCCACTGTGCCCATCAATTGCATCCACTGTGCCATCAAATGCAGCCACTGTGCCCATCAAATGCAGCCACCATGCCTATCAAATGCAACCACTGTGCCATCAATTGCAGCCACTGTGCCCATCAAATGCAGCCACTGTGCCCCCCCGCCTGCCCGCTCGCTGTCTAACCGCACTTATCCCATCTTGGTGGTGGGTCAGGCAGCGGGTGAAGGCTGCGAGCTGTGGGATGGGCAGCGGGTCAAGCAGCGGCGAGCTGTGTCCTCCATGCGTCTCTTCTTTCTTACTGCTAGGCATCCAATAGGAGCACCTGTCCTTTCAGCCAATCAGGTGATGGTTATTAGACCTGCATTTCCTGATTGGCGGAGGGGCAGTTCAGTGGCTTCACAGCCAGTTTCCGACTGTGCATGCACGAGTCGCACTGTGCTTTCTGAATGATCCTGACCTTTGTGGGTCCCAGAAGGCAGCTGGAGGAAGGAGAAAGGGCCGGAAATACTCAGATATCGCTGTGGCGATCTTACCCGGAAGTGGGTAAAATCAGGCCCCTGCTCCCCCCCAAAAAGTGCCGAATGTGGCAGTCTGGGGGGGTTGCGAACAAGCAGAGCTTCCCCTTTTGGGTGGAGCTACACTTTAAGTATGTAAGGAGGTTGCTGCCACTCCAGGGGAGTGATAAATTAAAAGTTGTTGTTTAAAGGAGAAGTATGGCTCTTCTGGCCCTACTTCTATGGGTCCCAGGAGTGCACTTAGTTCTGTTCTCCTGTGACCCAAGTTCAACTGACAGTGTTTGTCTGCTGTCAGCTGACATCACTCCAGGCTCTGGAGGGATCCCGACTATAATGTTGGGATCCACCCAGATGCCTGAGCGGTAGCTGGCTCAGTTTGTCAGTGCCAGCCACTCCTGCTCCTTCCACAGTCTTGTGCTCCAGTAAGCACTGGAGGGGCAGAACAGAGAGCTGGTGAGTTGGCCCACCTTTTGCAGCTATAACAGCTTCAACTCTTCTGGGAAAGCTGTCCACAAGGAGTGTCTATGGGAATGTTTGACCATTCTTCCAGAAGCACATTTGTAAGGCCAGGCACTAATGTCGGACGAGAAAGCCTGCCTCTCAGTCTCCGCTCTAATTCATCCCAAAGGTGTTCTATCGGGTTGCAGACCAGTCAAGCTCCTCCACCCCAAACTCGCTCATCCATGTCTTTATGGACCTTGCTTTGTGCACTGGTCCAAATCATATGGTGGAGGGGAGATTATGGTGTGGGGATGTTTTTCAGGGGTTGGGCTAGTTCCAACGAAGGAAACTCTTAAGGCATCAGCATACCAAGACATTTTGGACAATTTCATGCTCCCAACTTTGTGGGAACAGTTTGAGGATGGCCCCTTCCTGTTCCAACATAACTTCGCACCAATGCTCAAAGCAAGGTCCATAAAGATGTGGATGAGCAAGTTTGGGGTGGAGGAAGTTGACTGGCCTGCACAGAGTCCTGACCTCAACCTGATAGAACACCTTTGGGATGAATTAGAGCGGAGGCTCTGAGCCAGGCCTTCTTGTCCAACGTCAGTGCCTGACCTCACAAATGCGCTTCTGGAAGAATGGTCAAACATTTCCATAGAAACACTCCTGAACCTTGTGGACAGCCTTCCCAGAAGAGCTGAAGCTGTTAGAGCTGTAAAGGGTGGACCAACTCAATATTGAACCCTACAGACTAAGACTGGGATGTCATTAAAGTTCATGTGCGTGTAAAGGTAGGTGTCACAATACTTTTGACAATATACTGTATGTAAAAATGCACGCATGCTTATGAGTGAAGGACCCTAAAAATATATTTGAATATTTATACTAGCTGTGTTAGAAATACATTTAAAGATTTTTAGTGAATACATAACTGGACTGAATGCTGTCTTCTAATCTGTCTGTGGTTCAGCTTTAAGAAAATGTGCTGTTTCAACAGCTTTCCTGAAAATGTTGACAGTCTATAAATAATAGATAACAATAAATAGGATCCGAGCGCCATCATATATTCATAAGCAATGCTCAGCCCACTTTCATTAAACATACGGATAGTAATGTTTAACAGGCCAGACATTTTGTAAAGTCATTCATCACCACCTAATCCACATCAATATAAGTATAATTGTATGTCACTTGTTCTTTGGGACACCTGTTAGGGAAATAAACAATGTGTTTACCAAACAAAATGCAATATTTAGTCTTTGCGCCGCTTATAAGACGCGCTGACAGAAATCACTTGTGTATAATACACCACTTACTGCTTTATAGGTTTCATTTTGCGAACGTCAGAAAAAATGATTAAAGCTTTTTCAGAAAGGAAATGACTCATGGGTGCATCTGTGTGTTAAAGTAAACACTCGCAGTGTCCTGCTTTGCATATTCGCCTCTTTTTCCCTTCCTTCATTTTCATGGCATCTTTCTTTTTTTTGTTTCTTTGCTATACATTTTGCTACTTTGTTAAACTATACATTAAAGGGTCCCATTGACAAAGAACGATTGCATTGGAAACACAAGAAAACAGAAATTGGGCTTCAAAATAAAAGTTTATGCTTTCTAGAGCAACAGATTTTATACCAGATTTCGCGCTGTAGACCCTTTTCATACTATGTCATTTTTGTTTTTTATCAAGAACAGTATTATTAATTATGAATTAATTAGAATTAATTATTGTTAATATTATTATTAATGCAGTATTACACTATTTTTTTTATACAATCTAACACCATTGCATGATGGGAAAATGTTGTCAGTATATTTCAACAGTAAAATGAAATCTATTGATGAATCAAACATGTACATTTGTGTCTGTGTACAGTATATGCGCACAAATTGCTTAGATATTTTTATTGTGTTTAATTTGTTTGTAGAACCCATTCTGCACAGCTTTATGTAATATGTATAATACATGAATCACATTGCCTACTGTGCATTTTGATGAATTATGCCCTTTTTACACATATTTGCAATAAAAAAAAAACTTTTTGATTTTTTGATATGACCAGATTGACCGGTTTAGGACTTTAGAAAGGGATTGGGTGATGTAGTTTTTAATTTTTCCCTATTTTTGTTTCATTATAATTTAACTTTCAAATTTTAGAGCTATTGATTTGTGTTTTTCTGCTCATCTCTAGGTTAATACTATCGCTCCTCTCATCCCCCATCCTAACCGATTTAAAAAATAAATAAATAAAAATAATCGAAAATGGCCTTTTAACTTACCTAAAGCTGCAGCCATGTGATGCTGCAGCCCCCAGCCATTTCTTTTTCTTTGTTTACTTCCTGCGAAGTCATTCTTTGGGTGTCCAAAAGATTATATCGGTGCAAATGTCCCCATAGGGTGCCACATCCGAATTTAACAGACCAGAGAGAAATCCCATAGGTGGACTTTTAAGGCACTCACATAGTTATAGAAATAACATATATTTTATTAAACAATGTAAGCATAATAAAAACAGAATATGTTGGAATGCTTACAAAGACTATATACTAGATACTGAGTCACCACAATGATTGACTGAAGGTTCTTGTAATTCACCAGACGCGTTTCAGAGTTTCTATGTCTCCTTCATCAGGGGAATTTATAAAAAGGTCAATCATATATATCTTTTATGCAGGTATGTGTGTACAAAACATTCCAATAGAACAATTAAAAACAAGAAGAATAACTGGAGATGTGTCCCCAGGTAACCGCCTATGAAAGTAACTTGTTTTTCACAGTGTATTAAGGTATACCATCATTGAGAGGCTTGGGTATAGCCGGACCGGTATGGGAGGCATTGGGCCGCACACAGTACTGAAGCCAGAGGAAGGGCGTGGCCCTGCACACCAAAAAGGCAGGAAGTTGTTCTGAAATTGATACAAAACACTGTATGGTGGATATCAAGCTGATATATAAGAGGCCACAGCATGGAGACACATCCCGACATCCAGACCCTCAGGTGGAAGTTGGGTGTCCATGTCACTATTTGTGTGACCTGGATATTTCCTATTAGCTGTCTAGTAGTGGGGTTCTCTCTGGATCAAGAAGAGGACACAAGTGTAAGGGACAGTTTGGCGAGGCTCTACCTGCATTGCTGGATTAGCAGTCACCCACACCCATAAATGGTGCCGTGAGGGACCTGAGAAGGGGATTTAAGCTGGTCATAGATGGGTAGAATTGTGAACAAACATTCTTAGGAAAAGAGTATTCTAAGAAGTTCATTTGTTTTTCTAATCATTAGTGGATCAAACTGATGTTAATTTTCGACCACAGCAACGAGAAAATTCGAAGGAGCAGGATGGGAAATTGTTCTTGAACAAAATAATTTCTAACAATCTATATTTTCATTTGATAAAGTCGAATCATTCCAAAATCAAATGTTCAAAGCAAATTAAATCTTTTGAATGGCATTAGAAAGTTTTGGGAATTTTTGTATGAATTTTCCTAAGACTTCTCCTAAGAATTTTCATTTGAAATCTATTCTTGCCAACTCTTAGGTGAATATATTCTGCTTCCCCAGGTAAGGGAAAAAACCTTTTGCAGTATGAGTTAAAGCAGGGTGGGAGGGTGGGATGGAAGGGAGATCATATTTTGCCCAGAATTGGGCTTTGTGGATTATCTTTACTACTCCTGCTAATCTTACATGACTTGTGAATCATGTACAGTACCTTCTTTATAATCCATACTGACTGATTAGGTTAATAACTGATTAAGTCAACCTTTTGGAGCATGATACAAGTTACACCCGTGTTTCGGGTGTAACATGTAACATATTCCAGAACCTCTAAGCCCACCCCACGGCATCCCTCCCCTGTTGACAGTGGGTAAGGGTTCTTCTCCCCATACCCACTGCCACGTTTGAAAACAGCATGGATGTGTGGGGCTCATTCATTCACAGGTATCTGTAATGAGAAAACTTCAAGTCCTGTCTGCCACTGTAGCAGACTACTGTAGGCATGTAGTTCTCAATGGGCTGCAAGGGCTCTAATGAGCACCCTCGTAGTTGACTGACATATCCTCCAGTTTTCTAACAGAAAGCCAATACAGAGATATGGGAAGAAAGCCGGAGGACATGCTGCAGGAGCCTGATATTACACCCACAATCCACTGATTGCGACTGCAATGCCCTGCAGGCTCCTGTGCAAGAAATAAAAAAGCAGGGGAATGCATTAAGGTAAAAATGTTTAGGCTTTAGAACCACTTTACCTTTTTGGGTAAATAGCTAAACTATAGTATGTTCTCAGAGAGTAAACATATTGATTGGTTGATGCAAAGTTTGGATGTGACTTTCACAGTATTACTACCTTGTTCTGTGATAGTCGAGCTTTCAGTGACATTTTATGGTCCTGAAAAGCAAGCCTTGTCTCCTTTTGCCTTCATTCATCTGACACATGCATCTTGTATTCAAGACTTGTTGGGGCAGGAAATGGGGGGTCATGTACGATTTTGTTGTCTTCTTTAGCTGCAGAAAAGAAAGTAGTGTTGGGATTACAAAATCTGCCGGGTCCTTTATGATGTTATCTTCCAAGGTGCTCTGATAACATTGTTCACACTCTAAAAAAAGGTTCATGATGTGCAGCAATTTTATCTGCATGGGTCCCATTTATACATTAGCACTAAGACCATCAAATGTACTGTAGATAATGGGGTTGATTTACTAAAACTGTAGAGTGCAAAATATGGTGCAGCTCTGCATAGAAACCAATCAGCTTCCAGATGTTTTTGTTGTCAAAGATTAATTGAACACGCTGAAGTTAGAAGCTGATTGGCTACTATGCACAGCTGCACCAGATTTCTGTACTCCAGTTTTAGTAAATAAACCCCATTATCTACATTTGATGATTTTCTAACACTAGATTCTTATCATCCATCAGACAGCACCAGTCATACCCAGGGCTAAATTTATACCCCTAAGCCCAGCTTAAATTGACTGACGAGTCTTAAGCAGGCCATAGTCAAGTCAAAAACTGGACGAAAATTCTTGGTCATTCATTTTTTGCATCATTAGTGTGCCAGCTGAAACAATCGATTTTCATGCCTCAAGCGAAAGTGCCTGATCCAACATGCTGGATTTTTTTTAGAAAAATTAATCAATTGATGCCATTTTTTTTTTGCAAAAGAACAGAATGTTTGGATTTTGACTCCTCTATGCCCAGCCTTGGTGCCACTTTGACACAATCATAGCCACACAAAGCACACCAAGGTTGTGGGTATAGAGCACGGAAGGGTCCACTCTGTGTCAGAACATTTAAAACAAACAAGTATAAAAGTTATTAAGTGCTAGCGTGAATTCAAGTGGGTGAACTATAACTATGCAATGCACTCACCAACAAAAATGCACAAACTGTGTATGGGCTCCCTGGCAAGAAGGAATGTGATACTTAAGCTGGCCATACATGGGTCGAAATTTGGCTGGTTCAGCAGGGACCAACCGACATTCGATCCATCTATGGGCAAGCTGATTGTACTGAAGTCAAGCCATTAATCGACTTGGGTACAACCAGCCTGTCAGATTTTTTACATGCAATTACTGCCAGTGGCTATAGCCACTAGCAGTAATCATTGTGTTCTGCGGTCTGTGGAGGCTCCCCATGACCCCGCCCAAGCAGAACACAATACAGCTGAAGGAGGTATTCCCACATCAACACTGACTCTGCTGATGGGTGAATCGAGCAGTTTTTTTTCCTTCCGCCCATGGTACAAGTAAAGAAAAACAAAACATCTATGGGCTGCTTAAGAGCAACAAGATGTAGGTGTGGCTGTGTGTCCTACACCTTCCTGGGAACCCAGCCACCCAACCCCTTTGCCTATGTTGTTTTTGTGGCAATACTGGCCTGGTAGTGCCTAGTATGACACCATTTATATCTAGCAAATTGCACAATGTAGTGTTGTTGTAGGTTATGATTTCATCTTCCAGTTAACTACAAATAGAATACAGAATACAACTCACGCTATGGCTCCCAAGGATGACTGGAGTATTGTATTGTCCCCCCCCCCCCAACACCCCATTAAAAAGCTTGCAATGACAGGGAAGAAAAAATATTTTCAAACAAGCAACTTCAAGCACAGTGTACAGTAATACAAGGCTTTGTTTGTAGCTGCTCATCTGGAAGAAGTGGCAGGGTTAAAAATTGCTCAACGTAAATGATTTACTGCCAAATAAATCCCTTCAACTTTAAAAAAATGATCGCAGCTATGTTAGTTACTTTAAAGCTAATAGTGCCACTGGCAACACATTAGGAGTAATCTGTATGCACAGTCTCATTGTCCTATTTCCTATGTGTTTTATTTGTTGTGGTTCACATCAGTGAGTTTGATGTAAACTTGAAGAGTTGTGTTTTACTATTCAGTCATTTACATTTCACATCTTGATGCAAATGAATCTTTTAGTGTTTGTGGATTCATGAGTTGTACTTGGCTAGATTCAATGATCCTTCCTTCCTTTTGCTTTTCTTCAACCCAAATACACATTTCCCCTGACACCAAATAGGGCCTAATATGTGCATATAACAGTGATAGGCACAGTGCAACTCCGATGGTAGGTAGGGACTGATACATATGCTTCAGTGTTTGTGAAATTTAATAAAGCGATATAATTGAATAAAGTAAGTAACACAATCAATGCAGACAGTATTCCTGAACACAGAACTCCCACACTGCATAAGAAGAGTTCTAACATTTTAGCACCAATGGCATGATTTTTTCTTATTGTAATGTAAGGTAAAACAGACATGTATGTGTAAGATCCCATGTCCAGAAAAATACAAATTTAAGTAATGGGCAATAAAGTAAATCATTACTCACTATTAATTTCTCAGACCTACAAAAAAAAACAAAAACTGCCCACTAAAGGGTAGATCTTCAATGGGACAACTATGTCAATCATTGTAGAGCTTACTACAATGAAGCGATTGTTAAATTTCTTAGCAACTCTTGTGAGAATTTTTGATATATGAAATTGGACTGTTACACCTTAAACATAATATTGGCGTTATCCTATGACAATCTTATAGAGTATGCACTGTGCATAAGCATATGGAAAAAACATGTACAACTGATGGCAGAATTAAAAAATAGAAATAGGGAATGATAACCTGACAGTCACCATAATTAAGTGTAGCACTACCCCCGTAGGGTTTGCAGATGACAGGGTTCCCAACTGCTGCATAGCCAGGCAACAGGTAACTTCCACACTTTCTCCAGAGACAAGGAACAGTCTTTGAGGTTTGTTTTGATGTTTTATTAGGGGGGTAATAACTTGGATGGGGAATAGGAATTATGGGAAGTCCAACTTGATAGCAACACAACTAGGGACAGCTTCCTCCCTATGTATAACTCCAATTGATTCTTCTCCTTTACTCTGTACAGCATTAATTGATTCCACTTCCTTAGTCAGTACTAGGGATGAGCTTCGTGTTCGAGTCGAACCCATGTTCGACTCGAACATCGGCTGTTCGACCGTCCGTCGAATTGCGAACGATATGGGCCGTTCGCGCCAAATTCGTGTGGCGCGTCACGGCCCATAATTCACTGCGGCATCGCAGTGCATTGCTGGCTGATGATTGGCCAAGCATGCACTATGACCCGCATGCTTGGCCAATCACAGCGCCGTCAGTAGAGAGAGCTGTAATTGGCCAAAGCCAGGGTGGCTTTGGCCAATTATGGCTCAGGGGATTTAGTACACACCCCACACTATATAAGGCCGCCTGCACGGCGGCCCTGTGTAGTGTGTGTTCCGGTGTGCTGAGAGATAGAGAGAGAGAGAGACAGTGTCATTTGATTTGAGTTAGATAGATTAGGCAGAACAGTCAGTCAGTTAGCTGCACTTACAGTGTATTGTGTATATATATGCATCCCAGGTGTTGCATATATATATATACACTGTATTCAGTTTAGCTAGATCCGTTCCTGTTATCTTCTATCTAGACTATTTAGTGCAGTGTGTCCTGCTCACAGTGTTCAGCTAGATCCGTTCCTGCTATTTACATTCAGTGCAGTGCGTCCTGCTCACAGTGTTCAGCTAGATCCGTTCCTGCTATTTACATTCAGTGCAGTGCGTCCTGCTCACAGTGTTCAGCTAGATCCGTTCCTGCTATTTACATTCAGTGCAGTGCGTCCTGCTCACAGTGTTCAGCTAGATCCGTTCCTGCTATTTACATTCAGTGCAGTGCGTCCTGCTCACAGTGTTCAGCTAGATCCGTTCCTGCTATTTACATTCAGTGCAGTGCGTCCTGCTCACAGTGTTCAGCTAGATCCGTTCCTGCTATTTACATTCAGTGCAGTGCGTCCTGCTCACAGTGTTCAGCTAGATCCGTTCCTGCTATTTACATTCAGTGCAGTGCGTCCTGCTCACAGTGTTCAGCTAGATCCGTTCCTGCTATTTACATTCAGTGCAGTGCGTCCTGCTCACAGTGTTCAGCTAGATCCGTTCCTGCTATTTACATTCAGTGCAGTGCGTCCTGCTCACAGTGTTCAGCTAGATCCGTTCCTGCTATTTACATTCAGTGCAGTGCGTCCTGCTCACAGTGTTCAGCTAGATCCGTTCCTGCTATTTACATTCAGTGCAGTGCGTCCTGCTCACAGTGTTCAGCTAGATCCGTTCCTGCTATTTACATTCAGTGCAGTGCGTCCTGCTCACAGTGTTCAGCTAGATCCGTTCCTGCTATTTACATTCAGTGCAGTGCGTCCTGCTCACAGTGTTCAGCTAGATCCGTTCCTGGTATTTACATTCAGTGCAGTGCGTCCTGCTCACAGTGTTCAGCTAGATCCGTTCCTGCTATTTACATTCAGTGCAGTGCGTCCTGCTCACAGTGTTCAGCTAGATCCGTTCCTGCTATATACATTTAGTGCAGTACGTCCTGCTCACAGTGTTCAGCTAGATCCGTTCCTGCTATTTACATTCAGTGCAGTGCGTCCTGCTCACAGTGTTCAGCTAGATCCGTTCCTGGTATTTACATTTAGTGCAGTGCGTCCTGCTCACAGTGTTCAGCTAGATCCGTTCCTGCTATTTACATTCAGTGCAGTGCGTCCTGCTCACAGTGTTCAGCTAGATCCGTTCCTGCTATTTACATTCAGTGCAGTGCGTCCTGCTCACAGTGTTCAGCTAGATCCGTTCCTGTTATCTTCCTACTGACAGGCAGGCTTGTCTGGTTACAGTATATAAAGCTACCTGAAGAAAATTACAGGTGTTCTTTTTGATCCTATTAGTACCACGGTCAGGCAGCTAGACTATTTACATTTAGTACAGTGTGTCCTGCTCACAGTGTTCAGCTAGATCCGTTCCTGTTATCTTCCTACTGACAGGCAGGCTTGTCTGGTTACAGTATATAAAGCTACCTGAAGAAAATTACAGGTGTTCTATCCCAGCTTAGTGCAGCTACAGGCCATTAGTATGTCTGGAAGGCGAAGAAGGAGAGGCAGACAGTCACAAGCCAATAAGAGAGGGCAAGCAGGCTCTGTGTCTAGTGCTGGTCGTGGAGACGGTGCATCCTCATCAGCACGTGGCCATGGGACACGCTTGGCCTTTTTTTCGGCAGCTGGCCGTGTTGAGCCGCAACATGCGGAAGACTTGGTCGAGTGGATGACCAAGCCGTCCTCATCCTCCTCATCCTCTCTCACCCATGCCCAGGGTGCTTTGTCTGGCAAAGCAGCGGCCTCTTCCCTCAGCTCAATGTCATCAGTGACTCCTTCCCTAGCTCCACCATGTCCTCATGAGGATTCCCTCGAACTGTTTGACCACAGTGTTGGGTACATGCTCCAGGAGGATGCCCAGCGTTTGGAAGGCTCTGATGATGATACTGAGCTCAATGAAGGCAGTAACATGAGCACGGACAGAGGGGGTGCCCAAGAAGGACAGCAATCTGGCAGTCATGCTCCCCCTGCTGCAGCATACTGCCAGGTTTGCTCCAGTGATGAGGAGGGAGGGGATGATGAGGTCACTGACTCAACGTGGGTGCCTGATAGGAGAGAGGAGGAGGAGGAGGAGGAGGAGGTGGCACATCACCAACTAGGCAGGATGCCCTCCAGGGGCCAGCCTAAGGGCAGCACATTGACTGCATCACACCCCAAAGCTCCACATGTGCAGGGCGCTGCAGTCTCTGCGCGTTATTCAAAAAGTTCTTTGGTGTGGGCCTTTTTTGAGACGAGTGCATCAGATCGCACCGCTGCTATTTGCAACATATGTCTCAAGCGTATCTCGCGTGGCCAAAACATCTCCCGCTTGGGTACCACATGCTTGACCAGACATATGTTGACCTGCCATGCAGTTCGTTGGCAAGCGTATCTGAAAGACCCACACCAAAGAACAAAGAGGATCTCTCCTTGCTCCTCATCAGCTGAGATTTCCAACCCCACTAGACCTTCAGTCCTCTCTGAGACCTGCAGTGAGAGGAATGAAGGTGTAGAATTAGGTGTGTCACAGCCAAGTACTTGTGGGCAATCTGCTTTTGGTACACCGACGTCAGATTGTACCAGGCAAATTTCCCTGCCCCAGCTGCTGCACCGCCGAAAGAAGTTTGCTCCCAGCCATCCACATGCCCAGCGGTTGAATGCTAGCTTGGCAAAATTGCTAGCACTTCAACTGCTGCCTTTTCAGTTGGTAGACTCTGCCCCCTTCCGTGAGTTTGTGGAATGTGCGGTTCCTCAGTGGCAGGTACCCAAACGCCACTTTTTCTCACGGAAGGCGATTCCGGCTCTCTACCGGCATGTGGAAGGCAATGTCCATGCCTCGCTGGACAGGGCGGTCAGCGGTAAGGTGCATATTACCGCTGACTCATGGTCCAGCAGGCATGGACAGGGACGTTACTTAAGTTTCACGGCGCATTGGGTGACTCTGCTGGCAGCTGGGAAGGATGCAGGACAAGGTGCAGTAGTGTTGGAGGTTGTTCCGCCACCACGCCTCCAAAATGCTGATTGTGACACACCTCTCTCCTCCACCCCCTCCTCTTCTTCTTCCTCCATGGCCTCTTCCTCGGAACCAGCGGTGCTCCGTAGGCGTTCAAGGGGCTACGCAAGTACGCAGGCCAAAAGATGCCATGCGGTGCTTGAGCTGGTGTGCTTGGGGGACAGGAGCCACACTGGGGCAGAGGTTCTGTCAGCTCTGCAGGGGCAGGTTCAGAGGTGGTTGACGCCACGCCAACTTAAGGCAGGAATGGTGGTTTGCGACAATGGCACCAACCTCCTCTCTGCCCTCCGACAGGGACAACTGACCCATGTGCCCTGTTTGGCTCACGTCCTTAACTTGGTGGTGCAGCGGTTCTTGGGCAGGTACCCGGGCTTACAGGATGTCCTGAGGCAGGCCAGGAAAGTCTCTGTGCATTTCCGCCGGTCATATAATGCCAGTGCTCGGCTGACGGACCTCCAAAAGGAGTTTAACCTGCCCAAGAACCGCCTAATCTGTGACATGCCCACCAGGTGGAACTCGACGTTGGCCATGCTGCAGCGGCTGCACACGCAGCAGAGGGCCATCAATGAGTACCTGTGCGACTATGGCACCAGGACAGGGTCAGGGGACCTTGGTTTTTTTTCCCCACGCCAGTGGGCCATGATCAGGGATGCATGCACTGTCCTGTCACCATTCGAGGAGGCCACGAGGATGGTGAGCACTGACAGTGCATGCATCAGTGACACTGTCCCCCTTGTCCACCTGTTGGAGCACACGCTGCGTGGAATAATGGACAGGGCACTTGAGGCAGAACAGAGGCAGGAAGAGGAGGACTTCCTTAGCTCTCAAGGCCCCCTTTATCCAGACAGTGTTCCTGCGTGCCCGCCGATCACACAGGAAGAGGACGAGGAGGAGGAGGAGGAGGAGGAGGAGGAGGAAGATTGTGTCAGTATGGAGGTGGAGCCTGGCACTCAGCATCAGCAGTCTTTAAGGGATCAGTCCCAAGGAACACATGGACTTGTACGTGGCTGGGAGGAGGTGGCTGCGGACGTTGTTGTCCTTAGTGACCCAGAGGACTCCGGACCGAATGCCTCAGCAAACCTACGCTGCATGGCCTCCCTGATCCTGCAAAGCCTGCGTAAGGATCCTCGTATTCGTGGTATCAAGGAGAAGGACCAATACTGGCTGGCAACCCTCCTTGATCCACGTTACAAGGGTAAGGTTGCGGACCTTATCTTGCCATCGCAGAGGGAGCAGAGGATGAAACATCTTCGGGAGGCCTTGCAGAAAGGTCTGTGCAACGCGTTCCCAGAGACTGGGAGGTTACAAACTCCTGTTTCTGGACAACGTGTTGCTGAGGCTTCGGTCAGTCAAAGAAGGAGCGGTGGAGAAGGTGGCCGTCTGACCGATGCGTTCAGACAATTTTTTGGTCCGCAGCCCCAAGGTATGATCGGTTCCAGCAACCATCGCCAGCGTCTGTTTTACATGGTGCAGGAATACCTAGGGGCAAGATCAGACTTGGACACCTTTCCCACCGAAAATCCTCTGGGTTACTGGGTCTTGAGGATGGATCACTGGCCAGAGCTTGCACAGTATGCAATTGAGCTACTGGCCTGTCCTGCATCCAGCGTTCTTTCGGAACGTACATTCAGTGCTGCTGGAGGCGTGGTAACCGATCACAGGGTGCGTCTGTCCACTGACTCGGTCGATCGGCTGACCTTCATAAAAATGAATCAGTCTTGGATCACCACCAGCTACCAAGCACCTGATGCTGATGTAACTGAATAATTTTTTTCAGATCCCTTCAAAGACTGCCTATGCTGATGCTGAGTGATTATCCCTGAGTAATTATCCTCTTCCTCCTCAATCATCACGCTGATAGCTTGTAAGAACATTTTTGGTTCTGGGCGCCACCACCAGTGCCTAAGGCCCAATTTTTCTGCCCCTGTCTAACAGGGGCGTGAAATTACAATTTTTGATGCAATACTTTGCAGCAGGGCTCGTTCCTGCGTTCCAACTAGAGTGTCTGTGAGGGGTTGCAGTGTTGTGGCACCAGCACCAGTGCCTAAGGCCCAATTTTTCTGCCCCTGTCTAACAGGGGCGTGAAATTACAATTTTTGATGCAATACTTTGCAGCAGGGCTCGTTCCTGTGTTCCAACTAGAGTGTCTGTGAGGGGTTGCAGTGTTGTGGCACCAGCACCAGTGCCTAAGGCCCAATTTTTCTGCCCCTGTCTAACAGGGGCGTGAAATTACAATTTTTGATGCAATACTTTGCAGCAGGGCTCGTTCCTGCATTCCAACTAGAGTGTCTGTGAGGGGTTGCAGTGTTGTGGCACCAGCACCAGTGCCTAAGGCCCAATTTTTCTGCCCCTGTCTAACAGGGGCGTGTAATTACAATTTTTGATGCAATACTTTGCAGCAGGGCTCGTTCCTGCGTTCCAACTAGAGTGTCTGTGAGGGGTTGCAGTGTTGTGGCACCAGCACCAGTGCCTAAGGCCTAATTTTTCAGCTCCTGTTCAACAGGGGCATGTAATTACAATTCTTGATCTAATATTTCACAGCAGGGCCCTGTGAGGGCTTACAGTGTTTTGGCCACAGCAACACCTAAGGCCCAAATTTCTGCTGAGTATATAGGGCAGGACCCTACTTTCAAACATCTAACTTACAAACGACTCCTACTTGCAAACGGAAGGAGACAACAGGAAGTGAGATGAAATCTACCCATAGGAAGGGAAATTCTCTCATGTAAGAGTTAATATGGGAAAACAATTTCTCCTTTCCACTGATGCTTTCCAATCCTTGTTCCACAAAAAAACCCAAATTTTCAAAAAACATTTTTCATTGGGACAAAAAAGTGAGGTGAAATCTTCTGAAGAGGAGGAAAGACGCAAAACAAATGTCACAGGGGTGATAACCCTTCCCTATGTTTTCCAAAAAGCTTAGAAAAGATTTTTTGGCTGGAGCTAAACACATTAAAAATGTTCAAAATTACAAACAGATTCTACTTAACAACAAACCTACAGTCCCTGTCTTGTTTGCACCGCCTGTATACTGCTGTTCAGAGTATATAGGGACCTTTCCTTATTTTAATTTGGGTGCGGGGTTCCCCTTAATATCCATACAAGACCCAAAGGGCCTGGTAATGGACTGGGGGGTACCCATGCCGTTTGTCTCACTGATTTTCATCCATATTGCCAGGACCCGACATGACATTAAACCCGCAAGCAGTTTTAAATGAGATTTTTTCCTTTAAAAATGACATTTGGTGCAGGGACTGTTCTAAACATGGGAAACACGCGTCACTTTACAGGCATACTATAGACACCCCCCAGGTACGATATTTAAAGGAATATTTCACTTTTTTTTTTTTTACTTTAAGCATCATTAAAATCACTGCTCCCGAAAAAACGGCCGTTTTTAAAAGTTTTTTTTGCATTGATACATGTCCCCTGGGGTAGGACCCGGGTCCCCAAACCCTTTTTAGGACAATACCATGCAAATTAGCCTTTAAAATGAGCACTTTTGATTTCGAACGTTCGAGTCCCATAGACGTCAATGGGGTTCTAACGTTCGTGCGAACTTGCGGTCCGTTCGCGGGTTCTGGTGCGAACCGAACCGGGGGGTGTTCGGCTCATCCCTAGTCAGTACAACTCCGATTGATTCCTCTCTTGGCAGCTTACAGTCTCTGTTAGAAAAGCAAAAGCCCCTTACGGACTAGGAGCTCTCAATCCCTTTTGAAAGTAGCACGATGTGTTGTAAACTGCATCTTGGCATACCTCCAACTCCCTTGTAGACACTGATCCCAGCTCTACCAACTGCAGGAAATGCTAGCCCACCTGGCTGCTTCTCCACCAGCCCACCCGGCTGCTTCTTCACCAGCCTACTGTACTAAATCCTCCAGAGATCTTCTAGGGCAAGGCTAGAGAAGATTAAAGCACACCACTATCTTGTGAAGAGACCTGCTACGTATGGCCATCTCTCCCCTTGTTAGTCACTGAACCGTGCTGTAGTACTCACACTGTCTCCCTTGCTCCCCCTGCGTCTCAGGGAAGACTCTTTCCAAGCTTCTTCTGTTGTCAGGATCCTCCCAAGCCAGTCCTTTAGCCCCAGTCTGAGGCAGAGCACCCCCTTGGACTAGGGGGTTCATCTCAAGGGCCACGACAGTGCCCTCAGCACTCCATCTTTATCTTTCACCTGACTCTCCTACTGGCACGACTCTATGCCAGGTCCACTGCCTGGGGATTGCCAAACTTCCCTAAGTATGCAGAACAACCCTCCAGCTTCTAGAATGTTCTCCAACTTTCCAGAACCATGGGAAGGCAATTGTCTGGTGTTGTCTGTATGAGTCACCCAGCCCTGACCTAAAGTAAACCCATGACCCAGTTAAAGACTCACAGGTTTAACCATTAGCCAGACATAAATTTCCCTGCACTCACACTAGTAGCATACTAGAGGGTGCTACATTTGACACAATCATAGCCACACAAAGCACACCAAGGTTGTGGGTATAGAGCATGGAAGGGTCCACTCTGTGTCAGAACATTTAAAACAAACAAGTATAAAAGTTATTAAGTGCTAGCGTGAATTCAAGTGGGTGAACTATAACTATGCAATGCACTCACCAACAAAAATGCACAAACTGTGCATGGGCTCCCTGGCAAGAAGAAACTAAATATGCTGTGAATTGTTTACAGTATGTTGGGTGAAGAGGGAAATACCTGTGGGACAAACTTTGGGAAGCATAGCTGGAGACTATAGGAGACCTTCATACTCTGGACTGCCAACTAGAGTTTGCATGAAGGGTTGTGAAAGCAAAAAGAAGTGAAAATATTACATACCGTGTACTCTTCTGTCTATATATTTGCTTTATTTTGGAAGTCTTTTGCTAATCATTTCTTTAAGTATATAGTATGCGTATTGGAGACATTTATCATTAAAATCAAGTGATAAATCTAACTGAAAAGGATTAGGATTTTTTTTAATTGTAAGCTATTTCCATTTCCATTTCTTTACAGGTGTGGACAGCAAATCAGTAATACTCCTCGGCGTTCAGCTGACAGGAAATGCTACTGTACCGTAGAGGTACGTCTGCTTTGGACAGGATGAAGTCCAGTGTTAAGGTACAAAAAACACGCAGAAACAGTTTACTTGTATAGCTAGTAGGGATCACTGTTAAACTGGAACTTGCACCCATTGTACCCACCTATAATCAAGGCCGGACTGGGAATAAAAAACAGCCCTGAAAATAATTTCATACCAGCCCCATAGCGTTATTATACCAGCTCAACAGCATAGCGTGATTAATTTCTTATTCTTACAAGGAAAAAACATGCATTTTAAAGCACATTTGAAGAGTGTATTATACTCATCAGTGCCCATCAATGCAGCCTCACCAGTGCCCATCAATGGAGCCTCACCAGTGCCCATCAATGCAGCGTCACCAGTGCCCATCAATGCAGCGTCACCAGTGCCCATCAATGCAGCCTGATCAGTGCCCATCAATGCAGCCTCACCAATGGCATTCAGTGCAGCCTCACCAGTGTCCATCAGTGCAACCTGATCAGTGCTCATTAATGCAGCCTCACCAGTGCTCTTCTATGCAGCCTGATCTGTGCCCATCAATGCAGCCTATTAAAGCAGAGTTCCACCCAAAAAATGGAACTTCCACTTTAAGTGTTGGTGTCCTCCTGACATGCCACATTTGGCATGTAATTTTTTTTGGGGAGAGCGGGTGCCCTGTTTTTACAGTCACCCAGCTCCCACTTCCTCTCCTGGCTCTGCAGCACCAGAAGGAAGATCACCTGTCCCCATCCCTCCCTGCAATCTACTGGGACACATCACAGGTCCCAGAAGATTGCCCGGCCATTCACAGCACGCAGAGCGGCTCGCTCATGCACAGTGCGCGCATGGCTGTGAAGCCACAGCTGGGGGCCCACAGTAAGAATGCCGGCGCCGCGGAGAGGAGGGTGAGAGGATCGGGGCTTCGTGTGCCTGCATCGCTGGACCATGGGACAGGTTAGTGTCTGATTATTAAAAGTTAGCAGCTACACTGTTTGTAGCTGCTGACTTTTAAATGGGTGAAACTCCACTTTAAGTGCCCGTCAATGCAGTCTAGTCAGTGCCCATCAATGCAGTCTGGTCAGTGCCCATCAATGTAGCCTCACCAGTGCCCATCAATGCAGTCTCACCTGTGTCCATCAATGCAGTCTGGTCAGTGCCCATCAATGTAGCCTCACCAGTGCCCATCAATGCAGTCTCACCTGTGTCCATCAATGCAGTCTGATCAGTACCCATAAATGCAGCTTCACCAATGCCCATCAGTGCAGCCTCACCAGTGTCCATCAGTGCAACCTGATTAGTGGCCATCAATGCAGCCTGATCAGTGCCCGTCAATGCAGCCTCACCAGTGCCCATCAATGCAGCCTCACCAGTGCCCATCTATGCATCCTGATCTGTGCCCATCTATGCAGCCTGATCAGTGCCCATCAATGCAACCTCACCAGTGCCCATCAATGCAGCCTCACCAGTGCCCATCAATGCAGCCTATTAAGTGCCCATCAATGTAGCCTCACCAGTGCCCATCAATGCAGCCTCACCTGTGTCCATCAATGCAGTCTGATCAGTGCCCATCAATGCAGCCTCACCAGTGCAGCCTCACCAATACCCATCAATGCAGCCTGATCAGTGCCCAGCAATGCAGCCTCACCAGTGCCCATCAATTCAGCCTCAACAGTGCCCATCAATGCAGCCTCATCTGTGTCCATCATTGTAGTCTGATCAGTGCCCATTAATGCAGCCTCACCAGTGTCCATCAATGCAGCTTCATCAGTGCCCATCCATGCAGCCTGATCAGCGCCTATCAATTCAGCCTCACCAGTGCCCATCAGCTCAGCCTCACCAATGCCCATCAATGCAGCCTCACCAATGGCCATATATGCAGCCTGACCAGTGCAGCCTCACCAATGCCCATCTATGGAGCCTGACCAGTGCAGCCTCACCAATGCCCATTAATGCAGCCTAACCAGTGCCCATTAATGCAGTCAGATCAATGCCCATCAATACAGCCTCTCCAGTGCCCATCAATGCAGCCTCACCAGTCCCCATCAATGCAGCCTCACCAGTGCCCATCAATGCAGCCTGATCAGTGCCCATCAATGCAGCCTCACCTGTGCCCATCAATGCAGCCTGATCAGTGCCCATCAATGCAGCCTCACCAGTGTCCATCAATGCAGCCTCACCAGGGCAGCTTTACCAGTGCCCATCAATGCAGCCTCACCAGTGCCCATCAATGCAGCCTGACCAGTGCCCATCACCTCAGCCTCACCAGTGCCCATCTATGCAGCCTGATCAGTGCCAATCAATGCGGGTTAACTTGTGCCCAGTGCCCATCAATCTAGCCTCACCAGTACCCATCAAAGCAGCCTTACCAATGCCCATCTATGCAGCTTGACCAGTGCCCATCTATGCAGCCTAAACAGTGCCCATCAATGCAGCCTCACCAGTGCCCGATGCCCATCAATGCAGCCTCACCAAAGCCCATCTATGCAGCCTGACCAGTGCAGCCTCACCAATGCATCTATGCAGCCTCACCAGTGCAGCCTCACCAATGCCCATCTATGCAGCCTGACCAGTGCAGCCTCACCAATGCCATCTATGCAGCCTGACCAGTGCAGCCTCACCAATGCCCATCTATGCAAGACTGACCAGTGCTGCCTCACCAATGCCCATCTATGCAGCCTGACTAGTGCAGCCTCACCAATGCCATCTATGCAGCTTGACTAGTGAAGCCCATCTACGCAGCTTGACCAGTGCAGGCTCACCAATGCCCATCTATGCAGCTTGACCAGTGCAGCCTCACCAATGCCCATCTATGCAGCTTGAGAAGTGCCCATCAGTGAGAGAGAAAAAAAATCTAGCACCCTAATTCTTCTGGTCGTTCTCCCTTTGCATATCACTCCACACTGGCCGCAGGCATGAGTTCAGTGGGCGGCGCTGGGCCCGATTCTCCTGCTGCTCCAGGCATATCAATCCGCATCCACAGGAACCAGTTCAGTAGGCGGCGCTGTGAAGAGGAGCATCGCATCGCGGCTGCCTCCGCTTCTTTTCAGGTGACAGCAGCAAGCTCCTGGCCCAAAGCAGCCCTAGAGCACTGAGGGCAGCTGGCCTACCGGGAAATTTCCCACTATCCCTGTAGGCCAGTCCGGCCCTGCCTGTAAGTGTTTTGGCATAACGAAGGAACCTTCAGGAGAATGCCCATGGAAAAGCTTGTTGAAGGAACACTTTTAGCACAGTAGCTGCCTTTCTACACTACGTGGCTCCCAATAAATTGCTGTACTCCCAGAAGTGGTTCTAGCTCTGGGCCAGGCACATTACCATGTGTGATGCTCTGATGAGCATTCTGCTCTGGATTTAGTACCATCTCGGAAAGCCAGGCTATTGAAACCTCCAGCACTGGCTGTGATATTTAACAAAAATCATAGCTGATTCCCTTCTTTTAGTACACCTTAGGTCAGCAAATGCAAAATAATTGGTGTAATTTGAAAGAATTACTTTGATTAGTCCATATATTAAAAATAAGTGACCCCAGTATCAACAGTACTGACTTGTATTTGCCAACTGTCTTTTATTTCCATTTCCCAGTTTTGATGAAAAATGCTTATACTATTACTGTCCCTGGAAAATCTCTGTTTTTTAATGTAACACAAATTACTCATTATGTATCCTAAAAATGTTACGCCCCATTAACATTGGTAAAGTTATTTCCTCAGATGCCATTAACACCAAGACATTATTTTTTGATCCTGAACTGTAGGCATGTAAAAGATACAAATGAATTCAGTTATATGATTATTATTACATTTTTAACTGTATTTTACTTATTATTAATTGTATTTTTTAATGTAGGTAGTGTAAGTACCTGAATTTTACTTAATATCAGCCTCCCGCAGTTCCTGTACAGCAGAGTTCATACTGGGAGAGAGAGAAATGGCACAATGAGCCATCCAGTTGTGCTGTACTGCTAATGCGATAACATTGAGCATACTGATAGCAGCTAAAAGCTACAAGTCCCATCTGCCACTGCAGCAGAGAGACTCATGGTTCTCAATGGAGCACACATGGGTGACATCACCACAATTGTAGTTTATTGTTTACTTCCTCTAGCCCCATGACCGAAGGTCTGTACCTCTCTACGGATCTGGGGCTGGGGAACAGTGTGCAGGAACCTATGCATTGCATTCATGATACACTGATCACAGCTGCAATGCTCTGCAGGCTTCAATGTAAATATGTAATAAATCCACATTTAAAAAAAATGTTTTATTAATGTGGGTGCATCTATTAAATGCTTGCAACAGGTGGCCTTTAAAGAAAATCTGCTAACAATGATTTAACATTTTATAATTTATTGTTCTTAAAATTGAAATTGCCCTTTTAGTCTTCAGACAACTATTTTATAAATCTTCCAAAAAAAACAAAACAACTAACATTTTTGCAATATTATAAACTGGGGGTATTTTAGAGTCTTTTCACAACTTAGCTCATTTTCCGTTTGTGTTATTTATTTACTGATTTTCCCAGAACTGACCGTCAAACTGAAGGTATCCTGTGACATAGGAATTTATTCTGAAATAAGTCCTGGGACTCTTCACATCTAAAGGGATGCAGGTAACAGTTCTTTTGTTATTGGAGTATAATGCTGTTGAAGGAAGACCCTCCAATTTAGTAGCTGGTTTCAAAAAGCACGTAGTAGGGAAAACAGCAACCTCTTCAGCGCATTCAATGAAAACTCTACAAGTTTTAAAGAATCCCTGCAATGTTTATAGTTTATATGGAGAGAAAGTCTTTTCTAGTGTACTTATCCCCTCAATTGGCTAACCTAGACCGCACCCCAGTATGTTTACCTTGCAAATAATGCCTATGGACTCTAAGGTTTATTTACACCAAATGATCTTCAGATGCTCAGGAGATGAACCCATAGAAGTTTATGGAATTCTTCTATGCAAGCAGGTACATAGGAGATCAGCTGCTGTATGTACACCAACATATGTAGGCTGCAGGCAAGATTGTAAAGTAAGTATGCATTTGGGGAGTGAGTTCAGTTATTACAGTGGGTTGAGAATGCGGGTACAAAAAGGATAAGGTCACTATTTTAAAGTGCACTTATCCTTTAAAGCCATGTGAGCTAACCAGATTCAGAAAGTTCTAATTTGGTTGTCAGTGCCCCCAGTAATGAGTCACTAATACAGAACAACTACGCAGTTGACAAACTCAAAACTGCTGATCACAGTGCACACAATCCTGGCCAATGGCCAAAGCTTTTCACTTTGTAGAGCTTAGTAATTCTGGTGCAGCTTCAGTTTGCATAGAATACCCAGTCACGTGCAATGAACATTAAAAATAGCAGATACCCCACTACCAACCTTGGATGTAGATACAATTAACAACCTGGAATATCCACTTAGTGAGGAAGAGGTTGCTAAGGCCATCGTTAATACACCAGCGGGTAAAATCTCGGGTCCTGATGGCTTTACGCCTAAATTCTACAAACTTTTTGCTCCTATCCCTATTTCTTTTTTGAATAGGGTATTTAATTCTTTAGCAAATGATTCTACCTTCACTACGCAAACCCCGGAGGCACACATTTCACTTATTCTGAAACCAGAAAAAGACCCCTCGCTTTGTGCGCATTATAGACCAATATTGTTAATAGGAGTCAATCTGATAATTTTCGCCAAGGTTCTAGCTAGCAGATTACAACTGCTATTGCCGCAACTAATACATCTTGATCAAGTTGGCTAGAGATAATACGCTTAAAGCTCTTCTTTTAACAGATTACGCCCACATTCATGATATTCCTCTCTGCCTTTTAGCGGTCGACGCCGAAACGGCGTTCGACCAGGTTAGTTGGGAGTTTTTACGACTCTCTCTTTACCAGATTGAACTAGGCCCTCATATGCTTTCATGGATTATGTCCCTCTACTCATCGCCTTCAGCTAGAATTAGGGTGAATGGATCTTTGTCTCCTGTGTTTACCATTTTTAATGGAACACGTCATGGATGCCCCCTATCACCCCTTCTATATGTTCTTACAATGAAACACCTGGCAACTGCCTTGCGACAGAACCCAAACATTATGGGCATTTCGGTAGGTCCTCTCCATGCAAAAATGGCTCTATTTGCAGATGACCTGCTTTTATTTGTAACACAACCACATATTTCCCTCCCTGCCATACTTCAGGAATTCCAGAGATTTGGAGAAGTCAGTAACTTTAAGGTTAAATATAATAAATCAGAATTTCCTGATATCTCCTTATCGAAAACAACTATGATGAGACTCTCAATTAACTTTCCTTTTAAGACCTGTTCTTCCTCTATCCGTTATTCAGGGATTCGGATACCAGCCTTGGCATCACAATTGTACTCTTTGAAATTTCTTCCAATACATCAAAAAACTCAGATGGACTTGGCCTCCTATGCTTTTAAGAAACTCTTATGGTTCGGTAGAATCAATAGTCTTAAGATGGATAGCCTCCCTTGTTTCCAATATTTGTTCCAAACGATCCCTATCCACCTTCCGGCTTCGTATTTTCAAAAAATCCATCGGATGTTTTCCAAATTTATGAGCTTGTCCTAGAATTAGTTTTAGGATGTTGTCTTTACCAAAACACCGAGGTGGGGCAGGGGTACCCGATATCACAACAAAGAAGCAATATTTATACGTATTATCGACTGGATACATCACTATTCGTCCAAACTGTAGGTACAATTGGAGAGCCGTATAAACCCTATAGATCTTTGCACACTTTCCGTGGATTTTACCAACCCTTCGCAAAGGCCCTTTACTTCCTGTTTATCTTACCCGACAAACACTTCACGTGTGGGACCTGGTGATACCCACCTTTGGTATATCCAAATACCTATGACTCCTTTTTTGGAACACCGGCTTTCTTACCAGCCTTTCAATCAACCGTGTTTGGCCCCTGGTGTAATCAGGAACATAGAAGACTCTTTCAAGTCCTCCAGTCAGAGCCATGATAACTTCTAATGATAGCTTCTTCATCTCCCTATGTAACTCTATGCATTGGTTACAGAGACAACTGGCTCTGTCTTATATAAGATCTATCTCAATGAATTTAGACATCCTTACTAATACATATACGGTTTCCTTACTGTACTCTATCCTTATGACGTTGGCACATCCAGACCTTCCCCTGTATACGTGGAATTGGGAAAAAGGGTATAAATTGGTATCTAGATGGTACAGATGTCCCTCTGTCCTACATCACTTTAACCACAATATATCAGATATATGTTGGCAATGTCATACCACAAAAGGAAACATGCTCCATATTTGATGAGATTGCCCCCCTGTGTGTATGTTTTGGAAAAAAATTTGATCTATACTGTAAATTAACATACATCTTTGTTCAACCATCACCCAGGGCGGCCCTCCTGTCCATGATTCCTGGACCTCTTCAGTCAGTGAAAAAGGATGTGCTTAGACACTTTCTCACTGCAGTCAGAGCTGTCATTCCCCAACACTGAAAATCAATTTCTTTACCCGTTCTTGGGGAATGGCTAATAGAAGTCAGTAGAGCTTTACATCATTCAGTAAGCCAGGGGTCTTCAAACTATGGCCCTCCAGTTCAGGAACTACAATTCCCATCATGCCTAATCATGTCTGTGAATGTCAGAGTTTTACAATGCCCCATGGTATGTGTAGTTCCGCAGCAGCTGGAGGTCCGTAGTTTGAAGATCCCTGAAGTAAGCTATGAGGAAAATTCCCTTGCGATGTGCAACTTGCAAAGTGAACAGCCTATTTACTTGTAGTAAATCAACCCCAAATGTTTTAGAAAATGTTGAAGCCATTCGATCAGCATGGCAGTCAGGAATAAAGCAGTGTAGCACAGGTTTCCTTTAAAGAGTTCTTTCTTCTCTAGGATCAGTAACCTTTGAGCCTAGTACAAATGTATAAGTGATTCTAGCCTGGGCTAAAGATCAAACGTGATCCTATCTTGTAATCCCACTGCACAGCCTTGCAAAATTACGTTACTGCTTTATAAATGTATAATGATGGTGGGAGTTAAATCTCATTTATCGCAGCCTTTGGCACAGAACCTCTATTGCAGCTTCTGTGGCCAGGCAAGAGAGGCACTTGGAGCAGCTGTGCAAGTGTAGGTGAAAATGCTTTCAGATAACCCTAATGATCTTCACTAGAGCAGTAATCAAGTAACAGCCTTATCTCTTCCCTATCAGCAGTGCAGATCATTGGCTCATCTACTGAAACATTTGCTTTGTCACTCAGCAGGAGAACACAGTCAAGCACACTTAGCAGCAGGAACCAATAGAATTGATAAATTTTACTTAAACAGCACGCCAGGAAAGACTTTGGCTGGGAATGACAATATTAACCCTGCAGAAACTACAGCAACGAGGATATTTCCATACTGCCCATCTTTCTACTAGCATATACATTTTAAATGATTCGTATAACATTAGGCTACATTTTTCAATTACACAAAGGATTTATGACCTCTTAAATTGATTCAAAAAAGGCAAAGTTGAAATACTTTTAACAACAAAAGGAATACATAATTTTAAAAAACAAACATGACAAACATGACAATTCCTTCCAGTATTTTCTGTGTAGATAAAATCAAAGAGAGGGAAAAAATGCATTCCATAACAAAACAAATGACTAAGCTTAAAGTGTGTCTAAACCCAAACAGTATAAAAGATATATTATAATTTGAGTTGTAATGAATCTTCTAGTTCTGTACTTTTTTATCTTCAGGCTTACTTTCTGTAAAAACCAAAAAAAAGTTTTCAAAATGTTATCCAAGCCTGTTTGGAGATAACAATGCTGCTTTTTATGTTAAGCATGCAGGACCAGTATTGTCACATTTATGACCACCCAGTTTGCAGACTGCAATATTCTCTCTGCTAGTGACAGCTCAATCGGCATTGCTTACTACTTGCCAGAATCAGAGCATATCTGTACAGCACGCACACAAAACTGGAAGTGCAACAAAGTAAGTACAACAAAGTATTTTTGGAAAAAAATCCAACAAAACATGTACCATATTTGTGAAAACCCATTTTTTCGTGACAGTTTAGTTTAGTATATTTTAAATGAACCCTAACCGTAGAAATTGTAATTGTTCAGTTGTCCTTGGGCTGCTCACTTTACTTGCTGACCTAAAATGACCAGTCTGCTCCAAAATGTTAGTTTAGTTACAGGCAGAGCCAAAGAGATTTTAGTGGGCTGGCTTCTAATGTCTTGAACATCTTGAAACACCTGGGAGTTTTGGGATCCCTGCACACCTTGGCCAGCTCCTTCTCTTACGAACTCTATAATATAAATTATAAAATACTAAAATAAGAAAACAATATAAAAAACAAAAGACAGAGTAGGGGCCCTCATATTATTTACTACAGATGTGTAAACCCAGGAGCTTAAGCACAGAGATCTCATTAGTAGAGTCCCAAAAAGCTATATGAAATTGTAAATCAGAAATGTGATTTTTATAATATATGCTCCTTTAAAGCGGGACTAAACTGCACCTGAGCGCCACAAACTGAAAGCTCTATTTAATTAATTTTTAATATTCAAAGCAAACTCACCCATCCATCCATGTCCCCATGCTTTATTTTCTCGAGAAATCACTTTATGTTTACAAATGGTCCTATTAGATGAAGTCAAGAAACATTCAACATGTACAATCAGACAGGCTTTACAGAGTTTTGTATGAAACGAAATACAGAGTAATTTAGAAATCAAGCACAATAAATAAATGCCTACTAAAGAAAAAAAAGACCATACATGCAGCCACCTCAAGTGCTCTACAATGGTGATGGAAAAAAGGGCACAAAAGTTCAACAAACAAAAACTGTCTCTATGAGAGCATGAGGGTGACCTAAGTGAAAAAAGAGGTCCCAAGTATCACTAGTTGAACAGAGACTACCATACTTTAGGAATCGGGTCTAATAAAAAAAGGTGTAATCAGAGTCATCTGATAAGTTGTTGCAATGAGATATTCTTTAAATAAATGTTTCATAAGTCCACATTTATATTGAATATAACCATGGAGTCATGGATAGTGTAATAAATATATTCCATTAACTTTATTGTCTCCATTCTAGCCATGACCTGGGCCCAAGGTGCTTTTAAATAGGAACACCAGTTTAGGGCTATAAAACCATTACGCTACACTGAATAAGCAGGCTCTCGCAGATGGGGGAACATCTGGGATGGGGGCAAACAAAAGGCACATTGACAAGGTAAGAGTAATCGAGAAACCTGCTGTATGGGCAGTTTTAGATGTGATCTTTTTCCACAGAGGGCATAATTTTTTGGAAATACAAACTATTGCAGATGCAGTTGGCTCACCGGAGGATGTATAGGCCAGGGCAATTGAAACTCAGAAAAGTCTGCATTTGAGCTCTTTTACTATAGCACAGTGGCAAAGTGGTTAGCACTTTAGTGTTACAAGGTCTCAGGTGTGAATGGGGAGCAGGTGTGTTACATTTGGTGTTATCACTCTCACTCTCTCATACTGGTCACTGGAAGTTCAACATGGCACCTCATGGCAAAGAACTCTATGAGGATCTGAAAAAAAGAATTGTTGCTCTGCATATAGATGGCCTAGGCTATAAAAAGATTGCAAAGACCCTGAAACTGAGCTGAAGCACGGTGGCCAATACCGTACAGTGGTTTAACAGGACAGGTTCCACTCAGAACAGGCCTCGCCATGCTCGACCAAAGCAGTTGAGTGCACGTGCTCAGCATCATACCCAGAATGTCTTTGGGAAGACAGCACTGATGCAGAGGTTGAAGGGGTGGGGGGTGAGCCTGTCAGTGATCAGACCATACACCGCACACTGCATCAAATTGGTCTGCATGGCTGTCATTCCAGAAGAAAGCCTCTTCTAAAGATAATGCACAAGAAAGCCCGCAAACAGTTTGCTGAAGATAAGCAGACTAAGGACATGGATTACTCGGACTATGTCCTGTGGACCGATGAGACCAATATAAACTTATTTGGTTCACATGGTGTCAAGCGTGTGTAGCAGCAACCAGGTGAGGAGTACAAAGACCAGATGGTGTCAAGCATGGTGGTAGAAGTGTCATGGTCTGGGGCTGTATGAGTGCTGCCAGCACTGAGGAGCTGTCGGCACTGAGGAGCTACATTTGTCAAGTCTGAACACTGTCACATGAAGAAGTGCATGCCATAATTAGCGTTGTGTAAGTTGAACACCATATGATACTGAGCTTACACAGGGTTAGGAGAGTGGAAAAATGGTGTGGGAGGGATTGCAGGGAAGACAGTTATTTTTGAGCTAGAGGGTGGGCTTTAAAGAAACTGTAAACTTAGCCTTAAATGAGAAAAATGAGGGAGTCTTTTTAACCAATTCTTCTCCACTACCCTGTCATGTTTCTCTTATACATGTGGCTTTCTGCAATCTATCCTTTCATCTTTAGATGGAGCCAAACTGAGAAAGGGACAGATATCACTTTTCTGTTTGACCAAGCTCTAAATACAAAAACACTTATTTTTTTTGGATGAACTTGAGACATCACAGGCTCACAGTTTTTAATTGAAAACCTTTTTTTCTTCTTGCTCCTTTCTTGTACCCCTAAACAGATGATTAGGTTATTATCTTGAATCAGCTTGCCACCATCTCATACTTTGCTGTTTGGTGTTTCAATAGATCCAGGTCTCGATATTAAACTCTAACTGGACTCACTAATGAACCCAAATATATACAGTATACAAGGTATAAGCTCATATTTTGCAATATTAATATTGTACATTGTGTTTGAGGGATTCTTTATAATGCCATATTTCAAAGTCCAGCACATTATATGGGATTTTGAAAATGATACAGGAATGATAAAATTATAGTTCTTCGATAATAGCAGAGATGTTGGATGGTTGCATTCTGCCCAAACTTCCTATAAAAAAGGCTAAATACAGTGCATTTATTTAAGTATTCAGACCTCCTTCACTTTTTTCAATTTTGTTATGTTGCAGCCTTTTACTGTATACTGTCTCATAGTTAGTCTGGTTGAAAAAAGACACAAGTCCATCTAGTTCAACCAATGACTGTTCTCAACTCTTGTCAACTGTATCAGAGCAAAAGCCATGAGGTCAAAGGAACTGCCTGCAGAGCTCAGAGACAGGATTATTGCAAGGCACATATTTGGGGAGGGCCACAAAAAATTCTTCTGCACTGAAGGTTCCCAAGAGCACAGTGACCTCCATATGTCTTAAATAGGAGAAATTTAGCACAACCAGGACTCTTTCAAGAGCTGGTTTCCCAGGCAAATTGAGCAATCGGGGGAGTAGAGCCTAAATACAGTGCATTTATTTAAGTATTCAGACCTCCTTCACTTTTTTCAATTTTGTTATGTTGCAGCCTTTTACTACAGTTGTTTAAATTAATTGTTTCTCATTAATCTACACTCAGTACCCCATAATGACAAAGTGAAAATAGAATTTTGCAAATGTTTGCAAATGTATGAAAAAGGAAAAAAAGAATACCTATTCAAACCCTTTGCAACAACACTTGAAAGTTAGCTTGGGTGCATCCCATTTCTTTTCACCATTGCTGAGATGTTTTTATACCTTGATTGCAGTCCACCTGTGGCAAATTGCATAAATTGATAGAACATGATTGGAAAGACACACACCTCACTATATGCATACTGTCTCATAGTTAGTCTGGTTGAAAAAAAGACACAAGTCCATCTAGTTAAACCAATAACTGTTCTCAACTATTGTCAACTGTATCAGAGCAAAAGCCACAAAGTCAAAGGAACTGCCTGCAGAGCTCAGAGACAGGATTGTTGCAAGGCACATATTTGGGTAGGGCCGCAAACAATTCTGCTGCAATGAAGGTTCCCAAGAGCACAGTGACCTTCATATGTCTTAAATGGGAGAAATTTGGCACAACCAGGACTCTTTCAAGAGCTGGTTGCCCAGGCAAACTGAGCAATCAGGGGAGAAGAGCCTAAATACAGTGCATTTATTTAAGTATTCAGACCTCCTTCACTTTTTTCAGTTTTGTTATGTTGCAGCCTTTTACTACAGTTGTTTAAATTAATTGTTTCTTATTAATCTACACTCAGTACCCTATAATGACAAAGTGAAAATAGAATTTTACAAATGTTTGCAAATGCATGAAAAAGAAAAAAAAGATGATCTATTCAGACCCTTTACAACAACACTTGAAATTTAGCTTGGGTGCATCCCATTTCTCTTGATCATTGCTGAGATGTTTTTATGCCTTGATTGGAGTCCACCTGTGGCAAATTGCATAAATTGATAGAACATGATTGGAAAGACACACACCTCACTATATGCATACTGTCTCATAGTTAGTCTGGTTGAAAAAAAGACACAAGTCCATCTAGTTCAACCAATAACTGTTCTCAACTCTTGTCAACTGTAATAGAGAAAAAGCCATGAGGTCAAAGGAACTGCCTGCAGAGCTCAGAGACAGGATTGTTGCAAGGCACATATTTGGGGAGGGCCACAAAAAATTCTGCTACAATGAAGATTCCCAAGCGCACGGTGACCTTCATAATTCTTAAATGGGAGAATTTGGCACAACCAGGACTCTTTCAAGAGCTGGTTGCCCAGGCAAACTAAGCAATTGGGGGAGAAGAGCCTTAGTAAGAAAGCTGACCAAGGACCCAATGGTCACTCTAACTGAGCTCCATAAATCCTGTTTGGAGATGGGACAAAGTTCCATAAGGACAACCATCACTGTAGCCCTCCACCGATCTCGGCTTTATGGCAGAGTGGCTAAACAGAAGAAAACCACATAAAAGCCCACTTGGAGTTTGCAAAAAAGCACCTGAAGGGCTCAGGCTGTGAGGAACAAGATTCTCTGGTCTGATGAAACCAAGATTGAGCTGTTTGGTCTCAATTCTAAACGTTATATCTGGGGGAAACCAGGCAACGCACATCACCTGCCCATTACCATCCCAGCAGTGAAGCAGCAGTGAAGCATGATGATGGCAGCATCAGGCTGTAGGGGGAGGGGGGGGTTTCAGCAGCAGAAACTGGACAACTAGTCAGGGTTGGGGGAAACTGAACAAATGGAGCAAAGTACAGAGATTCCTCAATTAAAACCTGTTCCACAGCGCTCAGATCCTCAGACTGAGCCTTTCAACATAACAATGATCCAAAATACACAGCCAAGACAGCACAGGAGTGGCTTAAGGACAACTCTGTACATGTCCTAGAGTGGCCCAGCCAGAGCCCTGACTTGAACCCTATTGAACATCTCTGGAGAGACTTATAAAAGGCTGTCCACCAACGGTCCCCACCCAACCTGACTGAGCTTGAGAAGATTTGCAAAGAATAATGGCAGAAAATTCCCCAATTTAGGTGTGCAATGTTTTTTGCATTATACCCAAAAAGACATGAGGCTGTAATTGCTGCCAAAGGTGCTTCAACAAAGTACTAAGTAAAGGGTCCAAAAACTTAAGCATGCAGTGGGGACAGTAAATTTTTCACTCTTTGTTATATTGCAGCCATTTGCTAAAATCATTTAAGTTCATTTTTCTCCTCATTAATGTACACACAGCACCCCATATTGACAGAAAAACACAGAATTGTTGACATTTTTGCAGATTTATTAAAAATGAAAAACTGAAATATCACATGGTCCTAAGTATTTAGACCCTTTGCTGTGACACTCATATATTTAACTCAGGTGCTGTCCATTTCTTCTGATCATCCTTGAGATGATTCTACACCTTCATTTAAGTCCAGCTGTGTTTGATTATACTGGTTGGACTTGATTAGGAAAGCCACACACCTGTCTATATAAGACCTTACAGCTCACAGTGCATATCAGAGCAAATGAGAATCATGAGGTCAAAGGAACTGCCTGAAGAGCCCAGAGACAGAATTGTGGCAAGACACAGATCTGGCCAAGGTTACAAAAACATTTCTGCTGCACTTAAGGTTCCTAAGAGCACAGTGACATCCATAATCCTTAAATGGAAGACGTTTGGGACGACCAGAATCCTTCCTAGAGCTGGCCATCCGACCAAACTGAGCTATCGGGGGGGAAGAGCCTTGGTGAGAGAGGTAAAGAAGAACCCAAAGATCACTGTGGCTGAGCTCCAGAGATGCAGTCGGGAGATGGGAGAAAGTTGTAGAAAGTCAACCATCACTGCAGCCCTCCACCAGTCTGGGCTTTATGGCAGAGTGGCCCGACGGAAGCCTCTCCTCAGTGCAAGGCACATGAAAGCCCGCATGGAGTTTGCTAAAAAAACACCTGAAGGACTCTCCAAGATGGGGAGAAATAGGATTCTCTGGTCTGATGAAACCAAGATAGAACTTTTTGGCCTTAATTGTAAGCGGTATGTGTGGAGAAAACCAGGCACTGCTCATGACCTGTCCAATACAGTCCCAACAGTGAAGCATGGTGGTGGCAGCATCATGCTGTGGGGGTGTTTTTCAGCTGCAGGGACAGGACGACTGGTTGCAATTGAGGGAAAGATGAATGCGGCCAATTACAGGGATATCCCGTACGAAAACCTTCTCCAGAGTGCTCAGGACCTCAGACTGGGACGAAGGTTTACCTTCCAACAAGACAATGACCCTAAGCACACAGCTAAAATAACGAAGGAGTGGCTTCACAACAACTCTGTAACTGTTCTTGAATGGCCCAGCCAGAGCCTTGACTTAAACCCAATTGAGCATCTCTGGAGAGAGCTAAAAATGGCTGTCCGCCAATGTTTACCATCCAACCTGACAGAACTGGAGAGGATCTGCAAGGAGGAATGGCAGAGGATCCCCAAATCCAGGTGTGAAAAACTTGTTGCATCTTTCCCAAAAAGACTCATGGCTGTATTAGATCAAAAAGGTGCTGAAACCCCCATACTTTGTAAAAGAGTGGGAGAAGGAGCTAGGCCAAGTATGGACAGATAAACAAATTAATAGAATGATATCGTTAACATTCACAACATCTATAAGCTCAAAAGTGCAGGAGACGGCATATAAATTCCTGGCGAGATGGTATAGGACACCAGTAAAACTAGCACAAATCTTCTCAGTATCTAGCGATAGATGTTGGAGGGGGTGTGGACAGAGGGGAACATTTCTCCATATCTGGTGGACATGCCCAATAATTAAATCATTTTGGGAATCAGTGGCCCCATGGATTGAGAAACTAACAGCGGACCCCTTGGAATTCGGACCCATACAATATTTGTTCCATGGGAACCCTAGATCTGTCAAAAAGTATAGGGAAAGCATAACCCCACACTTATTAAACGCAGCAAAAAAACTGATCCCGAAGTACTGGAGGCAAGATCGGAGCCCGTCAGTCATGGAGTGGAGAAATGAGGTCAACATAATAAAGGAAGCTGAGAGGTGGGTTCATGTGGTTAAAAACCAAAAAAAGAAATTTGAAACTATATGGGCAAAATGGGAACAGTGCGACAGAGAGATAACGGAAGAGGGGAGCTAATAATGGATAATAGAAATAGAAATGGTATAGTCATTAAGAAATAAGATAAACCCAGAAAGAAAGAATTAAACATTAACATGACTTCTCCAATGCCAATTAAGTAAAGGGGGGGGGGTAAGATAATGTATGGATATATGGTCTCATTTTACCGAGGGGTTTTTTTTTTTTTTGTCTTCCATTCACCCTGATTCCCTTAATTAACACTGAGTGGTGAGGGTAAGGTGGGGTAGGGGGTTTGTTTTTTTTTTTTTTTTTCTCTCTCTCTTCTCCCCCTCTCTTCTCTTTCCTCTTAAATAGGAACTATAAGGACCACAATGATTTATAACACGATTCAGATAAAGGGGGATTTCACTGTATAATTCAGTTTATTAAGTCCACACATCGGGGGTAAGAGTAGAGTTAAACCAATACTAAGAAAGGGGGGAGGGAAAGAGGCACAATTTATTGATTATGGTCTATAGTGATCTAAGACACGTATTGAATGAAGGGGAAACTCACTGATTTAAAGTAATAAGCACGTTTGGATATGGGGGGAGGAGTTGAGTAAAGTGGTATTAAAGATGAGAGGGAAGAATCACAGAAGGGAAAGGAGGGGGAGGGGAGGAGAGGGGGAAGAGGGAGAGAGGAAAAGGGAAGGGGAAAGGGGTTACTTTTTTTTTTTTTTTTTCTGTGTTAGAGTTTGGGGAAGACACTTATAATTTATAATATTGTTATTCACGTTTGTAGGTTAGGGAAAGGGAGTTGGAGCAATATAAGGATAGGGGTGGTTGGAGATACTAACAAGGAGGAAGATTGTGGATCCCTTCTTTTTTTTTTTTTTTTTTTGTCCTACCCTGGTTAAATGGGATATATGGGGTAACTGGTGTTTTGTTATTGGATCTTGGGTTGAAATTAGGGGTATAGTAAGTTGAACGAATGTTATTGTATGATGTACCGTATAAATGAATAAGTATGTATTTTGTATCATATAAACGAATAAAATTTTGATTATTAAAAAAAAAGATCAAAAAGGTGCTTCTACTACTACTTCTAATACTGAGCAAAGGGTCTGAATACTTAGGACCATGTGATATTTCAGTTTTTCTTTTTTAATAAATCTGCAAAAATGTCAACAATTCTGTGTTTTTCTGTTAATAAAGGGGTGCTGTGTGTACATTAATGAGGAAAAAAATGAACTTAAATGATTTTAGCAAATGGCTGCAATATAACAAAGAGTGAAACATTTAAGGGGGTCTGAATACTTTCTGTCCCCACTGTATGTGATATGTCATGACATGTGCAGGACAGATAACCTCCAGTTTTCCCCAACCTGCTAGATCATAACCTCTAAACCCCCCAATTACCCGATAAATGACGTGACAAGATTTTGGAGTAAAATGGCCTTACATAACAAATAAATAACATTTAAAATAACCATCAGCCAAGCTTCTCTATACCTTGGTGGTCTTTGAGGGCAACGACAACCAACTTGGTCATTGCGACAAACTTCTTTAAAACTTAGGCCTCCAGTCACAAGACACCGACTCAGAGGCGTTACTCGTCATCCGCAGTGACCTACATTTTACCCCTTCCTGGTTAAAATCCTTGTTAACCGGAAGGTACCCGAGAACCCCATACCACAGATGGGTCCCAGCCATTTTATATTCCAGCCTTTTTCTCTTCCTAAAAAGACCCACCACTACCAGGCTGTCATGACAGCCTCACTGTAATACTGACAAACATCGGGAGGGTGGGAGGTAAGCTTCTCTCTTCCTTGCTCCCGACTGACTCCACACTACTTCCTCCTCCCTACAAAACTTCCCAGGACCCCTCCCAGCCCTTAACCACCATTTCCTATACTACCCTGTTTCCCCCAAAATAAGACCTAGCGTGATTGTCGGTGATGGCTGCAATATAAGCCCTACCCCCCAAATAAGCCCTAGTTAAAGTCCTTGTAGGTCTTCTTTTCAGGGTGGGCTTATTTTCAGGGAAACAGGGTAGGGCTTATTTGGGGGGTAGGGCTTATATCGCAGCCACCAAGGACAATCACGCTAGGTTTTATTAACTGTCCACCTATGTCATGCCGTCCCTCCGCCCATTTCTTTCTCTTCTTTTATTCCGGGACTCCCTGTATTTTCTTTTTAATAAATTCTAAAATTATTTTTTCACTTTGTCATTATGGGGTACTGAGTGTAGATTAATGAGAAAAAAAGTACATATAAACAACTGTAGTATCAGGCTGCAACATAACAAAGTTGAAAAAAGTGAAGGGGGTCTGAATACTTTATGAATGCACTGTACAACACTGGCCATACATATTGGATATTTGCTAGTAGTGCAAGCCAGAGCATTGCTAGTCATAGTCAGGTAGTATAATGGTTATTTAGAGTGTTCCAATGAAACAAAGGTCTGCAGAGTAGGTTTCGTGGTTGAAAAACTGTATAACTGAAAAAAAAGGTAATTTTAAGGGAATAATCCTTTCCTGGTAAAAGTAAAAAAAGAAAGACACAAATCCAAAAGAAAAGTCAGAGTGTGTTTAATTACTCCTCAGCTCTCTCATCTTTTGATGAAAGAGTTTATAAATATAGTATTTACAGTGGGGGAAATAATTATTTGATCCCCTACAGATTTTTTAGGTTTGCCCACTTACAAAGAAATGAAGGTCTTTAAGTTTTATCATAGGTGTATTTTAAATGATAGAGACAAAATATGAACCAAAAATCCAGAAAAAAAACACATAAAACAAATGCTATAAATTAAGTTGCAGTTCAGTGAGTAAAATAGGTATTTGATCCCCAAGCAAAACATGACATAGTACTGTGGTTTGCACACATCTCAGGAGAGATTTTGGTCCACTCTTCCTTACAGAACTTCTCGAAATCCTTAAGGTTTCCTGGTTGTCTCTTGGCAACTCGAAGTTTCAGCTCCCTCCATTCATTCTCTATAGGATTAATGTCTAGAGACTCCATGACCTTAATGTGCTTCTTCTTGAACCACTCCTTTGTTGCCTTGGTGGTATATTTTGGGTTATTGTGACGCTGGAAGACCCATCCATTACCCATCTTCAGTGCTCTGGCTGAGAGAAAAAGGTTCTCATCCAAGATTTTACAATACATGGCCCCTGCCATTGGCCCCTCAATGTGACAAAGTCGACCTACATCTTTAGCAGAGAAACAGCCCGAAAGCATCATGTTTCCACCTCTGTGCTTGAATGTAGGGATGGTATTCTTAGGGTCATAATCAGCATTTTTCTTCTTCCAAACATGGCCAGTCGGGTTAAAAAAGAGCTCAATATTGGTCTCATCTGACCACAGCACTTTCTCCCAATCCTTCTCTGAATCAATTAGATGTTCATTGGCATGACTGTACATGTACCTTCTTGAGGAGGGGAGCTTGCCATGTTAGGAGGAAGAAAAATGCTGACTATGACCCTAAGAACACCATCCCTACAGTCAAGCACGGAGGTGGAAACATGATGCTTTGGGGTTGTTTCTCTCCTAAAGGTACAGGCTGACTTTGTCGCATTCAGGGACCAATGGATGTGGCCATGTATTGTAAAATCTTGAATGCGAACCTTCTTCCCTCAGCCAGAACACTGAAGATGGGTCATGGATGGGTATTTCAGCATCAGTCTCCAGACCTTAATCCTATAGAAAATGTATGGAGGGAGCTGAAACTTCGAGTTGTCAGGTGACAGCCAAGAAACCTTAAGGATTTAGAGAAGATCTGTAAAGAAGAGTGGACCAAAATCCCTCCTGAGATGTGTGCAAACCTAGTTACTAACTACAAGAAACGTCTTATCTTTGTGCGTGCCAACAAGGGTTTCTCCACCAAGTACTAAGTCATGCTTTGCTTGGGGATCAAATACCCATTTTACTCACTGAACTGCAACTCAATTTATAACGTTTGTATAATGTGTTTTTTCTGGATTTTTGGTTGATATTCTGTCTCTATCATTTGAAATACACCTATGATAAAAAATTATAGACCCTTCATTTCTTTGAAAGTGGGCAAGCTTACAAAATCTGCAGGGGATCAAATCTTTATTTTCCCCACTATAGTTTGATCATATCTGACCAAACTCCCTTACCAATCGCTTCTGGCTAGTTTTAATGGCAGAGGTTTAATCTTTCCTTGAAACCCAAACAGTGGGCATCCAGACCTCCTTACATGTGCTCAAGCATGCACCACATGTGCTACTTTATGAAGAATATTGTTTTTTTATTAAGTCACTTGTGTTCCCAACAGAAGACCTAGAACACAATAACTGCTGGCTTTTAGAGGCCATTTTAATATTCCCTTTGCACATGCACAACCTTAAACTGGCTATATCCAGGGTAAATTTTGACTGTTTCCGGATGACCTGGAAAAAATTTGAGCCATAGAGGGCCGTGATGACACCCTCCTGCCCAACATCCTTCAATCTAAAAATTTAACGCAATTAGGAAGAAAATTGCTGGCTGAACAACGACTGCATTCAAACAAATGCAGTCACTTTTTTGACAGCTGCAGGTAGCCAGCAGGATATATAAAAGATTATGTAGCAAGTAAAATGTGTTTGTACTAGTGTAAATAATATACAGTATCTCACAAAAGATACTGAGTATCTCACAAAAGATACTGAAATGTGAGGGGTGAGTATACCCCTCACATTTTTGTAAATATTTTTATTATATCTTTTCACGTGAAAACACTGAAGAAATTACAAGGCCTGTTCTGAATTGAACTTGTCCTGTTAAACCGCTGTATGGTCTTGGCCCCCGTGCTGCAGCTCAGTTTCAGGGTCTTGCCAATCTTCTTAGTTCTTTGCCATGAGGTGCCATGAACTTCCAGTGACCAGTATGAGAGAATGAGAGCGATAACAGCAAATTTAACAAACCTGCTCCCCATTCACACCTGAGACCTTGTAACACTAATGAGTCACATGACACCGGGGAGGGAAAATAGCAAATTTGACCCAATTTGGACATTTTTTACTTAGGGGTATACTCACTTTTGTTGCCAGCGGTTTAGACATTAATAGCTGTGTTGAGTTATTTTGAGGGGACATCAAATTTACACTGTTATACAAGCTGTACACTCACTACTTTACATTTTAGCAAAGTGTCATTTCTTCAGTGTTGTCACATGAAAAGATATAATAAAATATTTACAAAAATGTGAGGGGTGTACTCACTTTTGAGAGATACTGTAGTTCCAATCACAAATCTGTAGTATACACTATTAAATTGCTGGTCTGCAAGAACTTTTCTTCGAACATACCCTGTTCCAGTATGTTTGCTCTTCACACACATTATTATTTGTGAATATGCTGTGACTTTTATAATGGAATAATGCATACAAATGTAAGACTCGCAGAATCAATCATATAGTTGAAGGTAAGACTCAACATAATATAGCTGTATTTATAAGCTAGGAGCTGATACTCTTAGGCTTCTGTCCTGTGGCACTGATTGTAGTTAAACTATCGTGCAGTCTTTGCATTTCAGCAAGAATCACTACAGCTTAGCGGTATTTGGAAACAGGGGTCATAAGGGACTCCCATGGCAACTGCATACACTGTTCAAATAGCTACAGCAGCAACTAACTGAGCGTCTAAATATAAAAAATAGTTCAAGTTGTGTCTGGGGTCCTTTGAATGCCTATTTTGCGTTGCCTCTGAATTTGTTTTTCAGTAGCCATAGGGGTTTAATATGCTCTTTTATTTCAAATGTGGCTGCAGGGAGCAATGCAGGCCACGTATCCATGTACAGGGCTCCTTTATACATGATGTGCAAATGATAGTGATGCTTTTAGAGAGTCAAGTATATTCAATATTATTTTTAAAGCAGTACTAATTGTAGGTATTTCGATCAATGCCTTGTGAGGAAATACATATTTCAGAACAACATTTTTTGATCCTTGGAGATTTAATGGAAAAGTACACATGCATTTCTGAGGGGGTCAGGTCCAATGGGCACTTTTTAAACTTCAATAAATTAAATAAACATTACTGAATACTTTAAATATATTTTAGTTAACATTTGTGATGGTCTTCTTTCAGTGCATTGTCCTAAATATGTGAAATCTACAAATTCCAGGGCAATTTTTAAACATTGCCTTGCATCAAAAATGGACATTTTGTTTGTATGATCTTGATGGACTTTTATAGCTTTTCAGAGTAATTAAAGGATGTAAAAACATTATCCATATTAAGATATACATTGAAGACTGTGACCTACTCACTGTATGTTGCTGATTACAGCTTAGAATACATCTGTATATTAGGCTTAGAGTATAGCTCAGATTTCTTGTTTGGTTAGGCATGTTATATATGTAATGTCAACTGCTCTCTCCTCTCAATTGCAGTCTAATGCCCTGTACACACGGTCGGATTTTCCGACGGAAAATGTGTGATAGGACCTAGTTGTCAGAAATTCTGACCGTGTGTAGGCTCCATCACACATTTTCCATCGGATTTTCCGACACACAAAGTTTGAGAGCAGGATATAAAATTTTCCGACAACAAAATCTGTTGTCGGAAATTCCGATTGTGTGTACACAAATCCGACGGACAAAGTGCCACGCATGCTCAGAATAAATAAAGAGATGAAAGCTATTGGCCACTGCCCCGTTTATAGTCCCGACGTACTTGTTTTACGTCACCGCGTTCAGAACGATCGGATTTTCCAACAACTTTGTGTGACCGTGTGTATGCAAGACAAGTTTGAGCCAACATCCGTCGGAAAAAATCCTAGGATTTTGTTGTCGGAATGTCCGAACAAAGTCCGACCGTGTGTACGGGGCATTATAGTACTAAGGGTGAATTCTCACATAGTGTAATGACTGGCATTTTACTGCATTGAAACATGCCTGTTATTGCAGGGACACACAGATAACAATTGTATTCTATGTGTCTCATTTACACTGCAACACAGCCTGGAAAACAGCTGTCACCACAAGGACACAGAAAACAATTGCATTCTGTGTCCTATTTACAAAGCACACTTAGAACTGCGCTGCAGCATGCTGCGATAAAATGCAGGGCACTGTAAAGAATTGCATGGCACTGTACAGCTGCGCAGTGCATCGTGCTTCTGTACAGCGGCATGAATGAAGGGTACTTTTGTAATCTTTAAATAAAGTTCAATGAGAAAAAAAAGGGAGTTTTGTGATGTGCTGAATCAAGCACCATACTACCCTTTACCGCAGCCAGAACGGACAGCTGTCGGAAAGGAAACCGTTGCGGTTTACCTCTCACTGTCAGCTATAACAGCTCTACAAATTGCAAGATTTATAGATAAACTCTACAGAGAGTGCATGATACATGGTGAATTCTACAGAAAGTGATACAGTATACAATATATACTGTAGGTGAACAGTGGCACTAGCAGTTGAGATATGTTATTGCTACTCCCATAACATAAACAGCAGTTGCAGCTCTGAAATACGGACCTCCTTCCTTGAATGTGAAAAAATAAAACAAATATACCACGCTGTCTACAAAAGATAGTCTAGAAGCAGCCAGCACAGCAATAGATCAATTGCAAAAATTAAAAGACGTGGGAGCAGCACTAATGAATAATCTGAGAATGAACTGAGAAAAAATATATAAATCACAGTGTACATATATAGATATTAATACATAAAACACAGTGCACATATGTAATAAACCCTTAAAAGGACAATAATGAACCAAATATGATAATGAAAGATGTGAAAATAATGCAAAAAAATTATAAGTAATGTCCAAAAATAATGTCCAAGGAAGACGAATCACTAATACTTGAAACAAACTGTGAAAGTGAGCCGAACAATATAAGAATAAAGATATCCGAAATGTGATTCAAAGTGGTTGAAAGGTAAACTGAGCATCAATGTGGTATAGAACAACAGAACATGCCCAAACTTGCTAATATGTGATCTACCACCAGAGAGTCAAAAGGCTTACCGGGGAGATTGAACCCAAGTTTGTATACACCTAATAGGTCAATCAAGCTTATGGGGCAACACACCTAGGAGAAACTGCCTCAGCAGACACGACCTCCAGCCAGAAGACCAACTCCGACAGTGAACTCAATGGGGTAGGTATTAGACAGGAAACTGGATGGATGGTTTCTCCAATGTAATATATTTGCAAAAAGGAAAAGAAGATAGGCACATAGTGTAATTCTGTTTTGAAATCGGAAAATATTTATTTTGAAAAAAGTAAATACACTCACATTTTAGTAGATAAAAAACAGTGACTTAAGCAGAGCGGGCTGGCGCGTTTCGTCTCATAAGACATCATCTTTCTACCTTCCTTAAATGGCCTCACTACAAATCTCACAGTCCTCAACATCTATGAAGTTTACTCTCTCTCACTGGAGGTAAGTCCTGCCTCTGCAGAGGTGTCACAGGAGAATCAATCATTTGCACCCAAAGGGAGGCTGCATCAGTCAAGGTTGCATTTTATTTTTAATTACGGAAGCAACAAGGAAGGGCTGATTTAAAGGGTAACTCCATTTTCATGGGAAAAATAGCAAAGAAAAAAAAAACAATATAGCTTATACAATTGCGACACAAGTCATTTTGTAATTGAATGTTATTAAAAATACCTTTCCATTTTAATCTGCAGCTCTGTCATTTTCTGTAAAATGCAATACAATATGGCTACCTGGATATGTTCTGTACATACAATGTATACAGGATCCCCCCCCCCGCCAGAAACATAATTTCCTATTTGTGTGATTGGCTGACTGATTTTCCCCGAAGTCTGCACCAAGCTACAAATCAGATATCAGACATCTCCTGCAACAAAAATTTTATTTTTAGTAAGGTACTCCCAATAGGAAATCATGTATAAATAGATGCAGACCCTGCAGTTTCCTCATTAGAGCCCTGCAGGTGCAGCAGCTGATTGATAATTAAGAAATCACTGCCATTAGATTCACTTACCACATGGGCACAGAAAAACACACAGGGATTTCTTCAGAATAACAAAAAGCAGGAATCTGCAACAAAGATTTTTAAAATCCTTGTAAAGTACATAGATCACCCAAAGGGGAATGTTTTTTTCTAAACACAAGTGGAGTTACTCTTTAAGTTGAAATAGGTTTGTATAATTTCTTTGCCCATTCAGAGCACTGAAAAAGTGTCTTTGCAAAGGGCTTTCTCTGACCCACTTACACTCATATTTCCAGCATTGCCTTATCATACCTTCTCCCATCACAACAGTGCTCAGTCCTGGGGAAATGGCTACTAGACCTAAACACTGTCACAAAGGAGGAGGTCAAATGCCCCCCATAATATTGTTTGGCATGAGGGAAACTCTACTGTGCCATTGTGTGGCAGTGCTCCACCTAAAACTGGAAGCTACGCTTGTTTGCTTCCTCCCCCCTCCGGTGCCACATTTGGCACATTTAGGGGGGGTACCAGTCCCCCACTTCCAGGAGACCTCGCTGCGTGACCTCGGCCCCCCTCCTCCTTCCTCCGCTGCCAGGCCAGTTAGAAAGCGCAGCGTGCTTCGCGAATGTGCAGTAGGGAACGGGCTGTGGAACCAAAAGGCTTCACTGCTGGTCTCCCTTACCACAAATGGCAGCGGCAGCACCCGAGAGCTGATCGGAAAATGTGCCGGGGGTACCGACATCACGGGATCCCTGGACAGGTAAGTGTCCTGATAATAAAAGTCAGCAGCTACAGTATTTATAGCTGCTGACTTTTAATTCATTTTTTGAGGGGTGCGGAACTCCTCTTTAAGGCATCATCTGTCTGATGTTACAATGAAAACCTGGAAGAAGTTCTAACCCTTCCCCAGGCCACCAGAAAGAAATGTTGTCTGTGTCCCGGTCGGGGGATTCATCTCAACTTCTGCCTCAGGTATAGGGTTGTAACCTCATCCCTTTAAACCCAAACACATATGAATTACACAGGTTCTGAGGCTAATTTAATGCAGATAAGGCATCAAGTGAGTTTAATTACCACCTTCATCAGTCACAGAACCTGTGTAATTCATAGGTGCTCGGTTTTAAAGAGATGAGGTGGCAACCCTACTCAGGTACCATCAAATTAAAAAAACAGGACCTAAGCTGAAATCCTATAAATATTGTAGAATAGAAGGGATCTAAATGCTTATATTCTTAAGGCCACATTCACATTTAAGAGCTGGCCCAACAGCATGTAGATGCAAGACCTCCTGGTAGTGGGTCCTGGTGATTAGTTGCTGGAAGCAGCCCCATTGAAAGCAACAGGAGGCTGTTGGCTCCCGCAGCTAATTGCTTCTGCTCGCATGTTATTGTTATGCAGCGATTACCTGGGAGTGATCAGCCCTGGATGCAAACTGTATCACTCGCAAGTAATCACTGTATAGCGAATACTTGCTAGCAGCTGCAATTAGCTGCGGGAGCCAGCAGCCTCCTATTGCTTTTTATGGGGCTGCCTCCCACAGCTAATCGCCTGGACCCTCCCACATGGGTTCTCACATGTACATGTTGTTAGGCCAATACACAATTGTCAGTGTAGCTCATATCTTTATAAAAAAAAAAATAATAATTTTTGGTAGGAATTTAATTTAACTTCAGAAACTTAGTCGAAAGGTACACTTGTGCAGATAGCACACATGAAATATATTCGACTTTTCCTTACAAAATGCCTTGGCATGTATTTTACATGACACTTGATATAATTATACACATATATATTTTAATTTAAATCATAGAGATACAGTACATGAATTTAAAAAGTTTAAAGACTCCCAAAAGGATCTGTGAAATGTATTCCCCCAAGGGTCAGCTTGTGATGGAAGCAAAATCTTTATTTGACGAGTTAAGCAATCAACTGAAATCTATCCTCTTTAAATAAACTGATTCTCAAGTATTTTCCCAGTGTTAGTGTAAGTTGTTGTCTGTGATGTCCCCTAGGGCTTTCTCCTCTGCTCTCTGATTTGGTGTATAAAAGCAGCTTGGAATGATGGATTACTGTGTCATTGCAGCCTGCAAAGGATTAATTTGTTTCATTGATTCCTCTTTAGGCAGATTGCCAGGAATCTCTGCTTCCCACCTTTCTCCCAGACTTCCAGCAGTAATAGACAGTAATAGTCTAAGACAAATCTGCCTATTCTTGTAATAGCAGAACCTCCAATTCTACAAAAGCTGCAAAAATGGCTTGAATTGAATATGTAGCTTTCCGTCTCTTACACCGACAGCATGTAGTGCTTTTCTTTCAGCCGTCATAATATTGCATAATTAGATTATACTGATACCAGACTGCTGTCCTCCATATTTATTTTGTTTCTATAGCAGCACATTTCATGTTTTTGAGAATTAAATTCTTAAAAAAAGAAGACAAACATATTAAAAAATACAGGTAATATGATATTTGATCACACTTAGCTCTCTAGGAAAAGCAACCGTAACGTAGAAGAGAAGAAAAAAAATGCTAAAGAAGCTTTGTGAATATTGTGCAATAAAATCTGTAGATAACAGATTAGAACAGAAGAGAATAATATAAAAAAAAATCAATGTAAATTTTGATAAGCAAAATTTATGAGTATCTGTGTATTCACTAAATATTATCTTTATTTTTGTATATACTATCAGGCATGTGTAATTGAAAACCCCAGTAATGTTTTCTTAAGTTTGACCAGCGTGAAACTTGATTTAACCAATTTGTTATTCTCTTCAGCCCTTTTCTTTTAACAATTCAGCCCTCTTTCTTTTTATCACATTCAAAGCTGTACTCCATATTAATAATGCCCAAATATAAATGTCGTATGTATTCTTACTTAAATCTTGGTGTCTTTTTTATGTATTTCTTCCAGATCTGTACAGTATTTCAGCACTAAAGAACTCCTGCATTTTGTACAAGAACTTCCTTTATTAACCCCGACTGGTCACTGCTGCTCTCTCCTTGTGTAGTGTGACTGATCTTGTATTCAGTACCCTCCCCCTGTATTATTTTGCAGGCAGTCTGTAGTGGGGGAACCTGCTGGACCCAGCCACAGCGATGATGTCACAGCTACTTTTACAAAGGTAATATCTGGGAATGTAAAGGCATTTGGTGCACACAAAGTTGATTTATATCCTTTGTAACTAATAAAGAACACATTTGGGTGAAATGTTTTCTGCTTGGAGTTCAGCTTTAATGATTATACACATTTTAGAAATAAACACAAAAACAAAGAAACCAAATACACCCGAACTGGAAAAAATCAAAAATGCCCATTTCAAAGGCTTATATGCAAATTATTGGCATACAAAGGGTATAGGGGTCCAGGGCCCTGGGGGACATGTATCAAAAAAAAGAGTAAAATATAATATATAATATAATGTATCATTTTTAAATGAGTAGTGATTTACTGATGCTTAAAGTGAAAAATTCCTTTGAATAAAGTGACTGTGGGGTCCTCTTAATCTGCCTGTAAAGTGGCGCATGTACCATGTATAGAACTTACTGTGGCAAAAATGACATTTATAAAGCCCAAAAATTTAATTTTCCCTGTAGGCTTTCTTTGTTTTATAAACAACAACTTGGGGAGCCAGTCTGTATGATGAGGCCACAGTTTAGTGCACTCAGAAAAAAGATTAGAGATTTTTTGGATAAAGTCTGGAGTCTCTTTTGGATAGAAGTAACAGGTGAGGAAAATTTGGGCTTTGGGTTAGTTGGTACCTTCACACTGTAACCCTATAAAGGTACTCTTGATAAAAGCAAGAATTGGCCTTGCTGTCAAAAATTTAAATGATTTATGATAAAATTGGGCTTTGGGTGTTGGTGGTGCCCTCCCACCATAACCGACACACTGACACAGATGCTGCTGGCCTCCCCACAGTGCCATGGGAATCTCTGTCTCTCCTCGTTGGCCTCCTAGACATGATGAGGGGGGCTTATTACCGAAATGTGATAAAGACAGGGAAATACACTTTGATCAATGGAAAGTGGTGTTTGGTGCCTTTAACGTGAGTACTAACTACACAGACACACTCCACTGACACACTACAATATACTGCAGTAAAACCGCACTGATGCACTTCAATATACTGCAGTAAAAATGCACTAATGCACTTCAATATACTGCAGTAAACCTTCCCTGACACTCTACACTGACACACTTCAACATACTGCAGTAAACCTGTCCTGACACAGTAAAAATGAACGATCGCACTACACTGACACTACACTATCACTATATTCATACTACACTGATACTTTACTCACAATAGAATTACAATAGCACACTATAGCACACTGACTCTCTAGTATCAATGAACAGAGCCCTGTTCTATATATCTCCACTCCAATATTACGTTAAAAAAGGGCTGCTCTGGGAAGGAACCTTTTATAGTGTGGGGTGGGTCTATGAGCAATGAGCCGTGATTGGAGAGACTCATCATGACTGTGTCCAATCATGGCTCTGACAGTACGACAGTGTTTCCCTGAAAATAAGCCCGGGTCTTATATTAATTTTGGCAACAAAAGACCCAGCAGGGCTTATTTTCGGGGTAAGGCTTTTCATGTGCTGTCTTCTCTCCCCATCTCCCTCCCTGCCTGTCAGGAATCCCCAGTGGCCAGTGGAACTGAGTAAAAGTGCTTGTAAAATCCTAAAATGCACTGTATTACAGTATTCTATAATGTAAACTGTGCATGTTTCTGTACACCTTCTACCTTCTTATAGCGCCACTCGGTGCTTCCGTGACCCACCTGATTGGTCTTCCCTGCTCCGAGCACTGCAGAGGGATGGGGGCCCGAGATCCCCCGTTGACAGCTGGCAGAAGAGGAAAAGAGGAGAGCAGCGGCGGGATCAGCTGAGTGCCACTCGGCGCTTCCATGGCCCTCCTGAGCTGTCTTCCCCACTCCAAGCACTGCAGGGGGGGTCCAGATCCCCCGCTGACAGCTGGGAGAAGAGGGACGGGAGAAGAGGAGGAGAGCAGCTGGGGATCAGCTGAGCGCCGAGCGACACTGTAACAAAGATATTTATCTCATATAGATTACAGAAACATACACAGTTCTCACTATATAATACTGTAATACAGTGCATTTTAGGATTTTACTAGCACTTTAAACTAGGGCTTATTTTTTGGGTAGGGCTTATATTGCAGCCCCCCTGAAAATCACAGTAGGGATTATTTTTGGGGTAGGTCTTCATTGCTTCAGTCAATCAGGGCTTCCAATGCACTGTGTGGTGCGCAGTGCATTGTGTGGTGTTGGGCAGGCCGAACAAACAGTTGAATGCCCTGACAATTCAGGTGTTCACCGAGTAGGCAAACAGCCAATGTTCGGGCCAAACTTATGCTCGGCTCGAACTGTTCACCCAACACTATTCCTGACCATTTAAGGTCTGCCTCAGACCACAATACTTCTGCTAGACCCAAAGAGTGAAAGTTTTCTTTGTAACTGAAAGATGAATTTTTATTTTGTGTTCTTTTACATTGCTAGGTGGACTGAAGTAAGATCCCTTTCACACTGATAGCGGGCGGCGTTAGCGGTAAAGTGCAGCTAGTATTAGCGCGCTTTAACGTCGTTTTAGCGGCCCTTTAACCCCCGCTAGCAGCCGAAGAAAAAGTTAAAAGTGCCTGAAACACGCCACTGCCAAAGTGCTTAGCAGGCCCATACACTACTCCTCCACCGCCCTAAATACGCTGCTTGCAGGGCTTTTTATAACGTCCTGCAAGCACACCGCCCCAATGTGAAAGCACAGGCTTTCACATTGGGGTGGCAAGAGAGGCGTTTTTCAGGTGCTTTACAGGCGCTATTTCTAGTGCTAAAATGCCTGAAAAATGCCTCCAGTGTGAAAGGGGTCTAAAGGTGTATGACCTGCAAGTGGGAACTCTATACAAATACTCTCTATATATGTCTACTATCATCATTTTAAGAACACCAAATGTATTAATTATACATAGTCTGTTGGGCTCTGTTTGAAGACACATATAATATTTTGCTGATTTCGAAATTTCCAGTATTCTGAGAGATACACAAAGGTTAATGTACTCTAAGGGGCAGGGGTTAGGTTAATGTCAAACTTACATTACTGGTTGCTGGGTTAGTTGTTAGGGATTGAGTTGAGAGATTTAAGGGCTCAATTTAGGTGTTAGGTTAAAGAGAGTATAGTTTGGTACTTGGGTGCCTTAAAGACTTACATGCTGTATTATATAGTCTGGGTAAGGTTACTACTCCCCAATAGGGGAAAGGACAGGAACAAAGGGTTATTAAAGCAGGATTAGGGTTATTCAGACAATCTACACAACATGAAAGGGTCAAAAACTGAGAAAGGTCAAGGTTCGAGCAGGGGTTAGGACATTGTCAATACCAGTTGAATAAATGGGAGTGTATTCATTCAAGGCACAATTGCTACAGGTAAAGAAAGGTCAATGCAAAATAGCTTGTACCCTCAAGCTAACTAGTTCTATGACTGGCAACATAGGTGTGGATTTTGGTGCCCTTTAAAAGGAGCATGAACGATTCAGAACAATGTTTGTTTGCACTCTGCCACACCCCCTCAAAAGCATGACTCATCTGAGGGGATAAATAGGTCATGTGTGTTGGCACCAGGACAGAGGAAATTAATCTGGAGTATGAGGACTTAGGTAGGCTGTGGTTGTAGAAAAGAAATTTCCCCCATCAACACAGACAGTGCTGACAGGGGAATCGCTCCTGCCGAACAATTCTCTGTTCCCAGTGGGGGCGGACAGGGGGAAGCTGTCCCACCAGGAGAAGGCAGTGATTGTCGCTAGCGGCTATAGCAGCCGATACTGATGATCGAAAGAGAATCTGGCAGGCTGGTTGTACCCAAGTTGATTGATCAATCAATTTCAATCACCCGCACGTGTGAGGGGCCCAGGCATGTACTGGCCATCGGGACTACTGGACTTTCCCAGTGGCCCGATGGCTCAGTGGGCCGGTTTCAGCAGCCACCTATTGCATCTGTGGTGCGGTGCATTCCCCCCGGAGGTCCGCAGCGATTTACCCGTCAATCGCCGACAGCTGGCGCCTGACGGGTAGCTCAAGATGCGTGCATGTAGCACAGGAAGCATCTGTAGCAAGTTCTCTCTCATGTCACGCAGCGCTGCTCCCTGGCGGCCCTTCCTCTCTTCTCCCCCATCCCCATTTGCTTGTGACATCATCTGAGATGGATGAAAAGAGTGACATGAGAGAGAACTTATTACAGACGCTTCCTGCACTACTCTGCATTTGAAGAAAACGACAATTAAAAATGTGCCCTGAATGTGCCCTGATGTGCCCCATGTGCTCTAATGTGCCCCATGTGCCCTGATGTGCCCTGAATGTGCCCCATGTGCTCTGATGTGCCCTGAATGTGCCCTGATGTGTCCCATGTACCCTGATGTGCCCTGAATGTGCCCTGATGTGCCCCGTGTGCCCTGATGTGCCCTGAATGTGTTCTGAAATGCCCTGAATGTGCCCTGATGTGCCCCATGTGCCCTAATGTGCCCCATGTACCCTGATGTGCCCTATGTGCCCTGATGTGCCCCATGTACCCTGATTTGCCTTGATGTGCCTCATGTGCTTTGATGTGCCCCATGTACCGTGAAGTGCCACATGTGCTTTGATGTGTCCCATGAGGCAAGGCATCCTGGCGAGAGAAGGTACGGTGGTGATGGTGAAGGAATTCCAGTGGAATCGGTTGATTGACGGTAAGACAATCAAGTGACATTTTGCAGAGCTGAGCAATAGATCTCAACCACCACCACTGCCACGCTATCAACCCCCTTCACGTACCACCTCAGCCACCCCCCCTCAAGTACCACCGCTGCCACCCCCCAAGTACCACTGCTGCCACCCCCCAAGTACCACTGCTGCCACCCCCCAAGTACCACCGCTGCCACCCCCCAAGTACCACCGCTGCCACCCCGCAAGTACCACCACTGCTACCCCCCCAAGTACCACTGCTTGCCACCCCCCTCAAGTAGCACCACTGCCACCCCCAAGAACCACCGCAGCCACCCCCCAAGTACCACTGCTTGCCACCTCCCTCAAGTACCATCGCTGCTACCCCTCCCCCTCAAGTATCATTGCTGCCACCCCCTCAACATCACCGTTGCCACCCCCCTCAAGTATCACCGCTGCCACCCCCTCAACATCACCGTTGCCACCCTCCCTCAAGTACCACCACTGCCACCCCCCTCAAGTACCACTGCTGCCACCCTCCCTCAACTACCGCCTTTGGTAGGGCCCCAGTGCACTGTATTGCCCGGGGGCCTATAATGCTCTTAAGATGACACTGATACTGACTGATGATAGATCTACATCCTGGGATGACAAAATTGATGTTGGATTGGATGTCGAAGAACATTATTTACTTTTTGGAAATAAAGGACATTTTCATAGTTTGGATGTTTTTTCTACCTTTAACTTTTTGCAGGTATGGGGTACTGATTTAGTAATGTACCAATTCACCTGGGGAGATTGGATATCTGTATGCCTCTATATCATAAAGTGGGGGGTTCCAGATTGTGTGGGTAGCAAAGGGAGGGCAGCAAGCTTGTAGCCCACTCTTCCTGTACTATACCAGGTCACATACCTTTCAAAATTGGTTGTACCCTGCAAGAGGGGCAGTAAAGCCTTCCCTTACATGGCACCATTGTTGGGAGACAAGGACCCGTTTACCCATATCCAGTCTTGAAGAGGATGTGAGGGTTTGTGGGTAGGTAGCTAGGTAAATGAGTACAGGGGTACATTAGTGCGCCTTACCCATAAATACAAAGATTTGAACGCAAAGGCACCCATGTTGTTAAAAGATTACATGAAATGTAAACAATGCCCCCTGATGTAAATACATCAATCACATCATCCAGTAATGTAGATCATCAGTCACGATGAACCATCCGTAATATTTTCCTGTTCCCTTGAAAACTTGCTGCCATCAATGCACTGATCAACTGTTGCTAACTGACAGATACCTGGTACAGTTACATAGTTACATAAAGACACCAGTCCATCCAGTTCAACCTGAGTGAGTGTGGGTGCGTGTCTACAATTGTCCCTAACCCTGTACATCGCACACTCACATCAGTCCCTACCCTCAATCCAAGGTCACCATTCATATACTAGGGCCAATTTTGGACAGAAGCCAATTAACCTACCAGCATGTCTTTGGAGTGTGGAACGAAACCGGAGCACCCAGGGGAAACCCACGCAGGCACAGGGAGAACATGCAAACTCCAGGCAGGTAGTGTTGTGGTTGGGATTCGAACCAGTGACCCTTTTTACTGCTAGGCGCGAGTGCTACCCACTACACCACTGTGCTGCCCGAGTTGTAAGCACGGTAGCGGAGATTTTGTGTGATGTCATCATGCATCATATAATGTAAAGGAAGCCTTAAACCCTGTCAGATTTTTTTTCTGTTTATATCCCTGCAGCAGATTTTCCCTCACTTCCTGTCTGGTTAGATTGTTCTTAGCATAAATGGAAATGGAAAATGAGGGTGAATTTGTATAACATGGGTTATAGCAGAAAAAACCCACCAGGGTAATCTACCTTGTTTTCTGAATTCATCCTGAAACATAGCAGTGCTCTTCCTGTTCCTAGGCCCAGGTTAAATGCTGTATACTGTATCTGCTGTGTGAGAGCATCTAAGGCACTGCTCTCTTTGACTACTAGTTCCATGTGATTTGGAGTGTGAAGTGGTGATGTCACCACTGTTCTGCTCACTGGTCCTGCTGCTGGGAAGAGTTGCATGCACGAAACTTGGTGTTTATGCTTCATCCATTCTGCAGATCTTGGATTTCTACACATCTCCTGCTGCTTCTTCAATATTATCCTACCAGTTATGAGATCATCGATCATCAGGGATGTGGTTCTGACATGACGAAGCAAAGCCCTGCCACTACCAAGATGGCTGCATACACAGGGAGACACAGTGCAGAAGACAGGGTATGTCAGGTATAGGGGAAATGTCAGCTGCTGGGACCCCACAATACTGGTGACCAGTTGTTTTTCTCTCTGTTTTAAAGTGAGGAGACTTTTGCCCCATCTAATTGATTACAGTTAGAATGGGGAGTAATCAAATATTTAAGAGAACCTTTTGACCTCCTGAAATCCAAGGGTTGACCATTTTCATGTGTATATACGGTATTTATTTATCACAGGTACTTATATAGCACCACCAATTAATGCAGTACAATCTAAGGTCTCTAACCCACATTCATACATACACATACTAGGGCCAATTTAGACAGGAGCCAATTAACCTACCAGCATGTCTTTGGAGTGTGGGAGTAAACTGGAATATCTGGAGGAAATCCACACAGGCACAGGGAAAACATGCAAACTCCAGGCAGGTAATGCCATGGTTGAGATTCAAACTGAGGACTCTAGTGCTTCTAGGCATAATTGTTAATCACTTAGCCACTGTGCAGCCCCATTTTACATGTTCATGAAAACAACATAGCAGAATGGCAGTTAGCTCTTTCAAAGGCCATCTTACTGCTGTAGGCACCTGAACTATAAATTGCCTGTTTCTGGCCAACTCAGTTCTCTCCAATTGTACCACTTTTTACCAAATCTCTCTCACTCTGTACCATTCTTCACTTATATGTGCCCCTCCTTTGTAACCCTCTCTACTTCTCTGAACCCATTCTCCACACCTACCTATAAAAAAAAAATAGAAAAAAGTAATGTAATAGATATACTGTATAACATTGTCTATATTTTGTACTTTCTACATAGATCACATTTTGCTGCTAGATTAGATACTTGAGAAAAAATGGAAGCTATTTTGACCTTACATAATTTACTTTATAAGCAGAGTCAGCAAAGAGTTTTTTTTTCATTTTGGGATAACAGTTTAACATTAATATATAAAAGCTATCATTGTAAGCACCATTGTCAGTGTTAAATGGTTTGTCTCATCTCTGTAACTGATACATTCTGCTGGAGAGCTTGTTCTTATGAAATATAACAGACTTACTGGCCAGATCACCAGATGAAAATAGAAAAAAGGAAAGCCTAAAGAACAAAAAAAACAAAAACAAATGCAGCCACCACATCTAAGGATTGGTAAGCTGCATTATAATAAATGTTTGCTTTTTTTTTCATACTGCTTTAGGACCTCCAATTCTTTAACATACCTAGGTATTAATGCTTTGGAAAATCCAATATACTTGACTGTATATAAACTCCTTAGTCACTGATGAATAAATAAGAAAGATACAGTGGCAGTGCTTGCAAACTATATGTCCAAAAGTGGGATAAATGTCAGGTCATACAGTATAATGAAGCTCGGAAATCCAATAGTTTTTCTATGGTCTATTAGTCATTCAAGTCCTGACAGGCTTTATGATTACAAACCGTTTGATTGACTAACTAGACATTTGTAGAGTGATTTATGAATGTGGAAAACTTTGCTGAGTGAAAAGCTCTTACTACGCTGTGATATATAAATGTCTTGACTCAGTAATAAGTTACTCAATGGGAAATCTTAATTTACAATGGGGGAATATGTTCGCCCGTGCTGTGTATTTGCAAAGTGAAGACTGTAATTTTCAAAGTAAATATTCTTCTGAATGGTTCAATCATCTGATTTTCTCAAATTGATTTTGACTACAGAGGTGATATGAATGATGTATGTGGAATGTATTGGCAGTGGTATTCTGTCTATTACTGGCATTGATAAAGTAGTAGAATCTTGTACAGTCTTAGCCATCCATGAATGTGGAATATCTGGAGTTTAAGTGATACCCTTTAATAAAGAGGAACTAATCACATTCACAACAAGATACAACTATATATATAACACTACAAAACTCTGGTTCAGCCACATCCTGAGTATGCTGTTCAGTTCTGTTCACCAATGCTTAATAAGGATGTGCTTAAACTGGAGAGAGTCCAGAGAAAGGCAACAAAGTCAATAAGGAGGCTGGAGGATCTCATTTATGGGCAATGACTACAAGCATTAAACTTACTCTCCCTGGAGAAGAAATGCTTAAGAGGGGATATGATGTACAAATCTTTAAATGGTGACTAGTTTTAGAATGAAACTATTTGACCTAAGGTTTCTAAAAAAGACAAGCGGACACAAGTTAGAAGAAAAGCAGATCAATTTTAAACTGCATAAGAGGTTCTTTACTGTTAGAGCGGTAAGAATGTGGAACTCTCTTTCACGATTGGTGGTGCCAGAAGGGAGTTTCTTAGCAAGCACAATGGGAATATGGAAAATGATAGGGACATTCTGGTTGAACTGAATGGACCAGTATCTTTATTCAGCCTTACCAGCTATGTATGTTTAGCGCTTACCCCCGAAGGAGCGGTTGATTAATTATTATATCCGTAAATCACGTTTAACAACAGCCCATCGCAGCCCATAAGAATAGAAACAGTCCATATTGCATTTTTCTCTTGCTTTTATTTTCTAACATAAACTGGGATAGGAGAAGGGTTTTCTGAGATGCTCTTATGCTGCTTCATTATCTTTTTCCTCTCTGCCTCTCATGCAAAGATTTAGCATGTTGCGGACAATAAGAAATCATTTTATGTAATTTCTTCATCAGGGAAGATGAAAGTAGATTTTGATAGAGAATATTTGATAAAGAGTCACTCTGAATAACTTCTTTATCTGCAGAACTTTCCAAGAACAGTCTGTTTCTCTATATGCGTGCTTGTAGCTTTACCGCCACCTCTTTACCACTACTTCCCATCTATATGGTACTTCCAAGTTGAGCTAAAGAAAAGTCACTCTGAATAACTCCTCCCGCTTGACTGATTGGAATCCCGGGGCATTGTTGAACCCAAAGTCACAGGCCGCAACCACCTGTCTCACTGACTTGCGTACAAACATCCCTCAACCTCTGGTAGTACCTTTCCCTTGGGCTTTCACTCACTTGATCGATAGTCCACGTGCCACTCATAAACGACCGATCGGCCAGTTGTCCTCCGCTTAGTTGCTATTTCTTTTGCATGGTTTTTCCTTTTCTGGCACGCTCCCTTCCCCGCAGGGGTGTCCAATGACACCAGCGACTACATGCTGTACGGTGTCACTAACTCCGCTATGAGTCCCGGTCCTCCTCACTCTCCTCAAAGGGGGGGAGAGTGGACTCTGGCTACACACTCTTCTCGAACTCTCATGTGACCCGGCTTTTATATGAGAGTCCCGCCTCCTGCCAAACAAATTAATGATTGGCCAGAACTCGCATACAAATTTCCTGTCACTCAAATTCCAAATAAACAAACAGGCCTGTTATAATGGTACAAGCCTGCCTAAATTAACCTGAAATTATTAAGCTGGCAAGAAAAGTCACCTACATGAAAGTAGGTGCCCGCTACATATGTAATTACTGTTACTAAGTTAATGTGCACCTGTGCCCAGACTATTGACATTATTTTATTTGCATATTACTAACCAGCAGAAAGGCTCCATTCACAATGGTGGCCAGGGAGCAATAAAAACAAGTGGTTGATTTGCATTTTTACAACTCCCCCACCACCCACCTACAAGCAAACACGGTGCCACTCAGAGTAGTACACATTGCCATGTCCACCATGCTTTGCATCGCGGTGTGGCAATTTTAACGATACATGCAGAATTTGATGGGTGGCACTGTCAAACAAACACTCCCTTGTAAGTGATAAAACAGGATTCAGGAGGTGGCAGTATCACCTCCTGAAACCCTGCATTAGGCATACCTCCTTTCACCCTCCTCAGGGCACAGTAAACACTATTGCTAGCGTGAAAGGATTCTGAAGAGCTTTAAAATAAGTCATCCCTGATCGTTCTAGCTGATTGTACTATGAACACATTCATTCTCATAGATCTTCAAAAATCACAACAAAGAAGATTCTGAAGTCAGATTTCAGTGTTTCAAACAGCTTAGAAACACTTGCAGGCTTTTCACATTAGATGGCTAGCAGTCTGCCAAGATCTGCTGGTATAGAAAACAAAAAAAAAGTGTGTTGCGCTACAGTGATTAATATTGAAAATACTGAAAAAAAATATATTACTAAAAAAACAGTCCAGAAAAATCAGTCTCTCAAATGGACCATGATGGTCAAATGGCAAACTCCATGATCCAACTGTGGATAGGTTATCCAATCCCTTCACCAAGTGAACACGTCACCACCACAATAAGTTTGACTCTTACCAGAGAGCCTGGACCCTTTATTACGAAGGGTAAAACAGGCTTGTTGAATATGTCTCAGTAGAGGTCATCAACAAGGGTTGTACACAGGAACCACGTCAGGTGAAGGGATTGGATAACCTATCCATAGTTGGATCATGGAGTTTGCCATTTGACCATCATGGTCCATTTGAGAGACTGTTTTTTCTGCACTGTTTTTCAGTAATATATATATTTTTTTAGTATTTTCAATATTAATTACTGTAGCGCAACACACTTTTTTTTTGTTTCTGGTTTTTGTGGTAATATCTCACATTTGTGGTGCTGCTTTTTTTACACTGAATAATCTTATGTAACATGCGCAATATTATTTTTGTATTTACTTGGTATAGAAAACAGACTGAGATATTTGTGCCTTTGTTGTGAGTTTTTAAAATGATTTTCTTCACAATGCATAATTCTATGGGGGTAAAGTGAGGGTTTTAAAAAAGCGTTTTTACATCTTGTTCAGCATATTTAAACTCTTATCGCCTGCGCTATATCTGAAAGATGGCTACAGGGTAGGCTCACATTGCCAGGAAGGCGTCTGTGGATGTCCTACCATGATTACGCTGCCTGTGAGCCTCCTGCGGTGTGCATCAAGAGGGATCTGTGTTCGCTGTGTCCTTAGTTGAGTCTGTCAGAAAAAAGAGAGCTGAAATTACACACTATAGAGCTCAGTAAGGTAAGCTTTGATAGCCGATTGGAGGGAAGGGACATACTGCCCTTCACACAACACACAGGAACAGAGCTGAGGCTGTCAATCAGCTGGAGGACCCTCCCCTGTCACCATTTTTCTCTTATGCCCCGTACACACGGTCGGATTTTCAGACGGAAAATGTGTAATAGGACCTTGTTGTCGGAAATTCTGACCGTGTGTAGGCTCCATCACACATTTTCCATTGGATTTTCTGACACACAAAGTTTGAGAGCAGGCTATAAATTTTTCCGACAACAAAATCCGTTGTCGGAAATTCCGATCGTCTGTACACAAATCCGGACAAAGTGCCACGCATGCTCAGAATAAATAAAGAGATGAAAGCTATTGGCCACTGCCCCGTTTATAGTCCCGACGTACGTGTTTTACGTCACCACGTTCAGAATGATCGGATTTTCCGACAACTTTGTGTGACCGTGTGTATGCAAGACAAGTTTGAGCCAACATCCGTCAGAAAAAATCCTAGGATTTTGTTGTCGGAATGTCGAACAAAGTCCGACCGTGTGTATGGGGCATAAGTGTCAGGAAACCTTGTCAGAAGCGATTCATGTAGATAGCATGAATATTTGTTGTTCTGTTCAGACACTTTTGTAATACCCCATTGCAAAGTATATTGGATGGAAAGTGATAGCACCAATCAAAGCTGTGCTGTTTCCTCTGTCACCTCTGTCATCTCTAGTATGTTTATTAGACAATGAGCGAGCATCATGCTGATAATGAGGTACTGTTGATGCTCTGCTATATACAGTATATTTCTCCCCAAGTTGGGTGTGTGTAAAATATATTACATGAAGTACAGAGCCTGGATATTTTTCCCATCATTTCTGGTGAGTAGGAGGTTATAAAAAGCCATGGCCATGTAACATTCAATTTGCTGAAATCAGACCTGTACAACGTAATTTCTGATTGGTTGTTATGGGTTACTGTACTTATTAAAAAGTGTACTTGTAAGCAAAAAGATTTTTTTTCTAGTTTTGGATAAATTAAAGGATGGTTAGAACCCATGCTGATTTTCCGTTGTTTCTTTTTCTGGACACATAACAAGAAGAGAATGGAAAGCTCTTTAACATGATAGAAAATCCTTCTTCAGCTGTCACAGGAACAGATGTGCCAATCAGAAGGTCTACCCTTGCCTTTCTGTTCGGGTGACAACTGCACACTTTTGGATTTCCCATCATGTTCTGCCCTGGTGACAATGGCCACAGGACAAATAGTAAAGGTTAACCTCAGTTAGCATTATATACCCGACAGAGGTTTAAACATTGCCCACTCTATTTAAAGTGTAAGTAAACCCTCCTGTTGTTTTCAGCCAAGGAAGCTGCCATCTTTGCCTCTGTTTAATCTACAACTGCCATAATGCTGCACATGTGATCAATTATGACACCAGCCATTGGATGGTTTGACAGTTTGGTTGAGAGCACAACCAATGGGAGTGCTGCATTTCCGGCACATGTCGGAAATTAAACTGTTTTATGGCTGGGTTTACTACCGCTTTAAAACAAAAGAGGTCTGTGTGTCTGAATAGACGCAAACAGCCCGACTCAGGATCGAGCATGCATGAGGGTGGGGAGGAACCAGGATCACCGGTGGGGAACCCCAGAAGAGGAGGAATGGGGCTGCCTTGTGAAACTATTGCACAAAGCAAATAAGTAGGGGATGTTTATTATTTTAATGAAAAAACATTTAAAGTTTTACAATCACTTTAATGTTAAAAAAATTACAAAGTCAGCAAAAAATTATAATTAAAGTCTAACTAAAGGCAAAACTTTTTTTAGTTTTGGATAGAGTAGAGAGGGATTAGAACACTTATTTGTTTTTTATTGCTGTCTGTGCCCCCATTAGGGAGATTCTGCTTAATTTGTCCTGTTCATTATCATTGAAGTGAAAGTAAAAGAAAATCACAAATTTTGGGTTGTCCCCAGAAAAGTGTTAGAGGGGACACTAGTTCTGGTGACCTGGGGCCCCAAGGGATTCCCTTAATATGCAGAAATTTCCTCTTCCTGTGTGGCAGGAAGTGAAGGTAAATGGAACACAGATGCCAAAAAAATAAAAAATCTGACAAGGATTATAACCCTCCCTTACTTAATCCAAAGTGAATAAAAAATGTTTTGACTTTAGTTCTACTTTAAAGCTAGATTCTAGGCAATAGCTAAATATACCAATGAAAAAAACATATAAGGAAACTGTTTTATCTGCCAAAAAGTTTTGAGATTTTGACAGCTTTGCCACAAACCACAGCCCTATGGAGCAAGAAAGGAGACTTGGAAGAGACTGCTGTAAAAGAAAACCATACCTGCCTACTCACTTGTGGTGGCCGGTCCATAAGGGGCGCCACCCCCCTACTTTCCATGTGGGGAGCCAAACTCATAATTTTCTATGAGTTTTTTTTTCATGGAAGCACATGATTAGAGCCTGAGGCTCTAATGTCATCCACTTGTGACATCAGCGAATCAATATTCGCTTTTGTCTTACGGCTTCTCCTCCCGGCATTTAGAACAGGAGCGGATCTTAAGACCGGATTATCCGGGGGGAGAAGCCGGGAAGCAGTGACCATGGATGGGGTGGGTGCAGACCTGGTGGGGGGGTTTGTTTGCTGTCCCCCCAAAAAACTGAGCACCAGCCGCCACTGCTACTCACAGTCTGTAGAATGTACACTGGACTGCATATGCGCAACTCAGTTTACATTCTAGCAACTGTGTTTCGGGATGACTGCACTGGTGCACATGCGTGGGAGTGAAATAATTCTGCACTGGCCAATCAATATGACCTGAGACCACAAATTGAAAAGGCTGGTAAGGGACCTCGCATGTGTCGGACCATTGAAGCAGAGATAAGTATTGTGGACTTTAGTTCAGCTTTAAGTACCGTAATACTTACGGGTCTTGTTCCTCCCCCAACCTGTGAATGGATAGTGAAAGGAGAAGCAACAGAATGATGGGCTTCCCTCTCTGTTACACTGTTCTCTTCTCCTAACAACATGCTCCTTAAACTACAGCACAACTGATTAAATCCATGTTTTGCTTTTCCACCTTCTAGCCTTAGTTTTACTGTATAGGAACTACAAGAGACTGGTTTAAAAAAAAAAACAAAGAACATACATTGCTGATGTATTAATGGATACAGTACTGCATTAAGCTGGGTAAAAACGGACTGAATTTTGATTACTGCGTTGGTTCCCTTTCTCTACAGAATTTGATTGTTTGATTGATGTTGCAAAATGTTTCATTGATCAGTGGCTGCAGCCAATCAGCTGAACTTACTGATCTGTGTATTCTGACAGTGGTGGGTGCCACTGTCAGAATACAATGTCATAGTAAGGGGGATTCCTCCATTCACCTTGTTTGTGTCTATGGAAGAATCTGTTATTTTTTCAGGCTGAATGAAAAAAATAACAGTGTATATCCAGCTTGAGAGCCAGTTCACCTCAGAATCGTGCAGGAGCGAGGTCTACATTCCTATGCAATTCCTGTGCATTCATTTGCCTGGGCTGCAGATCACACCAGACCAGGCAAAAAGTAGTGCATGCATAACTTTTGAAAAATGTGTCGTACCAAATCACATGGTACTGTGGTACCATGCGATCTGGTGCCTGCAAACGCACTGCGTTAGCGTTCTGCATTTGGGGTGCCATTAACAATATATTTCCAGCCACAGCAGATTGCAAAGGCAATGCATTTTGAACAGGGTGCCGGAAGCGCCTTTCCCGCACCACTTTCTGGTGTGAACTGGCTCCCAATGTGTGTCTTTAAATATTTTCCAAGTAATATATGAATAAAACAAAAAGTGTTTCCTGTTATGATTTTGAAACCAACTATGATATAGATCTAAAACCAAAGTTGTCAGTCAAGTAAAAAAAAAAAAAACCCTCTTGTTTGAAGTGGTAGAGTAAAAACAAAGTTTTGGTGGCTCCCAGCAGAGTGGAGGTGACAAGACGTGTATTGCCCTCTGTGCTCTCACGTCTCTGAGTGAACTTTATGTTTCTGGAAGCAGGTGCATGACAAGTATCTTGTGGTGGAATTTTTGTTGTGTGATTCTGTGTAATGATTGACTAATGAATTTAGTTTATTGACTATTTTATTGTTATTCCAGAGCCTTGGGGGGGGTCAGCTAAATTATGTCTCCAGAGGGTCCTGGCTAGCCCAGCTGTATTCTAATTACATCTCAGTAATAAAAAAAATAAAACAAATAACAGCTTATGAGGCCGCTTGACAGTTAGTGTACTAATTAGTGAAGACTGTCAGGAAATATCAACTGAACATCCTGTTGTGATGCTCCATCTGAATATATAAGGCTCAGTGACCTGATCACACTTAAATGACTGAATCAGAGAACTGCTGATCACAGAGCTAGCAGCCATTTGTAAGCAAGCATAATGCTCAAAAGTTTGAAAGCAAGGGAAACTAATGATTTGATAAATTAGTATGCACAATGAACTACAGTTATTTATGTGATAAGATTATTGTTAGTTCTGTCCACACAATGGCTACCTCCACCATAAATTGGCTACAAAAACAATACCAATTCATACTTCAATCACAAGGTAATGACAAGTGGATATATAAAGTACCCTGTACACTATATATATATATATATATATATATATATATATATATATATATATATATATATATATATACATATATATACATATATATACACAGTATACTATATATGTATATACAGTATCTCAAAAAAGTAAGTACACCCCACAGATTTTTGAAAATATTTTATTATATCTTTTCATGTGACAACACTGAAGAAATTATACTTTGCTACAATGTAAAGTAGTGAGTGTACAGCTTGTATAACAGTGTAAATTTGCTGTCCCCTCAAAATAACTCAACTCACAGCCATTAATGTCTAAACTGTTGGCAACAAAAGTGAGTACACCCCTAAGTGAAAATGTCCTAATTGGGCCCAAAGTGTCAATATTTTGTGTGGCCACCATTATTTTGCAGCACTGCCTTAAACCTCTTGGGCATGGAGTTCACCAGAGCTTCACAGGTTGCCACTGGAGTCCTCTTCCACTCCTCCATGATGAAATCATGGTCCTAAGTATTCAGACCCTTTGCTCAGTATTTAGTAGAAGCACCCTTTTGATCTAATACAGCCATGAGTCTTTTTGGGAAAGATGCAACAAGTTTTTCACACCTGGATTTTTCTGTGTTTTTCTGTCAATATGGGGTGCTGTGTGTACATTAATGAGGAAAAAAATGAACTTAAATGATTTAGGCAAATGGCTGAAATATAACAAAGAGTGAAAAATTTAAGGGGGTCTGAATACTTTCCGTCCCCACTGTACACATATATACACACACGTTTTTTTTCATTCAACCAAGGCAAAAACAAACTGACAGATTGCTGCATCCACACAGGCAATTCTTATGCAGCAGTATTTGGTAACTGCCCCAGGGAATTCACCTGTGCAAAAAATATATATTTTTAATTTTTTAATTCCTTTTGGCCGGGGGGGGGGGGGGGGCTGGGGGAAAGCTGTATACATAGGGTTTTTTAACCTAATGCAGTGAATGCATTAAGGTAAAAAAAGTTCTGCCTTTACAACCCGAGGGTACTTAGGGAACTCAGTCAAGTAATTGCCAGACCATTGTTCCTAATTTTTACAGACAGTCTACTGACTGGAATGGTACCAGCTGATTGAAGAAAAGCCAATGTAGCACCAATATTTAAAAAAGGGCCAAAATACATCCCTATGAATTACAGACCAGTTAGCCTAACATCAATAGTATGCAAGCTTTTGGAGGGGATGATAAGGAACTATATACAAGATTTTAGTAATGAAAACGGTATCATTAGCAGTAATCAGCATGGATTCATGAAGAATCATTCTTGCCAAACCAATCTATTAACCTTCTATGAGGAGGTGAGATGCCATCTACTGTAGATAAAGGAAGGCCCATAGATGTGGTGTATCTGGATTTTGCAAAAGCATTTGACACAGTTCCCCATAAACGTTTACTGTACAAAGTAAGGTCCGTTGGCATGGACCATAGGGTGAGTACATGGATTAAAATCTGGCTACAAGAGTGACTTCAGATGGTGGTGATAAATGGGGAATACTTGGAATGGTCAGGGGTGGGTAGTGGGGTCCCCCAGGGTTCTGTGCTGGGACCAGTTCCTGTTTAATTTGTTCATAAATGACCTGGAGGATGGGGTAAACAGCTCAATTTCTGTATTTGCAGACGACACTAAGGTAAGCAGGACAATAACTTCCCCGCAGGATGTGGAAGCCTTGCAAGAAGATCTGAACAAATTAATGGGGTGGGCAATTACATGGCAAAATAGGTTTAATGTAGAAAAATATAAAAGAATGCATTTGGGTGGAAAAAATATGAATGCAAATTATTCATTAGGTAGTGAACCTCTGGGAGAATCTAGGATAGAAAAGGACCTGGGGGTCCTAGTAGATGATAGGCTCAGCAATAGCATGCAATGCCAAGCTGCTGCTAACAAAGCAAACAGAATATTGGCATGCATTAAAAAGGGGATTAACTCCAGGGATAAAGCGATAATTTTCCCACTCTAAAAGAGTTTTGTCCAGCCTCACCTGGAGTATGCTGTCCACAGTTAAAGCGGTTTAACCTTAAACTACATAGAGTGTTCTTTATTGTAAGAGTGGCAAGGATGTGGAATTCCCTTCCACAGGCGGTGGTTTCAGCAGGGGGCATCAATAGTTTCAAAAAACTATTAGATAAGCACCGGAACGACCACAACATACAGTGATATACAATGTAATACTGACATATAATCACACACATAGGTTGCACTTGTCTTTTTTCAACCTCATCTACTATGTAACTATGTAACCACTTTAAATTGCCATCAATGAATTTTCCCTTCCAACTTCTATTTTTTTTAAAAACAGCACACAGACCACTCAAAAAGTTCTCCATAATATTTTGATACCTTTGGAGGCGTTTGTGTGCTTTTTTTTTATTTAGTGTTTTACCAAAGAAGCTGGCAAATTAAATTTAATTTGCTGGACATCTTAACGGTATCATTCTTTTTCTTTGTAAATATCCCTTTTGCTGTAGCACATCTTGCATGTTTTCTATTTAAGTATTGTTACACTTTACCATTTTGAACCTTATATAAGATTCCAGTGACTAGGTTTTGATCTACTTTAACTACTTGCCGACCAGCCACTGTAGTTAAACGGCAACAGGCTGGCTCCCCTGAGCGTATAGCCTTAGCTGTACGGCGGACGCTTTAAGGGGTATAGGGGGTGCGTGATTCCGGAGCCGATGTGCGTGGCTGGCGGCTACGATATCCACCGGCGACCCGCGATCGCTCCTCAGAGAGCCAGAACAGAGATCTGTCAATGTAAACAGACAGATCCCCATACTGACGGGGATGTAGAGAGAGATCTGCTGTTCCTAGTGATCAGGAACAGTGATCTCTCTCTACTCCCAGTCAGTACACTGCCCCCACAGTTAGAAACACCTCCCTAGGGAACGCTTAACCCCTTGATTGCCCCCTAGTGTTAACCCCCTCCCTGCCAGTGACATTAATACAGTAATCAGTGGCTAATTTTAGCTCTGATCTCTGTATAAATGTCACTGGTCCCAAAAAAGTGTCAAAAGTGCCCAATCTGTCCGCCACAATGTCGCAGTCCTGCTAAAAATCACAGATCACCGCCATTACTAGTAAAAAATAAATAAAAAATAAAAATGCCATAAATCTATCCCCTATTTTGTAGACGCTATAACTTTTGCGCAAACCAATTAATATTCGTGTATATATATATATATATATATATATATATATATTTTTGGGATATTTATTATAGTAAAAAGTAAAAAATATTGTTTTTTTTCAAAATTTGGCGCTCTTTTATTGTTTATAGCGCAAAAAATAAAAACCCCAGAGGTGATCAAATACCACCAAAAGAAAGCTCTATTTGTGGGAAAAAAAGGACATACATTTTGTTTGGGTACAACGTCGCATGACCACGCAATTGTCAGTTAAAGTGACGCAGTGCCGTATCGCAAAAATTGGCTTGGTCATTAAGGGGGCAAATCCTTCCGGTCCTTAAGTGGTTAAAGTGTTACTAAACCCACAACAGTAAAATCACTCTGTATATGCAGTAAAGCGTACTTGTTATACTCACGGTGGAACCTAAGGGGTTAATCCTCCGCATTGTGTGAAAAGGCCGATTGATCCTGTCTCCTCTGATCCTCTCCTTCTTCCACTGTCTCCAATATACCTCCTGATATTTATAGAGCTAGGGGACAAACTGCACATGCTCAGTTTGGTGTGTATTACTAGAGAGTTTTTTTTTTTCTTGGGAAAGTGCATGTGATCAGCACAGGGCCAGACAGAGGATCAGGGGTCCTGCAGCCTGATAAGACAATCATGGGAGAATGAAAACTCCTTCTACAAGATTGTCTTAGTGAACTGTATGTGGGGAATGGGGGGATGATACTGAAGTTTACAGTCATATAATATTCCATATGCTGGTTTTTGTAATGGAGATTCAAAATATAAATGCCTGCACATATCTTAAAAATGTTCGTCCTTTTTGACCTAGAATGGTGTACTACTTTCTTAGCTCATACACATTTCCCTCCTTAGTGAGCCAGTCACAGCATTTTTTTTATTTTGAGGTAAAATGTTGTCATATACAAGCCATATGTTGTCAAAGTGGAACTTAAATAAAATATAAAAAAATGCAAGTACTGGGGTTCTTTAATGCTGAAGAGACTTGTGCCTTCTGCAATAAAAACAAACTTACTTGCAGATCTGCAATCTTTTTTTTTAGAGTGTACACTTGCACAGCTCATTGTACAACCTCAGCACCCCTTGGAGCCAAAATGAATGAAAAATCATGTACATGTGTGTGAGTTACCTAATTGTCTTCAGGCTAATCAAGATGGCCAAAGACCTGGCAACCAAAAAAAAAAAGAAAGGAGAAAATGCCAGTGTACGGAAACGAGTGGGGGCAGGGGGATGGTGAGTGTTTATAGACTTTAGTTCTACTTTAAGGTCCAATTTACAAAACTAACACACCTTTTTCCTTATTTTCAAGTCTCAAGTGACAATTAAGTCCAATGGAATTTGAAAATGACAGTTACATAGCTGGGGTAAAGCTTTTTGAGCCTTTAATGCAATCCTAAGACACAAGACACAAAAGCAGCATCATATGGATATTCAATGTGCATGGTAAACTAAAAGCACAGCGTACACATTGAATATCAGTGTATCAGCTAGATAGGTTCAGGGATCATGATTGCTATGCAGGTCTATAAGGCAAGCATGCTCCAACAAGTTATCTCTGCTCTGGTTCATTCGCTGTTCTAAATTAAATACAATTTGCATATGTCTGTATACAGATCATTTAGTACAGTGTCAATTGACCTTTAAATTTAGAATTGGTGCTCTGTATACCCCATTCTTCCCCACTTTCATTCTAGGCCTATATATTTTTTTTATAAATGTAGCACCCTCTTAGGTTGCTAGTCGATAGGAAAATTTAGTTTATGGCTGGGTGATAGTTATCCCAGTTTTTGTATATTTGTATAGTTGTGCACTGGGTTTCTCCCTAAGCTCAGTGAGATTGTGATTTCTCACTGTTGTCAGTAGGTGTCACTGGCACTACTGATTATAGTATGAGGTTTCACTTCCAGGCTGTAGTGATAAATAAAAATATTTGGGGAAGGCCATGTGCTTGCTCTCTTGCCTTAGGCCGAGGTCTGAGGAGCAGCTGTTGGACCACTCATGCTGCTAGGGCCAGAAGCCTCACTAGCCTGTCTTTTTGGAGCTCAAGCCTACACATCTGGCCTAGGAGATTCAACAGCTGGGAATTCTGCATCTCTTAGTCAAGACACTGGTTCATTTTCTGTTCATCAGGATCCTGGCTGTTACAGAGCCTGGGAGTCCTACCTGTAACTACAGAAGCACCCCTGGGACTTCACCTTTTAAGGATCCTGTCTACTATCACCTCACTGGAAGGCATCAGGAGGCTAAGTCTGGGTGGCTATCGCTTGGCTAAAAGACTGTTTGCTGATCCAGGTGACATTTATTGCTGCAAGGAAATAAGAGCCAAATTAGTATTGTGGGGTACAGAATGCTTAACTACCCCTAATCTTTCCTTCCCCCTTCCAGTCTCAGGGGACAAGTTTTACTGTATTTTAGGGACAGAGTAGTTAGTGTCCTTTTCTTTAAACCTGCATTTATTGTAGTATCCTATGCCCTTCATCCCTCCTCAGCTTAAATTTTTTCAGCAATAAACTTTAAAAAGACAATCCCTAGACTGGTCACTGAGTCAGTGTGCACAGAGTCAGCAAAGTGTTGGCATCCCCTGCACAATCAGGAGAAGAACTCTGGTTATCATCATCTGCGTGACTGTACTTGTATTATCTTTCATCATCATCAGTCAATTGCCCTCTTGGGGGTTACTGCTACATATACTACATTATTTTATTTCTATAACCACCTCTAGTTCAAAAATAATTTGTGAAGCTACACACAAAGATCATCCAGTCTCACCTATGAATAACTACCTATTATATATATATATATATATATATATATATATATATATATTGTACAGGACGCCGTGGCTGGGTCCTGGAAGGACGCTATGTTTCCCCTCTGTTTGGACTGTGGTCCCTTTAAGGGAACAAAAAAAAAGGGTTAACTCACCTGTAAGAGGAAGTGGGTTTAAAACAAGACAGGAAGTTAGAGAGGGTGTGGAGGAGTGTAGAGGAGAATGTGGATGGTGGATGGTGTTTTGGTATGCAGCAACAGTGAATAGCAGTTTTTGATTGAAAATGTATACTTTATTTTGCAAGAAAATACAAATACAAAAAACAAATACTTAAACAGGGTACATTCCAATCTGTACTGCGAAGCAGCGCATAAATACACTACATAACAATACATTGCCAAGCATACAAATAAATTACATTCATCCTGCGGTATTATGCCTAATGTGTTGTGCAGAGTAATAATACCCCGAAACATCACATCATGCATGACGCCGCATTACCCTGAAAGCAGTACTTCGAAAACATTTCACAAAAAGTCTGGTCATACAGTCAAATAACAATCAAATGGGCAACGGGTGTGATGGGGGGGGGGTGGAGAAGGTGGGGTAGGGGAGGGAGTAAAGAGTTCACAGGCCCAAAGCTTTATTTGAACTGCCTAAGGATACATGGGGGAGAGGGGAGGGATGGGGAAATCTTCAGACCTCCTCTTCCTCCTTGAAGTCCATCAAGTGATAGTCTCTGAGCAGACTGTGAACCAGTCTGCGACAGTCCTCGATGGACATCCTCTCCCGCTGGTGGATGAGGCGCTTTCTGGCGCACCATAAAGCGTCCTTAAAGCAACACAGCACCCGCCAGGCACCGTCAATGTCCTCCTGTGAATGAGTTCCACAGAAGAGTCCGTTCAACACACCAAAGTGTGTGATAGCAGTCTGTGGTACAAAGTCTTTGAGTTCAGGTTCCAAGGTCCTCAACAGGTCCTGTGCAAAGGGACACTCCCAGAAAACATGCAGAGCAGTTACCTCCTGGATGATGCAAAAGGGGCAGGGCCTGTATCTGCACAGGTTTCTGGCATGCATGAATGTCCTGAGTGGCAACCCCCCCTGGATTGCCATCCATGCCAGATCTTTGTGCCTGTTGGTGAGTCTCTTTGAAGAAACGTTCCTCCAGACCACTTTACAAGTGGCTGAAGGGAGGCCTGGAACAGTCTCAACAATGTCCGATGCTCTAATCAACTTGTGGATAGTTTTTGGCTTCCACAAATCGGGCTTCACTCCATGTAGCCCCAGCTCCTTAATAAACTTGAAGGTGTCCAAGTAGTACCAAGGGGTGTCCCAGTTGTAGGGGATGGAGCTGTCCCATTTGTCCCATCCCAGGGACCTCCAAAGAGGCAGGAGGAAAAAACGGGACATGGAGTTACCACCAGAGTCCACAGTTCTGTCAACCAATGTCCTGCGGATGCAGTTACAAGCAAAGCACACCCTCAGTAGCGTAGCGATGTCGGGCACGCCCTTACCGCCCTTGAGGGGTTCCTTGAACATAACCGCCCGCTTCACTCTGTCCATTTTGGAGCTCCAGATGAAGTGAAACACCGCCCTGGTGATGGTCTTACAGGTGTTAACCCGGGGGGGGCCAGGCCTGGGCGAGGTACTGCAACACAGGGAGGATCTCGCTGAGGAGTACCAGTGTTTTGCCTTCGATGGTGAGTTCTCTGAGGCTCCAAAGTCCAAACTTCTGTCGCATCTTTGACAGTCTTTCCTCCCAGGACTTCAGGGCTGCGCCTTCAGCTCCAAACCAGACCCCAAGGATTTTGATGAAGTCCGTCTTGACGCTGAAATGAATGGGTGCAGAAGAAGGCAGGAACCACTTTCCGAAGAGCATGACTTCTGACTTCCCGCAGTTGACCTTTGCCCCTGAAGCTTGGCCAAAGTCCTCACAGGTCTGGGCGAGTGTGTCGATGGAGCGCCGATCAGCACAAAACACTGTCACGTCGTCCATGTAGAATGAGCACTTGACCTCCCGTCTGTCCGGTCCTGGTGCGGTGATCCCTCTGATCTCTGGGTTCCATCTGATGCTTCGGGCGAAGAGCTCTATACAACAAACAAAAAGCAGAGGTGAGAGAGGGCAGCCTTGTCTGACCCCAGACAACAGTGAATAGCGGTGTCCTGCCTGGAAGCCTCCTGCTAGGGGAATCTACCTGCAACAGAAACTAAGGACTGTTTAACTGCAATAGCAGTTCTGGACTTTGCAAGTCGGCGAGACTGAAACCTTTTTCTTTTGTTTTTGCTGCTGTAAAGCTATTTAAGTTCAATAAATCTCCTTTTGAGTGAAAAGCCTGTGTCCTGTGATCTAGCTGGTTCCCCAAACTTTACAAGTGGTGCTCGAATGCGGGCAGGACAGAGTAACAGGCATTTTTCTTGCTGTTTTTTTTTTTTGTGTATTGGACTTAAAACTGACATTTAAAGGTACAGTACAGTGGATTTATGTCCTGGGTTAAAGCCGCACAAACCCTGAAAGCTGAAGAAATGGAGGAGCTAATTAAACAGCTGTCCTTGGCTAATATACAAGCGCAGACTCGCCATGAGGAAGCTAATCAGCGCTTAACAACCCAGCTGGAGGTACAGCAAGAAAACACTCGCCTGTTGGTGGCCCAGTTGGCAGCCCAGCAAGCGACCCAGCAAGAGGTTATGCAGGCTCAGGTGACTGCCTTAAAAGAAGTAGTGCAGCAGCTTTCTCAGGGCCGTGAGCAAGCGGCTGTTGCCCCTGGCAACCAGGTGACCGTGAGGGCAAGCCATTTTTTGCAGAAGTTGTCCCTGAGTGATGATGTAGAGGCTTTTCTTGCTACATTTGTGAGGATGGCAGAGAGAGAAGGGTGGCCCCAGGACCAGTGGGCCAGCCTAATTGCTCCTTTCCTAACCGGAGATCCTCAAAAAGCCTACTTCGACCTGCCACCAGATCACGCTAAAGACTATCAAAAATTAAAGGCAGAAATATTGGCTCATTTGGGGGTAACTACAGCTGTTCGGGCCCAACGAGTGCACCAATGGAAGTATCGTCCAGATCGTCCACCACGGTCTCAAATGCATGACCTGGTGCAACTGGTAAAAAAAATGGCTGCAGCCCGAAATGTTGTCTGGCCTCCAAATCGTGGAGCGGGTCGTGCTGGACCGATACCTAAGGTCACTGCCCGACGACCTTCAATGGTGGGTCAGCCATGGAGACCCCAAAACAGTGAACCTCCTTGACGAGATGGTGGAACGATACACAGTGGTGGAGGATCTGCTTGGCCCTACCAAGCGCCAAGGACCCAGTCTGCCACGGCCTATTCGTTCGACTGCTGCCCTTCGAAAGGACGTTCCCCGGAGCCCTGGAACCAACACCCCGGAAGGTCAAGAGTCACTCCCGATACCTTCTCAGCGATCTGTTCCTGTTCGGAGAGGAGGGGATGTACAATGTTGGCGATGTCATTCCTAGGGCCATACCCGGGCCCACTGCCCACTGTAAGAGGAGCCCATGGAATGCGGGGTTCTTCAGAGGGGGTCTTTTTATGCCCAGAAAGCATGCACAACGCATATTGATCTTGGAGAAGAGAAATTCGAGTGTGAAGTCCAAGTGTACCACTTCCCTGCCCGGGCTTTGCTGGACTCCGGAAGCATGGTAACCCTGGTCCATCCTAGAGTAATTGGGAAGATCGGTCCGGTAAGAAAAACTTTACGGGTGGTGTGCATTCACGGGGACACTAGAGAGTACCCTCTCATCTCGGTGTCCATCTCCACAGCATGTGGCACTGGTACTCAAGAGGTGGGGGTGGTAAAGAACTTAGTACATGATGTTATCATAGGACGAGACTGTCCATTATTTGCAAAACTGTGGGGACAAGGAGAACTACCTGGATGGTCCAGAGACTGGGGAGAAACTAGTCCCTCTGTTCCTGCTGTTGAGAGAAATAACCCTGAAATGCCGAATGTTCTTGAAAATGCTAATGATTTGGTTAATGGTGATGAAAGTAGTGCTGATATTATTAAGGGTGTCAAAATGTGTGGTTCACAGACCTACCTGAACACTGAAGAGGGGGGGGGACCTTCCCCACTTCAGGTAATGCTGGGGGAAGAGGATGAGGAAGTGGCCGTTACCCCTGCCCTACCGGATTTGGGTGTGCCGCAGGGGGCATTTGGTACTGCCCAGATGCAGGACCCCACTTTGGCCCATGCACGGGAACAGGTTGTAGTAATAAATGTGGTTCCCCAAGAGCCAGGTGCGAATGAGCGGTGGCCACACTTTGCAATATGTAATGAATTGCTTTATCGGGTTACCAAAGTGAGAGAAAATGTGGTAGAGCAATTATTGGTACCCCAACAGTATAGACGCAAGGTCCTGGACCTGGCCCATGATGATGTTTTAGGGGGACACCTGGGAGTTGAAAAGACGGAGGCACGGATCACCGACCGGTTTTACTGGCCAGGTCTGAAAGCAGAGGTAAGGAGATACTGTACCTCTTGTCCCACCTGTCAGTTGACCGCTCCGGTGACCCACTTCCGGAATCCTTTGGTCCCTGTGCCCATAATTGAGGTCCCATTTGAAAGGATAGCCATGGATATAGTGGGTCCCTTGGTGAAGTCGGCTTGAGGTCACTCCTACATACTGGTGATTCTCGACTATGCCACCCGATATCCTGAGGCGCTACCCCTGCGGAATACCTCCTCTAAGGCTATTGCCCGGGAATTATTCCAGTTGTTTACACGGACTGGTTTTCCCAAGGAAATACTAACGGACCAGGGCACCCCCTTTATGTCGAGGGTTATGGCCGATGTGTGCAAGCTCTTCCAGAATAAACAGCTGCGCACATCGGTCTACCATCCCCAAACGGATGGGTTAGTAGAACGCTTTAATAAGACCCTTAAATCTATGCTCAAGAGAGTTGTACAAAGGGATGGGACTGTCTGTTACCAGCTCTCCTGTTTGCTATCCGGGAAGTGCCCCAGGCCTCCACTGGGTTTTCGCCCTTTGAGTTGGTATATGGGCGGAGACCTCGCGGACTACTGGATTTTGTTAAAGAGGAATGGGAAAGGGAACCTAGTCAGCATAAGAGTGTTCTTGAATATGTTTCCCAAATGCAGGAGAGGATCCGAACTGTGTTGCCACTAGTCAAGGAACATTTACAAAAAGCCCAGGAGGCTCAACGACGAGTCTATAATAGGGCTGCTAAAATAAGAAACTTCCAAGTGGGGAATCGAGTAGCGGTGTTGATTCCCACTGTGGAAAGTAAATTCTTAGCCAGGTGGCAAGGCCCCTTTGAAGTTGTAGAAAAGTGGGAGAGGTGAATTATAAAATCCACCAACCGGGTAAGAGGAAACCCTATCAAATATATCATGTAAACTTGTTAAAGCCCTGGACAGAGAGGGAACCAGTGACCTCCCTGGCTAGTGCAAGATTGGAGCCTCGGGTTGGGGTGGAGAGTGTCCAAGTAGCAAATACCCTGTCTAAAACCCAAAGTCAGCAGGCAAATGAGTTCTTGCAGAGAAATAAAGAAAAATTTTCAGACTTGCCAGGGCTCACGAGTACCATAGAGCATGATATCATCACGGAACCAGGAGTCAAAGTTTTTGTCCGGCCCTACCGCATCCCAGAGGCCCAAAGGAAGGCTGTTTCAGAGGAAGTAAAGAAGATGTTAGACCTGGAGATTATTGAAGAATCGCAGAGTGAGTGGTCAAGCCTGATTGTGTTGGTACCGAAGCCCAACGGGACTCTGCGATTCTGCAATGATTTTCGGAAACTTAATGAAGTTTCACGGTTTGATGCCTACCCCATGCCCCGGGTAGATGAGCTTATTGAGAGACTAGGTCCAGCCAGGTTTATCACTACGTTAGACCTTACCAAGGGATATTGGCAAATCCCGTTGACTAAGGCTGCTAGGGAGAAAACTGCTTTTTCTACCCCAGAGGGGAGTTTTCAGTACAAAAGGATGCCTTTTGGATTGCAAACTGCTCCAGCCACATTCCAGCGAGCAATGGATAGGATTTTACGACCTCACCGGAAGTATGCCTCAGTGTACTTGGACGACATAGTCATTTTTAGCAGAGACTGGGAATCACACTTGCCCAAAGTCCAGGCAGTGCTGGACTCTCTTTGGAAGGAGGGGTTTACAATAAACCCTGAAAAATGTGCTTTGGGAATGGAGGAGGTGAAATACCTGGGCTATATCGTGGGTAGAGGGGTGGTGAAACCTCAGGTCAGCAAGGTAGAGGCTATACAGAGTTGGCCCCGTCCCCTCACAAAAAAGCAGGTACGTGCATTCTTGGGCATGGTGGGATACTACAGGAGGTTTGTACCCAACTTTGCCACGTTGGTGGCTCCATTGACCGATCTGACTAAGGGTCGGAAATCGGTCATGGTGGAGTGGAATGCAGACGCTGAGAAGGCCTTTTTGGAGCTCAAGTCGGCACTGTGCCAACACCCTGTCCTGGTAGCACCCAATTTTTCAAAAGAGTTTGTTGTCCAAACTGATGCTTCCGATGTAGGGTTGGGAGCGGTGTTGTCACAGGTTGTTCATGGAGAGGAGCGCCCGGTAGTCAGTTAACACCAGTGGAGAAAAACTACGCTATAATTGAACGAGAGTGTCTGGCCATTAAGTGGGCTCTGGAGTCCCTCAGATATTACCTTTTGGGGAGGAAGTTTAGGCTGATTTATGACCATGCCCCTTTAACATGGTTGAGACAGGGTAAAGGGAATAATGCCAGGGTTACTCGGTGGTTCCTGGCACTCCAGGAATTTAAATTTGTAGTGGAGCATAGGCCCGGGAGACTGCATCAAAATGCAGATGCCCTCTCCCGAGTCCATTGTTTGAGCTTCACTGTTGCCTCCACCTCCATGGCATTGGGGCACAGGGGGGGATATGTACAGGACGCCGTGGCTGGGTCCTGGAAGGACGCTATGTTTCCCCTCTGTTTGGACTGTGGTCCCTTTAAGGGAACAAAAAAAAGGGTTAACTCATCTGTAAGAGGAAGTGGGTTTAAAACAAGACAGGAAGTTAGAGAGGGTGTGGAGGAGTGTAGAGGAGAATGTGAATGGTGGATGGTGGATGGTGTTTTGGTGTGCAGCAACAGTGAATAGCAGTGTCCTGCTTGGAAGCCTCCTGCTAGGGGAATCTACCTGCAACAGAAACTAAGGACTGTTTAACTGCAATAGCAGTTCTGGACTTTGCAAGTCGGTGAGACTGAAACCTTTTTCTTTTGTTTTTGCTGCTGTAAAGCTATTTAAGTTCAATAAATCTCCTTTTGAGTGAAAAGCCTGTGTCCTGCGATCTAGCTGGTTCCCCAAACTTTACAATATATATATATATATATATATATATATATATATATATATATATATATATATATATATACACAATAGGTAGTTATTGATAGGTGAGACTAGATGATCTTTGTGTGTAGCTTCACAAATAATTTTTAATTTTTTATATATATATGCGGCACAGTGGTGTAGTGGTTAACAGTAATAAGGGTCGCTGGTTCGAATCCCAACCATGACACTACCTGCCTGGAGTTTCCATGTTCTCCCTGTGCCTGTGTGGGTTTCCTCCCATACTCCAAAGACATGCTGGTAGATTAATTGGATCCTGTCTAAATTGTCCCTAGTATGTATGAATGTGAGTTAGGGACCTTAGATTGTAAGCTCCTTGAGGGTAGGGACTGATGTGAATGTACAATGTATATGTAAAGCGCTGCGTAAATTGATGGCGCTATATAAGTACCTGAAATAAATAAATAAAATTATATATATATATCAGAGCAAGGTTATTTGTTGACATTAAGCCTCCATTATTTATTTACTGGCCTTATGTATGGAACACTTTTACACTGTGTTTTTTTTCTGCTGTATGATATTTTGTATAAATAAAGATTGCATCAAAAAAACATTTATAATCGACTTTAGCAACACCACTCTGGCATCCACTGGTTGTGACCAACTCATTTATGCATAGAAATGCTCCTCAGGTGAAGTAACTCTCTTTTTTAAAAGATGCTTTTTATTGAATTTGGTTGATTGCATTAGTTCATAACATACATAGTACTACAAACACTTTGTAATATCAACTTATCATACAATAAACTATATTAAAGTAATAGTCTCATGTCCTTCATTGCAAATGCATAGAAAAGTCAACAGTAAATGTGGTTGATTCAATGTGGTCGATTCAAAGAAAGCAAGATCTGAACATACCACACAAAATCATGTTAACAATATGGTCTCCTGGTTCTAATTGAGTGAAGTAACTCTGCTCCTAAGTTCTCTCCTTGCATTAAGGAAAATACAACACCTCAAACAACTAGTAATCTCCAGATTGGCTATTATTTTACTGCAACTTTTCATTTACATTACTCTTCTCTTATAAAACGGGGAAAGTGGATTTAAATTTTTATTATGTACAGTTACAAATGTGTGCAATACTAATCAAAGGATATTAAATTTTAAAGCATTGAACCTATTCTTACAACATATATGGCACATTGACCAACCATTTAGTGGAAGAACATATCAATTATTAGGGATATTTGCTGGGCTTAAATAACTAATACATGAGTACTTAGCTTCAAATGACATGGTCTTAGGTTAAACTCTACAATCACACACCTAAACTAACAGAAAAAATTAAACCATCACAGGAGAGAATTTGAAGGAGGAAGTGGCTAATCAGATAAATGTGAGGAAAGTTTAAAAAAAGGCTGCTAAGGGGTAATAGGAGATATTGCTAGTGTGTTCTTTGCACTGCTCTTGTTTTCTTTCAGTAAAAGTTCTATCAGCTGAAGGAGTCGCTGTATTCTTTGAAGCTGGCTCCTGTTTCTCTGAAATCAGATTCCCTATTCCCTGGGCTCCACTCTGCCATGCCAGCACAAACACACATCAGCAGCTGCACAGCACTTTAAAGAGTTAGCAAGGAGTTATCAAGCGATTACTTCTTCCACTTAAGAACTATGCCTATGATTTTACGAATCAGGTTAGAGGTAAGGAGAAGAAGAGCCACAAGTAAATGAGAAGATAATACAACAAAAAATCTAGATGATTAATTTGTTTTCATTTTCGAAGATGAAAACCATTTAACTTGTACACAGAAAAAGACAGTTTAAGTGCTGAGAAAGAAACATACATTTTTGTATTTATGTTTTTATTCGTGAATATGTTCACCATCCTTTGAGAATTTTGAAGGTCAGTGCTAAATTATTTATATACAACAAAAGAAGAGCAGAAGTTCAAACACAAAGAGCAAAGCAAGTGTGATCTAAAGTTTATAAAACCTATGTCAGCTAAAAACTCGGTTGAAGTATACATATAACACAGCAAAAGTCCAGTTTAGCCTAAAGCATATTGAGCGAATAATGGCCATTAGAGGGGGATTGAAGAGGCAACGCTGATCCTACCTCAGAACTCCTGGAGGGATGTGAAACTCCTATGGATAGATTAAATATTAGTTTTTGGCTAAGGATGGCTTTTAATATTATTTACATGCAAAAGTCTCTTGCTCTGGATGTTCCCACTAACTTCTAATATCTGGTAAGTACTTTAGGGGGGCAATTTCCTTTATGAGTGTCTCGGTTCTGCCCTCAGTTGCGATCATGCAGCTTCTAGGTTGGGTCAGGTAACCATGTCACAAGTTACTGTTCATGTCTATCGAAAATTGCAAAGGAGGAGTTGCTTACTTGCCCAATTAGATAAAAAATATCAATGCTTTAGGCAAGCTTATGCTTTAAAGAATTTATGGTTGTAGTTCTGGTGTGTTCTGAGTAAAGCAGATGAATATCAAAAGCAGAAAGTTAAATAGAATGTAACTTTAATTAGCAACCACTTGACTGGCATGGTGTATGATCCACTATAAGTCAAACAATTGTGTTTAGCTATGGATAATAGGTGGGGTAAAGGTGGTCTATTTCAGTGTGGAAAATGGCTGACCAGCTGAAAAGGTTTTTCAGTAACTCACTGAACATAAGAAACCCATAGATGCCAATGTTCTTTTCACTGAAAATGGAAAATCTCTTGACACTATAATCAATTTTTAATATCTGTAATGTATGTAGTTGTCTTATACTATCTTATTTTATAAGGGCACTAACCTTTTCTTATATTTACTTTGAACTATTATTGCTATTAATGCTAACACATTTTTCAACTTATATAAAAATACATTTTTGGTTTATAATCAAGGGTTTATAAAAAAGTGTTTAGGAATATATATTTTAATTATTTTACATACTCTATTTATGCCACTATTAGTACAACCCTTGTGATTTTTTGAGTGTTGGGTATATACACTTTTCAAACTCAGGCCCTCCAACACTCTCGGTAGCTTGCAGGTACCTAAAATGCAGAAACAGTTTTAAGGATATGAATTATTGACAGACACATAAGAAAGTTAGAAGTGGGGTAAGGTTCAAGAACAACTAGCTAACCCATGTTTCCTACACCGAGGAAAGGAGGAAAATATTAAGCATAAATAATATCTCTCCTTATCGTTAATAAGTACTTGAGATGAACTAGACTCGGATAAAGCTTTTGTTTAAAACCTTTGTAACACCTAAAATGTATCACAGTAATGCCCCGTACACACGGTCGGACTTTGTTCGGACATTCCGACAACAAAATCCTAGGATTTTTTCCGACGGATGTTGGCTCAAACTTGTCTTGCATACACACGGTCACACAAAGTTGTCAGAAAATCCGATCGGATTTTGTTGTCGGAAAATTTTATCTCCTGCTGTCCAACTTTGTGTGTCGGAAAATCCGATGGAAAATGTCCGATGGCGCCCACACACGGTCGGAATTTCCGACAACATGCTCCGATCGGACATTGTCCATCGGAAAATCCGACAGTGTGTACGGGGCATAACAGCTCAGAATATTTGCAAGTCATGTTACCACATATATTGCATTTTGTCATCTGGACAATTGGATCTGTAAATAAGCAAGAGATAAAATTAAAAAGCAGACACGAGTATTAGTGAACCCACAGTCTTAAATTAACAACTACAGGCAAGATACAAAATTCAGTCATGCAATTTTTTTTTTGACATTGACCTTCACTCAGCTAATTGAACAAAGTAAAGTCATATTCACGTCACCCAATAATGTACAAGTTAAAACCATTTTTTTTAAAATCCCCTACATGTGTTTGGATATTTTTATTGGTTCAGTAAAGTCTCACCCTGGCTCATAAATCAAGCATATTGCAAAAATTCACATTTTCTCATAACAAATTATGAAATTAATCTCTCTTCTGCCAAATATGAATAACAAATGTAGCCAGCAGAAAGCACAATGTCCAAACCATAATGGCATAACTATAAAAGATTACAGAAAATTAAATGACACCTAGGAACAAAGCACTTATAGCTTTGATGCGGATATAATCCTTTTAACAATGCATCGCCAAAAGAGCTGATGCTAACAACAAAGTTTCTGAATAGCCAATCAATGGTGAGAGCTGTGTTAGTTGTATCTGCAATGTATTAGCTCGCAGGATCAAGCTGTGCAAAGAACTTTTTAACAATGCAAAATGTCCTTCATGTGTATATGTTATTCCTCTCTTTTTTACAGCAATGGAACCTTTGAGTAGTAGCTGTTATCTAATGCAAAATTATCTGGTATTATACTATAGTTGTTAGAAAAAACTCTTGTACATGTTCCAGGTTTAGAAAACATAGTAATCTGCTGGCCCTTCCACCATCCATTATTGTACACTAATATGGTAATTTATTATTATCACAGGATCATCAATGGAGTCATTTTACCTAAAACTGTAAAAATAAGAGATGTATTTCAAATCAAATATCATATAAATTGTCCAGGTATTCTGAGGTTCACTAACTGTAACCAGTTTGGCGTTCACTTTCATTCTATTAATAGTAATAAAGTCAGCTCTCCCCCAGTAAAAACTTTTTTTGTTTAGCTTTTAGTAGAGTGGATCGATTCCCCGACTGTCTGTCCCTGTGATGCCCGTAGAAGGAATGGGGGGGCATCATACAACCTCATCCCCCATGCGTGGACTCTCTTTTTCTCCCTTCCCAAATCCCCCTTCTCTCACTTCCTAACAATTCTATTCAAAAGTTATTTTTCTCTTTCTAAATATTGTTTATTTGGCTCATACATTTTTATTTGACCGTCATGCCCTTTTTATGTTACTATCCGTAAAATGTAATATTAAAACGTAATTAAAATTGTATTGAACAAAAATATTGGGAGTCACCAGGACAGCAAGGCACATACAACAAGTGATACATTGTTAAAAGTTCTAACCCTTTCACAGCTCAGCTAAAATGTATTATTTTTCTTGTGCTTGTCCCAGCTGGAGAGATTTCCTATCATTTCCTGTCCTGAAACAAAGTTCAGCTCGTGGAATGGCGACAAACTGTTACCCTTAAAAATCTCCAAAGGTGACGTTTAAAAAATTCTACAGGTTGCATGTTTTGAGGAGGTCTAGGGCTAGAATTATTGCTCTCGCTCTACCGATCGTGGCAATACCTCACATGTGTGGTTTGAACACAGTTTTTATATGTGGGCGCTACTCATTTATGCGTTCGCTGATGCACGCAAGCTCGTCGGGACAGGGGGCATTTAAAACATTTTTTTTTCTTATTTATTTTACCTTTTATTTTTTATTTTTACACTGTTTTAAAAAAAAAAATGTCACTTTTATTGCTATTACAAGGAATGTAAACATCCCTTATAATAGAAAAAAGCATGACAGGACCTCTTAAATATGAGATCTGGGGTCAAAAAGACCTCAGATCTCATATTTACACTAAAATGCAATAAAAAAAAAATTGTCATTTAAAAAAAAATCATTTAAGAGCTGTGGGCGGGAGTGACGTTTTGACATCGCTTCCGTCCAGCAATTGTATGGATACGGGTGGGGGCCATCTTCCCCTCACTCATCTCCATACCTAACAGGAGACAAGACGCGATCACCTCCGCTGCCGACGACTCCGGTAAGCGGCGGAGGGCACCGGATTGTGGTGGGAGGGGGAGCACTTTTTGTGATTCGGCACTGCGTCGCTTTAACTGACAATTTTGCGGTTGTACGACGTGCCTCCCAAACAAAACTGACGTCCTTTTTTCCCACAAATATTTTATCACCTCTGCGCTTTTTATTTTTGTGCTATAAACAAAAAAAGAGCGACGATTTTGAAAAAAACACATTTTTTTTACTTTTTGCTATAATATATATCCCCAAAAAATATATAAAAAAACATTTTTTTCCTCAGTTTAGGCCGATATGTATTCTTCTACATATTTTTGGTAAAAAAAAATTGCAATAAGCGTTCATTGATTGGTTTGCGCAAAAGTTATAGGGTCTACAAAAAGGGGGATAGTTTTATGGCATTTTTATTAATAATTTTTTTTTACTAGTAATGGCGGCGTACAGCGATTTTTATTGTGACTGCGACATTATGGCGGACACTTCGGACAATTTTGACACATATTTGGGACCATTGGCATTTATACAGCAATCAGCGCAATTAAAAATGCACCGATTACTGTGTAAATGTGACTGGCAGTGAAGGGGTTAACACTAGGTGGTGCTGTAGGGGTTAAGTGTGTCCTAGGGAGTGATTCTAATTGTAGGGGGGGCTACGTGTGACACATCACTGATCACTGCTCCCGATTACAGGGAGCTGTGATCAGTGACAGTGTCACTAGGCAGAACGGGGAAATACTTCTTTACATTAGCATTTCCCCATTCTTCCTCTCCATGAGACGATCGTGGGTATCCCCGCGGACATCGAGTCCGCGAGGCCCGCGATCCTACTCACGGAGCTCGCGGCGGGTGCATGCGCTGCTGGTGGCACGCACGCGATGGCACGGCGGCAAATTCAAAGGGACGTACAGGTACGCCCATTTGCGCAGACGTGCCATTCTGTCGACGTATATATGCATGCGGCGGTCGGGAACCGGTTAATAAATTCACTGGGCCATAATCTTTCTAATGCCCTGTACACACAATAGGATTTTCCGACAACAAAATCCATGGGATTTTTTCCGACGGATGTTGACTCAAACTTGTCTTGCATACACACGGTCACACAAAGTTGGTCGGAAATTCCGAACGTCAAGTACGCGGTGACGTACAACACGTACGATCTGCTTGATTCCGAGCATGCGTGGCACTTTTTGCGCTGGAATTGTGTACACACGATCGGAATTTCCGACAACAAAATCGGAAAATTTGAGAACCAGATCTCAAATTTTGTGTGACGGAAAATGTGTGATGGAGCCTACACACGGTTGGAATTTCCGACAACAAGGTCCTATCACACATTTTCCATTGGAAAATTCTATCGTGTGTACAGGGCATTACAGATAAATTAAAAGTCACTAGTGATGCCACGATACAGAGTATTTTCACAACTACTCGTACTTGTGAAAATTCTCCTGATACGGAAACCGATACTTTGCGGTGCCATTGGCATCAATACAAAATGAATGGGTGCAAATAGCACTGCAAAGAATTGCATGCAATTTGAATAGGAATGTGGTGCAATTCCTGTCAGAATTGCATGCTGTTTCCCCCACCGCTCCTGTGTGTGTGTATAGAAAGGGAAAAGCACCATCTATTGGGCATTTTAATTAAAAATGTTAGAGCTCACATTAAAGCAGAACTCCAGCTTTACCTCCCAAAAACAACAGATGCATTGTGCATGTAAATGAATCACAACCCCAGTATCGTTTTATCGGTATCTTACCTTATTTAGCTGTAAAAAGCAAGTTTGTGTGTCTCTGATGTCACTCCTCCTCCTGGCTGAATTTCAAAGTTCTCTAACTTCCTGTTTCTTTCCTTTACCAGTCCTGATACTACATTTCCCATCATGCTTTGAGTCTCTGTAGTTTCAGGGCAGGCTATGGGAGTCACCTGTAGCAGTTCTGGGAGTTGATGTGAGTGGGTTTGAATGCAGATCACTCTTCAGTCTGCAAAGTAGATGTCAATGTTTCATTCCTGTCTTGCAGCATGCCAAATAATAATGACTTACTGGAAGACTGCAGAGCAAGGGCTATGGGAAGTTATTATGAAGGTGTTTTCTTCATATGTAAATGAAGAATCAGAACAGTCTGTGTTTGAAGGGGTTTCCTTTTGAATAAAGCTGTGATCTGTGTGGTGGGACTTTGGAGGTTTGGACTCTTCCTATAGATGTGACTGGGTGGGATTGAATGCTAATTGGGATGTATTCCATCCCACCCACCATCAGAGCTGTGAAGGATTTACTCATTTGCAGACTCTGAAAGACTACAGAGGGGTGTGTTCTAGGCTAGAGATTGAGCAGGAAGTGTCTGTAAAGGCCCTCAGCCTACATCCAGACTATACAGAGTGTCACATGGCACAAAGCCTCAACTAAACCCAGAAAATCAGAGGATCTGCAGACAACAGAGCAACATGGCACAGAGGTATGATCTATGCTGGGACTGCCCATTCCATTCAGTTCTAGTGAAAGTTGGATTTCAGCTTTAAGTACAGTTCAAATGCAATATCTGCATTGGTGTCCTGGTCCCGCCGATGATAGAAAATCACAACCACTGGAGGTGCTCACAGGGCTGGAGGAGATGCATAGGCAGTCTGCCCCCAAGCTGACATCACTTCCACCTTATACCGATGGGGTTCCGGAACTTCTCCATCAGCCTTCTGAGCACCTCCAGCGGCCATGATTTTCTATCATCAGCATGACCGGAACAGCTATGCAGATTTTGCATTTGACCAGATATGTATTAATGTGGGTTCTAACATTTTTAATAAACTGCCCACTTCGGACAGGTATTGCACCACATTCCTGTTCAAATCGCATGTGATTCTTTGTAGTGCGATTTGCGCCCACTTTTTTTGTATTGAAGCAAATCACACCGCAAAGTATCGGTATTCAGTATCGGCGAGTACTTGACCAAAAGTATCAGTACTCGTACTCACTGATAAAAAACTGGTATCGGTGTAACCCTATAAGGCACTCTGCAAATGCACTGTTGTCAATGAATCAGCTGCCTCATGTACTTACATTGTATAAGTAGCTTTGCAGCCATTGTGCTATTGCTGGGTGTTTGGTGTGCTCCTGTACCCTTAAGGAGGGGTGGGCTCCCCTTCAGTCCACCTGCTCTCATTTATCCAATAAAATGCATGCGCCTCCACTGTGGGGACACTCATAGTTTAGTGTTAGGACCACAGATACAAGGGTGCCGTGACGTGGCTCTGTGGCTCACGCATGCATTTGCAAATGCGTGCGGACTAAGCCCCTTTTTTAAAGCCTATTGTTAGACAGGTCAATTTGGTTGTCTGCAAGCTGGTGGTAAGTAGGCTTTGGCTTTTTCCTGGGCATTCCCCAGACTTTGTTGGTACCTGTTTTAGCCTCCCAATGCTGTTTACTGCGATAGCCAGCTATAAATGAGAGTGGTGGCAAGCTTTTGTTATCACGTGTGTGTTTGTATTGGTCCAGCAGCGCACCAACACCTTTGCAGCCATTGTGCTATTGCTGGGTGTTTGGTGTGCTCCTGTACCTTTAACCACTTGCTTACTAGGCACTTAAACCCCCCTCCTATCCAGACCAATTTTCAGCTTTCAGTGCTCTCACACTTTGAATGACAATTACTCAGTCATGCAACACTGTACCCAAATGATTTCTTTTGTCCTTTTTTTCATACAAATAGAGCTTTATTTTGGTGGTATTTGATCACCTCTGGGTTTTTTATTTTTTGCGCTATAAATAAAAAAAGACCGAAAATTTTGAAAAAAAACTAATTTTTTCTAATTTCTGATAAAATTTTGCAAATTCGTAATTTTTCTTCATAAATTTTGGCCACAATTTATACTGCTACATATCTTTGGTAAAAATAACCAAAAAATTTGTGGAAATTATTTGGTCTGTGTGAAAGTTTTAGAGTCTACAAGCTATGGTGCAAATCATAAAAAAATTATCACATCTGATGTACTGAGGCCTATCTCATTTCCTGAGACCCTAACAAGCCAGGAAAGTACAAATGCCCCCCAAATAACCCCTTTTTGGAAAGTAGACATTTCAATGTATTTAGTTAGAGGCATGGTGAGTTATTTGAAGTTGTATTTTTTTCCCACAATTCTTTCCAAAATTGAGATTTTTTTTTCCCACAAAATTGTCATTTTAATAGCTTATTTCTCTCACATGGCATGTGTATACCACAAATGACACCCCAAAATACATTCTGCTACTCCTTCTGAGTATTACGATACCACATGTGTGGGACTTTTTCACTGCCTGGCCACATACAGAGGCCCAACATGCATGGAGCACCATCAGGTGTTCTAGGAGCATAAATTACACATCACATTTCTCAACCACCTATTGCACTTTTGAAGGCCCTGGAGCACAAGTACAATGGAAACACCCACAAAATGACCACATTTTGGAAAGCTAACACCCCAACGTATAATCTATGAGGCATAATGAGTCTTTTCAATGGTTTATTTTTTTCCAGAAGTTTTTGGAAAATGTGGAAAAAAATGAAACCGCATTTTTTTTTACACAAAGTTGTCCGTTTATAAGATATTTCCAACACATAGCATTTAGATAGCAAAAATGACACCCCAAAATACATTCTGCTACTCCTCCTGAGTATTACGATACCACATGTGTGGGACTTTTTCACTGCCTGGCCACATACAGAGGCCCAACATGCATTGAGCACCATCAGGTGTTCTAGGAGCATAAATTACACATCACATTTCTCAACCACCTATTGCACTTTTGAAGGCCCTGGAGCACAAGGACAATGGAAACACCCACAAAATGACCCCATTTTGGAAAGCTAACACCCCAACGTATAATCTATGAGGCATAATGAGTCTTTTCAATGGTTTATTTTTTTCCAGAAGTTTTTGGAAAATGTGGAAAAAAATGAAATGCATTTTTTTTTTACACAAAGTTGTCCGTTTATAAGATATTTCCAACACATAGCATTTAGATAGCAAAAATGACACCCCAAAATACATTCTGCTACTCCTCCTGAGTATTACGATACCACATGTGTGGGACTTTTTCACTGCCTGGCCACATACAGAGGCCCAACATGCATGGAGCACCATCAGGTGTTCTATTACACATCACATTTCTCAACCACCTGTTACACTTTTGAAGGCCCTGGAGCACCAGGACAATGGAAAAACCCACAAAATGACCCCATTTTGGAAAGCTAACACCCCAACGTATAATCTATGAGGCAAAATGAGTCTTTTGAATGGTTTATTTTTTTCCAGAAGTTTTTGGAAAATGTGGAAAAAAAATGAAAACGCATTTTTTTTTACACAAAGTTGTCCGTTTATAAGATATTTCCAACACATAGCATTTAGATAGCAAAAATGACACCCCAAAATACATTCTGCTACTCCTCCTGAGTATTACGATACCACATTTGTGGGACTTTTTCACTGCCTGGCCACATAAAGAGGCCCAACATGCATGAAGCACCATCAGGTGTTCTAGGAGCATAAATTACACATCACATTTCTCAACCACCTATTGCACTTTTGAAGGCCCTGGAGCACCAGGACAATGGAAACACCCACAAAATGACCCCATTTTGGAAAGCTAACACCCCAACGTATAATCTATGAGGCAAAATGAGTCTTTTGAATGGTTTATTTTTTTCCAGAAGTTTTTGGAAAATGTGGAAAAAAAATGAAAACGCATTTTTTTTTACACAAAGTTGTCCGTTTATAAGATATTTCCAACACATAGCATTTAGATAGCAAAAATGACACCCCAAAATACATTCTGCTACTCCTCCTGAGTATTACGATACCACATTTGTGGGACTTTTTCACTGCCTGGCCACATAAAGAGGCCCAACATGCATGAAGCACCATCAGGTGTTCTAGGAGCATAAATTACACATCACATTTCTCAACCACCTATTGCACTTTTGAAGGCCCTGGAGCACCAGGACAATGGAAACACCCACAAAATGACCCCATTTTGGAAAGCTAACACCCCAACGTATAATCTATGAGGCATAATGAGTCTTTTGAATGGTTTATTTTTTTCCAGAAGTTTTTGGAAAATGTGGAAAAAAATGAAAACGCATTTTTTTTTTACACAAAGTTGTCTGTTTATAAGATATTTCCAACACATAGCATTTGGATAGCAAAAATGACACCCCAAAATACATTCTGCTACTCCTCCTGAGTATGGCGATACCACATGTGTGAGACTTCTACACAGCCTGGCCACATACAGAGATCCAACATGCAAGGAACACCGTCAGGTGTTCCAGGGACACATAGCATGCACATACCAAGAATTACACCCCAAAATACATTATGCTGAGCAAAGCATAAACAAAAAAGATTACCTGTGGTTGTAGTAGCGCAGTTGTACACAGGAGGATAGCACTGGTCCAGGCAGCAGGCAGGGACTTGGTCAGCAGCGGCGTACACAATTGTCCAGGCAGCAGGCAGGGTTACTGTCCATATAAAGTCCAGGGTCAGTGCAGGCAGAGATATTGTCCGCAGTGCCAAAAATATTGGTCCTGGTAGTAGACAGGTCCATGTGGTGTGGTCAGTGCAACAGGGAGAGGCATGACGGCAGTAAGTCCTACAGGCAGAAGTAGGGCCTCGTTCAGGACAGAATGGGGACAGGGGTAGAGGCTTCTCCCACCCAAATCTCTTTGAAGCCTCCGAGTCTCCAGACCCTAATCTAGGATTGAGAAAACAAAATAAATTGTTTTCTTCATCCAGAAAAACAATTCTGGAGCCCCTCACATATGTGAGACCCCTGTGTTGAATCCCACTAGTCCAGTTGCAGGGTACAAGATCAGTCCAAGAGGCAGGCAAATATCATGGTCAAACAGTCCAAGGTCAGTTCCAGATCAGGCAGAGGTATGTACAGAATCGTTGGGCAGAAGCATGGTCGAATAACAGTCCAGGGTCAGTTCCAGATCAGGCAGAGGTATGTGCAGAATCGTTAGGCAGAAGCGTGGTCAAATAACAAGCCAGGGTCAGTTACAGAGGAGGCAGTGGCATAAGGGGTGTGAGGGTAAATTGCAGGAACGGAGGCTAACGTTTACCATACTTCACTAATAATTTACTGAAGTATGGTAACGACTAAAACATTCACCTACGCAGAGGCCTGGTTCAGAAGGACATTGTGCACAATAATAAGATGTGTCTCTTCTGAATCCAGCTCTGGTACACACCTTACATTTTTTTTGCCGTCGTTGGCCTGTTGGTTTGGGAGGGATCTTATCTGGAAAGTGGCGTTCGGAGAGTCGACTTAGAACATCAGATCGGATATTTTCTGGGGGGCCGTTCGGGAATGTAAGGGCAGTGAAAACTTCCTCCTGGTAGCCAAGGAAGCGTTTGGGGTTTTGGGTGGAGTTACGATAAATGACATAAGAATTGTAGATGGCCAAATGAAAAAAATAAATTGCGACTTTCTTATACCAATGGTATGTCCGTCTTGTGGCAAGGTACGGTTCCAGCATCTGGTCATTCAAGTCTACTCCCCCCATAAACAAATTATAGTCAAAGATGCATTTAGGTTTCTGTATGGGTCCATTTCTTCTGGGGATTTCCATGAAGGTATCATCGTGGATTGAAGACAACATGTACACATCTCTTTTGTCTCTCCACTTCACTGCCAAAATCTCGTTGTTTCGTAGACTCGCCGTTTCTCCTTTTCTCAATTTTTTATTGACCAGACTTTGAGGAAAGCCCTTCCGGTTCTTTTTGATGGTACCACATGCAGGCGTCTTCATCCGATGCAGGTTGTGGAACAGGGGCAGAGATGTGTAGAAGTTATCTACGTACAGGTGGTAGCCTTTCTCCAGTAGGGGGTATGTGAGATCCCAAACAATTTTCCCGCTTGATCCCAAGTAGTCTGGGCAATTAGGGGGTTGCAGCTGGGTGTCCTTCCCTTCGTACACTTTGAAGGCATACAAGTAACCTGTGAATCGGTCACATAATTTGTATACCTTCACCCCATAGCGTGCCCTTTTACTGGGAATATATTGCTTTATTTTAAGCCTGCCACTAAACTTAAGAAGGGACTCATCCACACATATGTTTTTGTCTGGGGTAAACAGCAGGGGGAATAGTGCAGAAAAATAATTTAAAAGTGGCCGAATTTTGAAAAGTCTATCATAGTTTGGGTCATTTCGGGGAGGGCACTGGGTATTGTCGTTGAAATGAAGAAACCTCAATATCATGAGGTATCTGTTTCTGGGCATTACCTTGGAGTATATTGGCATGTGTTGGAGGGGGTGGGTTGACCAATAGGACAGCAAAGTGTTTTTTTTCGTGAGTCCCATGTTAAATGTGAGCCCTAAAAAAACCTTCAACTCCTCCACCGTTAGGTCTCTCCATTCGTAGGGACGGGCATAGTAGGACGTTGGATTATTCGCAATGAATTGCTGTGCATAAAGGTTGCACTGGGCCACAATACTTGACAGCATGTCCTTGGTAAAAATTAAATTAAAAAAATCTATTGGGGAAAAATTCTCTGTGTTCACCTGGACTCCTGGCTGGGCAGTGAAAGGGGGAATGTTGGCTTCTCCTGAATTAGGAGGAAGCCACAAGGGGTTCTGCAGGGCATAGGGAAGGCTGGCATGGGTCCTTGGCCTTTCTTGCCGAGGCACTGCGGTGCTGGTGGATGGCACTGCGGTGCTGGTGGACGGGACTGCCGTGCTGGTGGATGAGGCGGCACAGGTGGGCACTGATGAGGCGGCACAGGTGGGCAGTAATGAGGCGGCACAGGTGGGCACTGATGAGGCGGCACAGGTGGGCACTGATGAGGTGGAACAGATGTGCACTGAGATTGCACACATGTGCACTTATGAGGTGACACAGCTGGGCACAGATGGGACGGCACAGATGGGGCGGTACAGATGGGGCGGCACAGATGGAGCGGCACAGATGGGCACTGATGAGGCAGCACAGATGTGCACTGAGGCAGCACAGATGTGCACTGATTGGCACAGGTGGGCACTGATGAGGTGGCACAGGTGGGCACTGATGAGGTGGCACAGGTGGGCACTGATGAGGTGGCACAGGTGGTCACTGATTGTGCAGATGTGCAGCTGGACACTGATCACCGCTGGGCAGACAGGTGGGCACCGATTGGCACAGGTGGGCACCAATTGACACAGGTGGGCACCGATTGGCACAGGTGGGCACCAATTGACACAGGTGGGCACCGATTGGCACAGGTGGGCACCAATTGACACAGGTGGGCACCGATTTGGCACAGGTGGGCACCGATTGGCACTGTACTGATGCTGCACTGTACTGATGGGGCACTGTATTGATGGGGCACTGTATTGATGGGGCACTGTATTGATGGGCACTGTGGGCACTGTAGGCACAGTAAGTGGCAAACACTCACAGAAGGCTGACAGATCTCTCTCTCCTCACACGCTGTCTCTGTGTGAGGAGAGAGAGCCGACAATGAGAGATGATCTCAATTGTTTACATTTTAGATCATCTCTCATTGGAGGCAGCGATCGCGCTGTAAACGGCCGCTGTGATTGGCCGTTTACAGCGATCTGTGATTGGCTGTGTCCAAAGGACACAGCCAACACAGAATTTCCCAGTTGCGCGCTCGTGAGCGCGCACGGGGAGCGAGGAAAGGGGAGGCAGTCATATGATGGCCTCCTGGGAATTGACATCTGCGCTGAAGCCGTCATTCGGCTACGGCCGGATGTCAGGAGGTTAAGGAGGAGTGGGCTCCCCTTCAGTCCACCTGCTCTCATTTATCCATTAAAATGCATGTGCCTCCACTGTGGGGACACTCATAGTTTAGTGTTAGGACCACAGATACAAGGGTGCCGTGACGTGGCTCTCGCATGCGTTTGCAAATGCGTGCGGACTAAACCCCTTTTTTAACGCCTACTGTTAGATAGGTCAATTTGGTTGTCTGCAAGCTGGTGGTAAGTAGGTTTTGGCTTTTTCCTGGGCATTCCCCAGACTTTGTTGGTACCTGTTTTAGCCTCCCAATGCTGCTTACTGCGATAGCCAGCTATAAATGAGAGAAGTGGCAAGCTTTTGTTATCACGTGTGTGTTTGTATTGGTCCAGCAACGCACCAACACCTTTGCAGCCATTGTGCTATTGCTGGGTGTTTGGTGTGCTCCTGTACCTTTAAGGAAGGGTGGGCTCCCCTTCAGTCCACCTGCTCTAATTTATCTATTAAAATGCATGTGCCTCCACTGTGGGGACACTCATAGTTTAGTGTTAGGACCACAGATACAAGGGTGCCGTGACGTGGCTCTGTGGCTCACGCATGCGTTTGCAAATGCGTGCGGACTAAACCCCTTTTTTTAACGCTTACAGTTAGATCAATTTGGTTGTTGCAAGCTGGTGGTAAGTAGGCTTTGGCTTTTTCCTGGGCTTTCCCCAGACTTTGTTGTTACATTGTATAAAGAAGCAGTAAAGCAAAACCATTAGGTAGCACACCTAAACAGGAAGCATAGCCTGCATGTGTCATAAGCACAAATGGTAGCTTCTGTGTACATACTGTATCAAGTTATATACAAAGGCAAATTTTAAAATATTAACAAACATTGATACAATTATTTTAATCAAGGTGATCCCTTTTTCATGTTTACCTAAACAGGTACTTAAAAGGCTTTACATTCCTGTAAGACTGTCAAACAGTCTTCACTTCACCTCAGCTATCCTTGTGAAAACTGCTGTTGGCTGCAGAGACTCCACATCAAAATGATATGCATAACAGTTCCATTTCTCAGGAGGCCGAACACCTGTTCTCCAACAATAAACAAGCCACTGGAGGACAAATCATGAAGTATCATTTTTAGGTATACACTAAAGCTGTCTGTGTGAGAACATTTTGTTAGTTTTCTCAAACAATCTCCATAGCAGGGTTGAAAGTGTTGGAGAAGTGATTAGCACTAAGGCGAGAGAGCTTCATATATACCAGACAGCACAAAGCTACAGAATGTGTCTGAGACATTAATAGTGTAATGATGTTTGGAAAACACATATATTGTGGGGAAGAATTAAAGTGTATATATACAAAACTCCCACGCCAGTGGTGTCAATATAAGTGAAGTTAAATTTGACATATAAAGATAAGGAAAAAAAGATAATTAAAATAACTATTATAATAATATATAAAAATATTGTTGTAATAGTAGATAAAGGATCAGTAATTGAACTGACCCAAAAAATATATATAAAACACCCGTGCAAAATTAAACCCAAAAAAACATAAATGTCAGCTGCTCCCCTTAATTTGAAATAATCAAATAGAGAATGGTGTAGAATAGGGGGCGCTAGAGACCTAGGAACATAAGTGCTGATATCGTAGTTGCCACTACAAACACACACAATCCACATCAAAAACAGTGAGCCAGTGGCTCTCTGTACTCTAGGGTGGGGGAATATCTTGACGTTTTCCTCCAGCCTCTTGTCCCACAGAGCCAATCCTACCTTAAAGATAGCAGGGAGCTCATTACCTTGCTACAATCGGTGGTAGTTACTGACCAAACCTTACTCGTGACAATAGACATCGAGTCACTGTATACCAACTTACGTCAGACAGATGTGTTGGAAGCAATAAGGTGGGCCTTCACAAGCAAGTCCACCATAAAACAATCACAAATTAAATTTTTGCTAGAAGGACTATCTATGGCCATGGGGAATAACTACTTTTGGGCGCTCAATGAGTATTACAACCAAATAGGCGGAGTTGCCATGGGAGCCCGTTATGCTCCAAGTGTGGCGAACATTACACTAAATAAATGGGAATCAGAAACCATTTACAATAACAGACCCAAATCACTTCTTTTGTACAAAAGATACATAGACGATGTTATTATTTTGTGGGAGGGAACAAAGGAAAGTTTCGGGGAATTTATGGATTATATGAATCACAATAAATATAATCTCAGATTCACAGCAGACCTTCATTTATCAACAGTGAATTATTTGGATTTAATACTTTTCAAACAGGGTTCCACTATAAGTACAAAGACTTTCTTTAAAGAAACTGATCGCAACGCCTATGCCCCGATTGGGGCTGTTCCCAAAGGGCAGTATATGCGCATACGGCGTAACTGTAAGAATGACAGTGATTTTTTTGCACAAGCAGGAACCCTCACTACCAGGTTTTGGAAAAGGGCTACCCAGCCCATGTTTTGGAAAAACTGGTAGTTCAGGTGTCAAACATGGATAGACAAGCCCTGTTGGTTCCCAAACCAAAAAAAGAATATAAAGACGAATGTGCGTTTCTATCAGGCTTTCATCGACAATACAGAACAGTGGAAGGTATCTTTAAGAAATTCTGGCCAATTTTGTTAAAAGATAAAGATTTACAGTCCTCCTTGCCAAACAAACCAAAATTTATACATCGTAGGGCACCTACCCTCGGGAATCGACTAGCCCCCAATGTACCGGACCCACCAAAGAAACCACCCACGTTTTTGGATGGATCAGGATTTTTTTATTGCACTAGGAATAAATAATAACAAGGAAACCGGGTTCTAAGAAAAAGAATTTAACTCTGTGGTAACCCAGCAACAATTCAACATCAAACCATTGATCACGTGTGACTCTGACCACGTGACGTATGTATTGGAATGTCCATGTTCCTTGCAGTACGTGGGCAGAACCACACGGCAACTCAAAGTAAGAATCAGTGAACATCTTGCTAATATAAAAAATGGTTATCCCAACCATAGTGTCTCTAGACACTTTAAAATGTACCATAACAGTGATCCATCATTATGTACGTTTTATGGGATTGACAAAGTAGTAAGGGATTGGAGGGGTACCCATATGAAAAGATCAGTATCTAGAAATGAAACATATTGGCTTTATAACCTACAAAGTATGCAACCGTATGGGATGAACATAGACATAGACCTCAATTGTTTTTTAACAAATGATTAGCATAATCCTAATAGTATGCACATATGAACTTTGTCGATACTAAGCTATGCTGTATCTAAAAGTTCATATTTGAGGTACTTCAATTATAATTTTATACAAACAATTTTTAGGTTGTTTCTAATAACTATTTTTGGGCAATACTCTTAAGTTTCCAAATGTGTTGTGGTTTCAGTGGAGGAGATAAGATGTGAATACCACTTATTAGTCATTGTTAAACCGAGACTGAGACTGCTTACCAATGACAGGATATTTACTATAAAAGTTAATTTAATTTAATTTAATTTTAGCTCTCCCCAATCATTTTTTGATAAAATACCACTGGTTGCAATATGGTCTCCTATGCAACTATATGTATTTTTAATATACCATTCTTTATAATTTCTGCCAGTTTTTTAACTGACAGGACAGACAGGGGGAGCACTTCTTAGTGACGTGTTCTTATAGAATTACCAAATCGAATACTTGGAGCATTAGGAAACTTCGCCACCAGAGGGAGTTATCATCTCCTTGGTCAGTTCCGTGGATAATGCTTAACAATCAAACTTTATTGGCAAAGAGACGGAGTATCCGTACTAAGCCAATTTACCCGCCCTTATTCCCTACATAAACCGGTATCTTAGTGACCAATGTACGCTTCCCTGAAGACGTTCACAACGAAACGTACGTCGGAGCGGTACGTGGTCACGTGTCCAGTTCGTCCTACCGACTTCCGGTTCATCTGGCTGACCAGGCGCATGGGGTGGAACGCACGCCACATGTGTGATGTGATGCAAAGGGTCTTGGACACCATTTACCCTGACATGCAAGCAGTCCCAGTGCCGGGTAGGCACTGATCAATGTAAGAGGCCATTTGGCTATTTTTATTGTCTTTTTTAATCTATAATAAAACGGTTTTACGCTATGGAGATCCCTTTTGTTTCTCATATTTCCTATCTTGAATGAATGGGACGGGAGGAATCTATGCCTAAGACACCATCCAGCCTTCATGTGAACAGGCACAATCCTGTACAAGCGCTATCGACTCTCTTTTTAGTTAAAGGAGTCATTGGTATCTGGTAAGCAGATATCTATTACCCTAAGGTGATTTCTTCCTCTTTGGTGACGGAACCTTCTATCATCGCTAAGATTTTTGTGCATCTTGAAGATTTATGTGTCTGCCTTGGTGTTGCTGTTTCAATTTCAATTTTTTTTGGCTCCAATCTTTTCATTGGATTGGGACAATCGATCTCAATAATTTCACTTGCAACTAAGGACTTTTATATATGCTGTATTTTGATTATCACATAACCAGCCTCTGTAATTTTTCATTGCAGCATAACTACTTGATTATGGCTCACTGTTTTTGATGTGGATTGTGTGTGTTTGTAGTGGCAACTACGATATCAGCACTTATGTTCCTAGGTCTCTAGTGCCCCCTATTCTACACCAATCAAGAATTAAAGTGTAGCTATAGGCAATTGTTTTTTTTTTTTTTTTTTTGGATAGAGTAAAGAAGGCTCCTTATGACTAAGTTCTGCCCTTTGGGTACCAGGCAACTTATATCACTTATTCTCCCTCATAAAAGGTTATATAAGGACCAAGGGATGGGGCTAGTGTGGAGTGGAGTGTGGGGTAGCGCTTCTCCTGTCACAATAGGCCATGAATTATGCTGTGTCATAACTCATGAGTACCTCTTTGGAGATAACTACCCTTGAAAATGAGAGAGTTAGGAAGACAAAGAAAACCACCTATTTTTTGGGAACTGGTTGAACGACAGAATATGGAAAACAAGGAGAAATGTTCCTTGCCTCTTAGAATGGACTATTTTGCTACTTTGCTGAAAAAGATAAGAAATCTTTTCCTTGAATTACCTAATGTCTGTTGGCACATTTTTAGAGTAAAGACTGTGTTTATTCATTCAGACTGTGTATTTTTATTTATTTTTTGCTGAAGAGAGAAGCTTAGCACCTGAGAGGGCTCTGTGCAGAGAGGTTTGTTGCATCTAGTGTCTGCTCTGTCCAATGAAGAGGTGAAGTGTTAAAGATTATTTTTAATCAGATAATTTTTATCAAAGATTTTTTTCAATAAACAATACTTAGTTTAAACAAAAAAAGAGTTTCACTATTGGTGCAAAAAGGTACAGTTATTTCCAAGAAAATAATTATACACATAATACTCAAGATCTTTGAGGGGCAGCATTAGAGAAGACCAGTAAGCTGGCCAGGAAGACCATAGTAGTGGGTGTTTACTGGCTGAACCCCTAGAGTGATAGGTATTTTTGGTAGAGTAATAATTCTATTTCCAGCATCCATGTTTTCCAAAGTTTGAGGATGATTAGTTACCCATTTCAGTAAACCATTCTACGTGCTATGAATAACTTTCTAGAATTGGCCAGGTGGTAAGAATATTTAGTAGAGAGCACTCAAAAGGAGGCTCTGTCTTAGGCCTCTTTTGTGGAGAAATCCAGGGGTTCAGTAAGTTCTATGCACAATGAAAGACTGGCTCAGCCAGTGAGAGGCAGAGAGCGATGTTCTTAATTGTTCATGCAAAATATTATCACATTCATCATCAAATATGTTTCCTAGGTCAGATTCCCATCCCTGGTTACACTTTAGTAGAAACTTAAGCCTGAGCAGAGACGGAGCAATTGTCTTTCCTTCAAACACGGGCTGTGTTGATGCCCCAATTGAGCTTGCAGCATTGAGGGTATTTTGGAAAGTACTTTTTGTGCAAAGGAAAAATAGATTGTAATTGTTAAAAAGAATAGAGGAGTCCCTCTTTGTATATCTGCACGATGGTTTATACCAGCTGCCTTCCACTTGTGAAGGTCTTGGAATATACTGTAAGTACTTCAGACAGATTGTTATTTTCCTATATGCGTGTATAGAACGTTTTTTGGCTGATTCCTAGACCTTGCAAATGACCTGTGCAGTGGGCATGGCTGTGAAGGCTTTTATACATACTATATGCCATAATTTCTAATTGCTATAATGAGTTTGAACCATTGAATAAGCACTTAAAGGGCATTTCCACTTTTGCAGCCACATTCTGATAATACTTTTTTTATATTTGTTACATGCCCCCATTCACATAGCATACAATTGCAGCTTACCTGTTTAGATGCTCTTTTCTGGAACTTCCAACAAGTACAAATTCCACTTAAGACTCTTTGTTATGGGGGAGAAGCTGTGTTTACCATAATTAATCCTGTCTGGAGGCAGATTTTTCATCAGTTGAACTGGATTTGAACACTAGCTGTTTTAACTAAAGGTTAAAGATTTAGTAGTAATGCTTCCCCATTGTATGTTAATGAGAACTTTACTCAACTAGTCCCCAGTCCAGCTACTGGGACAGATCATGCTGAGATAGCTGAGAAATGCTTGCATTCAACAATTATATCTCCTCAGAGACATCTGAAAGGTAAGATTTTTTTTTTAAAGTGGTTGTGTGTTGCGTTTGTTACAATATGATTTTTTTTTAATTAATCAGGCATAAGATACATGGGACATAACATTACAATAGTGGTTGGTCATAGAGATATTGTCAGTTTTTTGGCTTGAGTAGATTTCTCAAACAAATGCGGTTTCATACAATGGGGTTAGATACCATTGTTGTATTACAGTTTGAACAGGCTATTGCCTCTATAGCTACAGTGCACAAGTAAGAGATTTACTTGTTTGAGGTTTTTTTTTCAGCTCTCAAACTGAAGGAATGACTGTTAGATTACTGTCAGGTGTTGGCTCGATTAGACAATGGGTACGTAGATACAGTTTGCAACAGTCCATTGTCTACACAGCTACAGTAAACAGGTATGTTTTCTGTTGTTTGGTAACTATGGTAAACAGCCTGGCACATAAAAGGGGGATTTAGGCATAAGCTAGACACACACACACACACATCATGCTGTAACATCAGAAGCCACTCATGATAGAAGAAACTTGCCTAATGCTCCAGGAGAATCATTGCCAATGGAGATCACAAACATACAGTAACAGAAGATAAGTAACCTTTAAGTGTATTTGTACTGTTATAGGCTGTGTTAGGCATTTTGTTTGTTATAGATATCTGTCAGTCTTGTATTGTATTCCTAATATTGTAATAGTTTTTGTATGTACAGCATCTTTGTATAGTAAAGCACATTTACACACTGCAGAAATCTCAGCTTCCTTGCCTATACCACAGAGTAACCTTGCTAGATAGACGCAAGCAAAACATTTGGGGGCTCGTCCGGGATCTGTGCTATAATTCAACTGAAGCAGACCTGTTTTTCTGTAGTGTGTTGTGTAGCTTGTGCTAGGTAAAATGCTGCGTCAGCTGTTTAGGAAAGGCAAGGCTGCAGAGGGTTCTGGTGGCCAGAAGGAAGTGTCCAGCTCACCTATCTGGGCCAGAGACAATGAGTGGGAGCCTCTTGCTAAAGAATTTGTGAAGTATGCTTCTCCCTTGAAGCTGACTTGGGGTGATAGTCTCAGATCATTTTGTAGATTTTAGCCTTAAGGGGTTTGATTTAAGTAAAAAAGAGAAGAGGACAGTGTCCACAGTGGGTTGGCATTTCCTTAATGCTATTTACACTGAATCACAGAGAAGGGAGAAGGCAGAGGCAGAAGTTAAGGTATTAAAAGACCAGCTAGCAGTTGCTTCAGAGTGTGTGCATTCAACTGCTAGTCGGGGCGGATGATTTGCAAGAGCGGTGTGCAGCCCTCATGACCAAATCAATGAATTCCTTAAGGAAAAGGAAGGGCCGTAAACCTGTTAGTAAAGCCAGGGTATGTGCCATTGTCACATCCCAAAATTGGGATTGTGAGAATGTGCTCTCCTAAAATGATAGTGAGGATGAGGAGATAGAGTTTGATATTTTGCATGATGATCTGCTAGTGCGAAAGAAAAAGTATGCCAAACCTCTCATTACTAAGCATAGGAAACGGCAACATGATAGAGAGGGAGGGAGGTGCATTATCGCAACCCCAGAGATGTTGAATTTGAAGAAGTACGGGAGTTTACACAAACTGAACTCCATGAGCTGGCAAAACAATACAAACAAAGGTCTGGGGAGCCCCTATTGACCTGGCTCCTACGCTTATGGGATGAAGGGGCAGGCAGTGTTGTTTTGTCAGGTAAGGAAGCAGTGACTATGGGAGTGTTAACCCATGATCCACAATTGCGTCAGGCAATGCGAAAAGCCCGAGAGTTTAGCATGAATTTTTCACTGTTAGACCTTGTGAGAGATGAAGTAGTCCGAGTATGCGCTAGTCCTACTGACCTGGAAAATACCTACTCCTGGAGATCAATAGGAGAGGGTAGGGATGAGCTTCGAGTTCGAGTCGAACTCATGTTGGACTCGAACATCGGTTGTTCGCCAGTTCGCCGAACAATTTGGGGTGTTCGTGGCAAATTCGAAAGCCCTTTAAAAGTCTATGGGAGAAATCAAAAGTGCTAATTTTAAAGGCTTATATCTAATTTTAAAGGTTTATATGCATGGTATTGTCATAAAAAGTGTTTGGGGACCTGGGTCCTGCCCAAGGGGACATGGATCAATGCAAAAAAAGTTTTAAAAATGGCAGTTTTTTCGGGAGCAGTGATTTTAATAATGCTTAAAGTGAAACAATAAAAGTGTAATATTCCTTTAAATTTCGTCCCGACAATACACATAAGAGTTCATTGATAAAACGGCATTGGAATTCCCCACAGGGGAACCCCGAACCAAAATTAAAAAAAAAATGATGTGGGGGTCCCCCTAAATTCCATACCAGGCACTTCAGGTCTGGTATGGATATTAAGGGGAACCCCGGCCAAAATTTAAAAAAAAAATGGCGTGGGGTCCCCCTCAAAATCTATACCAGACCCTTCAGGTCTGGTATGGATTTTAAGGGGAACCCCGCGCCAAAATTTAAAAAAAAATGGCGTGGGGTCCCCCCAAAAATCCATACCAGACCCTTATCCGAGCACTCAACCTGGCAGGCTGCAGGAAAAGAGGGGGGACGAGAGAGCACCCCCCCTCCTGAACCGTACCAGGCCACATGCCCTCAACATTGGGAGGGTGCTTTGGGTTAGCCCCCCAAAACACCTTGTCCCCATGTTGATGGGGACAAGGGCCTCATCCCCACAACCCTTGCCCGGTGGTTGTGGGGGTCTGCGGGTGGGGGGCTTATCGGAATCTGGAAGCCCCCTTTAACAAGGGGACCCCAGATCCCCCTGTGTGAAATGGTAAGGGGGTACAAAAGTACCCCTACCATTTCACACAAAAACTGTCAAAAATGTTAAAAATGAAAAGAGACAGTTTTTGACAATTCCTTTATTTAAATGCTTCTTCCTTCGGTTTCTTCCTCCATCTTCTTCTTCTGGTTCTTCTAGTTCTTCCTCCGGTGTTTTTGTCCGGCTTTTTCCTCCGCTGCGTCTTCTTCCCTTCTTCTCCTCGGGCTGCTCCGCATCCATGATGGCATGATGGGAGGCTCCCGTTGTGTGACGCTTCTCCTCTTCTGACGGTTCTTAAATAACGGAGGGCGGGGCCACCCGGTGACCCCGCCCCCCTCTGATGCACGGGGACTTGACGGGGACTTCCCTGTGGCATTCCCCGTGATGTCAGAGGGGGGCGGGGTTACCCGTTACGTAACGGGTGACCCTGCCCCCCTCTGACGTCACGGGGAATGCCACAGGGAAGTCCCTGTGCATCAGAGGGGGTGGGGTCACCAGGTGGCCCCGCCCTCCCTTATTTAAGAACCATCAGAAGAGGAGAAGCAGCACACAGCGGGAGCCTCCCATCATGCCATCATGGATGCGGAGCGGCCCGAGGAGAAGAAGGGAAGAAGACGCCGCGGAGGAGGATGCCGGACGAGAACACCGGAGGAAGAACCAGAAGAACCAGAAGAAGAAGATGATAATGGAGGAAGAAACCGAAGGAAGATAGAAGATAGAAGAAAGAAGAAGCATTTAAATAAAGGAATTGTCAAAAACTGTCTCTTGTAATTTTTAACATTTTTGACAGTTTTTTTGTGAAATGGTAGGGGTACTTTTGTACCCCCTTATCATTTCACACAGGGGGGGAGGGCCAGGATCTGGGGGTCCCCTTGTTAAAGGGGGCTTCCAGATTCCGATAAGCCCCCCGCCCGCAGACCCCCACAACCACCGGGCAAGGGTTGTGGGGATGTGGGGGCTACCCCAAAGCACCCTCCCAATGTTGAGGGCATGTGGCCTGGTACGGTTCAGGAAGGGGGGCGCTCTCTCATCCCCCCCTCTTTTCCTGCGGCCTGCCAGGTTGCGTGCTCGGATAAGGGTCTGGTATGGATTTTTGGGGGGACCCCACGCCATTTTTTAAAAAATTTTTGGCCGGGGTTCCCCTTAATACCCATACCAGACCTGAAGGGCCTGGTATGGAATTTAGGGGGACCCCCACGTCTTTTTTTTTAAATTTTGGTTCGGGGTTCCCCTGTGGGGAATTCCCATGCCGTTTTTATCAATGAACTTTTATGTGTATTGTCGGACCGGCAATTCATTAATAGCCGCGAGTAGTTTTAAATGACTTTTTTTCCTTTGCAATGTAATTTTGCTGTCAGACTGTTCTAAGCACGGGAAACATGCGCCCCTTTACAAGCATACTATAGACACCCCCCAGGTACAAAATTTAAAGGAATATTACACTTATATTGTTTCACTTTAAGCAGTATTAAAATCACTGCTCCTGAAAAAACGTCCGTTTTTAAAACTTTTTTTGCATTGATCCATGTCCCCTGGGGCAGGACCCAGGTCCCAAACACTTTTTATGACAATAACTTGCATATAAGCCTTTAAAATTAGCACTTTTGATTATTCATGTTCATGTCCCATAGACTTTAATGGTGTTCGAACAAATTTTTTGCCTGTTCGCATGTTCTGGTGCAAACCGAACAGGGGGGTGTTCGGCTCATCCCTAGGAGAGGGTATTTCCAGGTTACGTGAGATGGGTTGTATAACCGGATTAAATAAGTTTCCAGAATGGATGGGTCCAGATATGGAACCCTTTACGTCTGCTCTGCGCTCTAAGCTGATAAAGCCTGCACCATTCAATCTCAGGGCTCCATTATTGTCCTTGTTGGGAGGCCTGGGATTAAACAGCAAGATTCATGAAGCCACAACCCTTTTAAGCCAGTTAGGAGAGCTAGAGGAGACTAAAACAAAACCTGTCAGTGCAGTAGATAAGGACAAGGCCAGACAAGAAAAATACAAGCAGAAAAGAACAGAGAAGAAAGGGAATGGGGTAGAGAAGACGGGAGGTGAAGAGAAAACCAGGGTAGTTATTTCTAGGAAAGAAATGTGGGTGGACCTATTAAAGGCAGGAGTACCTAAAGAGATATATGGGATTTCTACTGCAGAAATGCTGAAGAGGTGGAAACATTTAGTAGAGAAAACTATCAGGGTTAGAGACACTACTCCTAGTGAAGATAACACCAGCCTGCACTTAGAGAAAACAGAATAGACCCCTCCTGTTTGCCCCAAACCAATTCCCAAAACTGAACATGAACCCAAATCCCTTTATCCTGGGGAGGAGTTAGAGAGAATCAGAAAAGGGGATTGGGAGGTTCCTTAGACTTTATGAAGGGAAGTTGAGTCTCCTGTAATAGCCGTGAGGGCAGTGACAGCAGGAGGCCGACGCCCATATGCACCTGTCACTGTATGGTGGGGGAAGTCATCTTCTCCTACACATGTAATGGCTTTAGTTGATAGCACAACTGAAGTTAAACTTTTTTGCAAGGTAATCCTTCTCATCATAAAGGAGAATTGATTTATGTAGAAGGTTTGGGAGGGCAAACCACACCAGCAGTTAGGATATGGGTGAAATTGGCTATTGGCAAGGGATCAGGATTTATGACAAATGTTTTGGTATCAGTTACCCGAAAATATTCTTGGGATGGATGTACTTCAAGGTCAGTCAATTCAAACTGAAAGAGGTACATTCACATTCGGGTATCCTGATAAAGTGTATCTGGTTAGGGCGGTGAAGGCTGTGGTCAGAGGTTATGCGAAATGGACCCCTGTTTACATTCCTCCACCAGAGAAGCCAGTCTGTCTCAAGCAGTACAGACTTCCTGGAGGCCACAAAGAAATTGGGGAGACTATTCAAGAACTGTTGAGAGTAGGGATCCTTAGACCTGCTGTAAGTCCTTTCTCGTCTCCGGTGTTCCCAGTAAAAAAAACCTGATGGGACATATAGAATGACTGTGGATTACAGAGGTATAAACAAAGTGGCACCTCCATTGAAGTCAGCTGTACCAGATATGATCTCAATTGTTGAGAAAATTGCTAAAGAGGCAGGAGAATATCATGCTGTGATAGACCTGGCTAATGCTTTCTTTTCAATTTTGATAGACCCAGAGTGTCAAGACCAGTTTGCTATGGTGTGGGACGGCCGTCAGTACACTTTCACTGTCCTTCCGCAAGGCTATCTTCATTCTCCAACGATTTGTCATGGACTGATTGCCCGAGATTTAAGTACCCTGAATTTGAAAGTCGCTGTGTTCCACTACATTGATGACATCATGATCTCTGGAACAAAAGAAGATGTAACTGAAGCACTGCACCTGCTGATAGAGCACTTGGAGAACAGCGGGTGGACTATAAACAGAGACAAAGTCCAAGGACCTGCCACAGAAGTGAAATTCCTGGGAATGATGTGGACTGGGCCGCAAAGGAAAATTCCAGAGACAGTTGTGCAAACTATCCAGGCTCTGTCGCCCCCTACTACCAAAGAGGAGGTACAGAAGTTCATTGGAGTTGTGGGGTTCTGGAGATCGTTCATCCCACACCTTGGACTGATTCTGAGGCCTATATATAATGTCACCAGAAAAAAGACTGAGTTCTCATGGTGTTCAGAGCAGCGGACTGCATTCCTGGCTGCTAAAGAAGCTATTTTGCAGCATCAGGGATTAGGACCCGTGAGACAAGGAGTACCATTTCAGCTGAATGTAGTGGAGCAGAATGGTACCATATCTTGGAGTCTATGGCAGCCAAATGAAATGAAAGGACTGAGAGTAATACCCATTGGATTTTGGTCCAAACAACTGACAGGGGCACAGAAGACATACATGCCCCTAGAGAAGTACCTGTTTGGGGCCTACACAGCACTTCAACATGTAGAGATCATTACAGGAAAGGACACAGTCACCATCCATACTGGATTGCCAATAGCAGGATGGGTGAGAGATAATGGACTGACCACTAGGGCAGCTGTAGCCCAGAACCAGACACTGATGAAATGGAAGTGGTACCTTCAAGAAAGAGGGGGTATTGCAGCTGGGGACGTTAGAGACATTTCAAAACAGTTGGCAGGGCTTGTCACTTTTACCAGCACCCGGCCAGAAGAAAAAATTCCTCTGCTGCAGTCATCACACATTCAAGAGGTTTCACCCTTTGAGTCTGTGTCAGAAGACATGAAGTAGTCAGCGTGGTTCACTGATGGTTCAGCCATAGTCACCTCGTCTGGACGTAAATGGACAGCAGCAGCCTACAACCCATGTACAGACACAGTCCTGCAGGAGACCGGAATTGCAGGGTCCAGTCAGTATGCAGAGTTGAAAGCTGTGGTGATGACTCTTCAGGAGGACCCTCCTTCCCATGTCACTATCTACACTGACAGCTGGGTGGTTTTTAAAGGACTAAAAACTTGGATGCCCACTTGGAAGTCCAATGAATGGATGATTCATGGAAAGGTGGTGTGGGGAGGCCAGGAAGTCTGGGACTACATCTGGAAGGAAGCTCACTCCCGCACCATAAAAGTGGGGCATGTTGATGCACATGTTCCCCTACTCCCAGACTTTGAGAACTATAACAGAGTTGCAGATGAAATCGCCAAAGTGAAGGCAGTTGTGCCAACTGATCCTGTCTTGATGAACTTGGCCAACTGGGCCCACAAGCAATCTGGACATTTGGGGCAGAAAGCAACATATGAATGGGCACAGCAGAAAGGATTGCCTATATCCATGGACATGATAAAGACTGTAATGGGGAACTGTACAGTGTGTGGAGAAGTGCAACAATGGCCATTGCAAAAGTACTCCATCGGGTCAATTAAGAGGGGTGAGAGGCCTGCAGAGATCTGGCAGATCGACTTCATCAGTGCCCTGCCCTGGGGAAACAATGGACTGAGATATTGTTGCACTGCAGTGGACACCTATTCAGGACTTATGCTTGTTCATCCTTGCAAATGTGCAGATCAAGCCGCAATGCTTCAACTGCTCCAGAAACTTGTCGTTGCTTATGGTTGTCCCAAACAAGTCCAAAGTGATAACGGCTCAAACTTCACCGGATCAACAGTACAGCAGTGGGCCAAAGATTCTGAAGTGTACTGGTTGTGCCACATCCCATACCATCCACAGGCAGCTGGTTTGATTGAAAGATACAACGGGCTATTGAAGGACCAGATACGCAAACTTACATACACTAAGGGGATGGGATCGGGTCCTCATACAGGCAGTCATGTTGTTAAATTCTAGGCCAATAGCCAAAAGCACACCATATGAGAGGATGGTAGGGGCTGGGGCACAGATTCCACAGCTGGAGTGCAGAGTTCAGTATTTATGTAAGGTTCCTGAAAGAACAGGGCTTAACAGATACCATGTTACTGCTTCCCATGACATAGAAACCAAGAGTGATGTATCTGAATCTGAAGCCTATCTAGGAATGAGAGGGAATCTGGCAGGAAGATTTGAAGTTACATTTGCATTGACAGATAAGCTTCGAAGGCAGTGGCTGGGAATCTGACTGGTTAGTGGATACTTCTCAGCAAGAGTGAAAAGTGAGGCTACATAACAGCAAACCTTCCAAAATAAACAGCAGTGATCTGGGAAATATCAGTATATTTCCTCTCCTCCCTATTGATGTTCTTTGGGAGGGTCAGAAGTGGGTACAGGCAGGAGGCAAAGTGTTAGTCAGATATCCAGGCAAGAAGCCACTTAGAGGAGAGATTTTAGCTGAAGGGCCTGGATCTACTGTTTATGTATTATTAGAAGGAACAGATAGTCTGCTTTGTTTTCCATTCCACAGGCTGACTCCGATTTGATCCATAAGACATGATGAAAAGAATGACGGAAGATTGCAAGAGCTGTGGAGAGGCCTTTGATGTATTAGAAGCCTGCACTTGTTTCTAAAGAACTTTAGAATGGACTTTCTAATGAATTTTTAAAGACTGAAACACCTTCTCAATGACATAAATATGGGAGGTGTTGCATTCAAGGAAAATTAATGTTTAAAATGAGTTTTCATAGTAATGAAGTGATTTTCTGTATGAAGTCTGAAAGGAAAAAAAAAATCTAGGGCGGAATGTGTTGCGTTTGTTACAATATGATTTTTTTAAATTAATCAGACATAGGGACATAACATGGTACATAGCATTACAATAGTGGTTGGTCATAGAGATATTGACAGTTTTTTGGCTTGAGTAGATTTCTCAAACAAATGCCGTTTCATACAATGGGGTTAGATACCATTGTTGTAGTACAGTTTGATTACTGTCCGATATTGGCTTGATTAGACAATGGGTACGTAGATACAGTTTTCAACAGTCCGTTGTTTACACAGCTACAGTTGTTGTTTGGTAACTATGGTAAACAGCCTGACACATAAAAGGGGGATTCAGGCATAAGCTAGACACACACACACACCATCATGCTGTAACATCAGAAGCCACTCATGATAAAAGAAACTTGCCTGATGCTCCAGGAGAATCGTTGTCAATGGAGATCACGAACGTACAGTAACAGAAGATAAGTAACCTTTAAGTGTATTTGTACTGTTATAGACCATAAGCTGTGCTAGGCATTTTGTTTGTTATAGATATTTGTCAGTCTTGTATTGTATTCCTAATATTGTAATAGTTTTTGTATGTACAGCATCTTTGTATAGTAAACCACATTTCCCTGCTTATACCACAGAGTAACCTTGCTAGATAGACGCAAGCAAAACAGGTTGTAAACCCTTTACAACCACTTTATACTACAGGCAAGCCTATATTTAGGCTTACCTGTAGCTGCACTGGATACCTCCTAAACCTGCACGTTTTAGGAGATATCCCTGTATTTGCATGTTCCGTCGTCATCGGCACATGCGCACGTAAGCCAACTGAAGCAATGGCACGTACGTGCCATTGCTTCAGTTGTACTGTGCTCCTGCGCGCATGCACGGGAGTGACGTCTTTGCAGCTCTGGCCGATCACAGCGCCGGAGCCGCGATACCCGGAAGTAAGTCCCCGGGGAGATGTCAACCGCTGGAGCGGTGAAGAAGGACCGCTGCGGGGGCTTCGATCTTATGTAAGTCATTCTATGCATACTAGCTCATTATGCCTTTTATCTTGCAGGTTTTTTTTTTTTTTTGGATAGCCTAAAACGGGTTTACAACCACTTTAAAAACATTTTTTAGGTATGCTGTGTGAATAGGTACACATAACAAATATATGGTGGGGTTTTTTCAGATCTGACTTCAAAAGTGGAAATCCACTTTAAGGGCATTGCATGATTTGGGGTGAATACCTCTCTTTCTCCAACCTGCAATATGTTGGAGTTGGGATGCAATGAAATAAATGCAGGAGCTGGGGACATTAAAGTGGTTCTAAAGGCTGACGTTTTTTTACTTAACTGAACAAATATTGAAAAGCCACACAAAGGCTAATATGAAAAAATGTATTTACGTCTATGCTGGACAATAAAGGTAATGCTGTCCAATATTTTCAGAAACATTTTAGCAGCAGTTTACCTGGCCTAGTCATGATTTGTTCTTTAAGCATATTGCATTGTCTGACAGGAGCAGAAAGATTTCTATTGTTTTACACCGTACATTGTATCCCTACAGCATTAGGTGCTCTGTAGAGGGGAACTATTAAATAACTGATCTGGGAACATCAAGAGCTTTGGGCTCTGTTTGTATCACAAGATGTACAGTAAGTGCATTATGGCTGCAGTGGAAAAATCCTGATTGCTGCATCCTTGATGCAGTCACCAGTAAAATGTATATTACTTAGGCGCCAATCACTCTGGGCTTAAAAAAAATCACCAGTTCCCTTGGCAGAAAAAATCGTTAATTTAGAGCGTTTTCCTACACAGTTTAGGCGAGTTTAGGAGAATTTAGCATTTTTTCGACCAGAAAGCTCCTATCAAAAATGCAAACCAGAAGAGTTTTTCTTTTTCCTGCCTCTAAACGTTGAGATTAAAATATGCCTGTAATCGTCCAAATGTGCTTGGACACATAGGATAACATTGAGCTGCTTCTACAGGCAAAACACAGCAATTTTTAACCGGTTCCCGACCGGCGCATGCCGATGTACGTTGGCAGAATGGCACGGCTGGGCAAATGGGCGTACCCGTATGTCCCTTTAAATTTGGCGCCGTCATTGCGTGCGTGCCGCCGGTGGCGCACGCACCGGCTGGGAGCTCCGTGAGTCAGGTCGCGGGTCCCATGGACTCAATCGCCGCTGGGATACCCGCGATCGCCTCACGGAGAGGACAAACGGAGAGATGCTAATGTAAACAAGCATCTCCCCATTCTGCCTAGTGACAGTGTCACTGATCTCTGCTCCCTGTGATCGGGAGCAGAGATCGGTGACATGTCACACGTAGCCACATCCCCCCACAGTTAGTAACACTCCCCAGGACATACTTAACCCCTCCCTAGCCCCCTAGTGGTTAACCCCTTCAATGCCAGTGTCATTTACACAGGAATCAGTGCATTTGTATAGCACTGATTGCTGTATAAATGACAATGGTCTCAAAAATGTGTCAAAAATGTCCGATGTGTCCGCCAAAATGTCGCAGTCATGATAAAAATCGCTGATCGCCGGCATTACTAGTAAAAAAAAAATTAATATTAAAATTGCCATAAAACTATCCCCTATTTTCTAAACGCTATAACTTTTACGCAAACCAATCAATAAACGCTTATTGCGATTTTTTTTTTTACCAAAAACATGTAGAAGAATACGTATCAGCCTAAACTGAGGGAAAAAAATGCTTTTTTAAATATTTTTTGGGGATATTTATTATAGAAAAAAGTAAAAAATAATGCGTTTTTTTTTCTCAAAATTGTTGCTTTTTTTTGTTCATAGCGGAAAAAAATAAAAACCGCAGAGGCGATCAAATACCACCAAAACAAAGCTCTATTTGTGGGGAAAAAAGGACTTCAATTTTGTTTGGGAGCCACGTCGCACAACCGCCCAATTGTCAGTTAAAGCGACGCAGTGCCGAATCGCAAAAAGTGCTCTGGTCAGGAAGGGGGTAAATTCTTCCGGGGCTGAAGTGGTTAAATAGACCCTTAGAGTTCTATAGTAATGTTTGTAAATCGCACATCATTCCTACTACACAAAACATTCACAATGAACCTTTAATGCACAGATGTGAAAATCAGCACAGGAAGGACATTAGCGTTAAAAAACCTTATGAACTCTGGAAGCCAAAGACGAGACGGGGAGCGATGGACTTGTTACCAGTATTGCCTGTGGTCCCCCTGAGGTTGATCTTTTCTGCACTTTCTGTCTTTGTGTGGAGGTGACCATTCTGGTAGAGGCAGAGCTTTGCTTACCACCATCCCCACCAAGAGGAACAGTTGTGATATCACCAAATCTCACTCTAATAGGGCGTACACACGGTCGGACTTTGTTCGGACATTCCGACAACAAAATCCTAGGATTTTTTCCGACGGATGTTGGCTCAAACTTGTTTTGCCTACACAAGGTCGCACAAAGTTGTCGGAATTTCCGATCGACAACCACGCGGTCACGTACACCACGTACGACAAGACTAGAAAAGGCCGGTTCAGAACCAAGCGCGGCACCCTTTGGGCTCCTTTTGCTAATCTCGTGTTATTAAAAGTTTGGTGAGAGACGATTTACACTTTTTCAGACTCGTGGCTTTCAGACCGTTTTCTGCCGTTCAGTTTGTGCTTGTGGGTTTGTATCTGCTCTTCAGTGCGTGCAGCAAGTTCCGCGTGACTTTAAGTAGTCATTGTATTCTTGTTCGTTCGTTACTGTTTTTCAGTTCGCTCTTCACAGGCCTTGCTGTTCTTCAGTGCGTTCTGTTACTTCGTTCTGAGCAGCCGACCGTTTTCTAGCCATGTTTCATATGCGTACTCCTCGTAGAGTTCGTGCTGTGCGGGGGCTTGGTGTTGGGGTCCTGACCTTGACACAAGTCCAGTCCATGAACAGGGTGGGGAGGAGTTCATGGATCAAGAATTGGTTGCTTCAGCGTGACCAGTTCTGTCATATGCCTTTGCTCCGTGAGATCCGTGAGAATAATCCTGATGATTTCAGGAACTTTCTCCGGATGACGGACCCCGTGTTTCACCGTTTGTTGGCTTCGCTGACCCCCTATATCAGCAGGCAGGATACCTGCATGAGGCAAGCCATCACTCCGGAGCAGAGGTTGGTCGCTACCTTGCGGTATTTGGCCACAGGGAGAAGTCTGCAGGACTTAAAGTTCTCGACAGGCATCTCCCCCCAGGCTCTGGGGATCATTATCCCAGAGACCTGTTCTGCCATCATACAGGTCCTGCAGAAGGAGTATATGAAGGTAAGATTTTTATCCTTTAATATCACATTTTATTGTATTGAATGTTTGAGAATATCTTGTATTTCTTTCCTCATTCCCTAATTACCATGATTGTAATATGCTGTGAATGTCCCCTTTGTTCTCATGCATGCTGGATTTTTATGTAATTATTATTTTAGGTCCTTCATACATATTTGCCCTTCAATAACCTCCCCAGCATGGTGTCTCCTGGCCTATATTCACCTCATGTAGTCACTTAACAATGTATTTTATCAACTCCATAGTAGTGCTTTACCCCAAACACCCCCTAAAATGTTTGGTAATGTTATTTTTGATTTAAATTCAGGCAGAGTGCCAGAGGCTTTTTTTTGTGGTGTCCCCAAATGTTTAGTAACCCTCCCTCCCCCAACTGCTAAGTCAGCTGATCACAATTCTCTATCCTCAATCATCTATCTGCTGACTTTGCCAATCCCATACACACTATACCCATCTCTTTACTGGTCAGATTTATGGATGAATTCCCCAAAGCATGTAGTGCAAGGGCCTGCCTGTATACTTTCCAATGGTCTTGTTTAAAGTTTTTGTATCCTATTATTATCTTGATAGGTAATATCAGAATGTTCAAATGTCCTCAAATGTGTACAATGTGTATTTATATCTTTGTATTCAGACACTTCTTACCTGTCCATTGGTCTGCCAATAGTGTAACTAAGGAGGGGCTGTTCCAAGTAATACCCATTATTTAGGCATTCATCTCTCAATGAAGTGAAGAGGGTTACCTGTCCAAGAGTTCCCCCCCCTATAATGTTAGAAATGGCCCATGAGAGGGGGGGAGGGGGAATATGATAGGTGTACCTTATACTTTGGCCTTGTTAAATTCCCCTTAATAAATGCTATCTGGAGGTTGCCCCATAATGTTTGTGTCTAATCTGCTTGCCATGTTTCTGTGAAAAAATAGTAATGTTTATTGTTTTTTCCTCAACAGTTTCCTTCAACGCCACAGGAATGGCAGACTGTGGCCTCCCACTTTGCCCAGCGGTGGGACTTTCCTAACTGCGGAGGGGCAATTGATGGGAAACACGTCCACATCGTCCCACCACCCAACTCGGGGTCATACTATTATAATTACAAGGGGTTTAATAGTATAGTGATGTTGGCGGTGGTGTCGGCTAATTACGAGTTCCTGTATGTGGACGTGGGGAAGAATGGCCGGATGTCCGATGGTGGAGTAATCGCCCAGACGGAGTTCTACAGGCGTCTCCAGAATGGCAGCTTGGACTTGCCACCTCCAGAGGACAATGTTGAAGGTCTCCCATTTGTGTTCGTTGCTGATGAAGCATTTGCGCTGGGGGACCACCTGATGCGGCCATTCCCGATGAGGACCCTCACCCCGGAACAGAGGGTTTTTAATTACCGGCTGGCCAGAGCCCGAAGAGTGGTGGAGAACACATTTGGAATCCTGGCCAGCCGGTTCCGATTTTTTCTGACACCTATCCATATGGCGGAGTATAAACTGAACCATATAATACTTGCCTGCTGTGTTCTCCATAATTTTTTAAGAAAACATTCAGCCAACTATGCTGGCTCAGTTGGGCCTGAGGCCAGAATCCAAAATCCATCAACACTGACGGTGCTTGAAAGTGGCCGTCCTGGCTTGCCCTCCCTGAGTGCCCGTGATGTCCGGTTACGATACCTGGAGTTCTTTGCGGGTAGGGGGGCTATCAATATGCCAGACAATCTGTGAAACCTTTTTCAAATAAAAAACAACCAAAAGAAATTCTTTGTGGATATTTACTGCTTGTGTTTGTTTTAGCTGACCCTGACAGAAATGTGTTGAGTGCAGAAAATGTCGTGATTGTGTAACCTTATACAAAGCACTGTTGGCTGGTACTTCCTAAATGCAAAAACACATTTCACTACAAGTGCACTTGCAACTGCACTGAACCTGCACTTGTAGTGCAAAGTGTATTTGCCTTTAGGAAATAACCCCCATTTTTGCAGAAAACAGCAATTACATCACCCCAAAAGTGTTGTATTGTAGTGTTGAGACAATAATCCACACATTCTTGAGTAAGCCACTTTTTTATACCTGCACAATCACATGTGCATTTACCAAAGGTTTTTAAAACAAACCAACATTTTTGTTGTATAACAATTTTTGCCGTAGCATTATCAAAAATCGAAATATCCATTTCAGATAAAACAGGCCTGTGTAAAACCAACAAGAAAGCCAAAAAACTTGAACTTACAAAGTTCACATTAGGTAAAACCTGAAGGCTATATCAGACATCAGTATTTAGGAACTGGGTTTGATAAAGCGTTCAGATGGGGGGAAATCACCCCTGGAAAAGCCAAATTTGGAAGATGCACACCAATTTACGAATGTCAACATGTGCTATCTGCCATCAGGGGAGATCAAGGGACGTGTTTTGGGGGAGCAAGCCCTTCCTCAATGCTACTTTATTATTGAGGAAGGGGTTGCACCCCCAAAACGCGTCCATTGATCTCCCGTGATGGCAGATAGCACATGTTGGCACACTGTGTGCATCCTCCAAATTTGGCTTTTCAAAACATAGAAAAAATTTTTCAAAGATTGGACCACAATAAAACAAGTGATTTTGTGGGGTTTAAATTCGCCCCAAAACATCAATGATGTTATTATTTTTTTTAATAACATCACTGATTTGTTGCTGTATGTTGTGCAATTCAAGATTACACCCCATGATCTCCCCGATCAGGACCTGGGCACTTTCAGAAGTAAAGCGTTCTCTATCCCTCACATCACGATCACCTAAAAAGAGATAAAGAACAAAAAAAAAGGTCTCAAAAATCTGCCAACATCCATCTCTTTTACCTGAGCCTGTGGTCGCAGACACTCACCTGTTGTGGTGCCAATCTCCACCACATCTTCTTCTTCCTCCTGCTCTTCTTCTTGGGTTGGTGTTAGTTTCCCTTCTTCCATAGGTGGGGGGCCTGTGGTATCCTCGGATGAGGGGTGTCCTCCGAGTCTTTTCTCCCCTATGTAAAACAAAAATGGTATACTTAGCACACAGATATTTGATGGCAGAACTAGAAATAGGAAACATTGCTTGGAAGTGGGGTACAATTGTCAATTTTAGCCGAGTTCCAAGATGTAATTTTATTATTGCCCTTTGTCAAGCTGCAATACTTTACCGGTTTAGTACAAGCTTTACAGATGGAGACCCCCCTATAGTATACACTGGAGCACCTGTGTGGCCCCCTAATAAAAATGGTGTTCTTGTGTCCCACACTAGTGCTCCAGTGTCCAGATGTGAAAACAGCTGCTCAGTGTCCTCTCCTTACACACAATCTAGTTGGCGTTTCATTCTAGTAACAAACCCATCTACACAAACAAATATTTGGCATCCAAGTAGGCCCCAAAAAATGTGTGAAAATGCATATGGCCTAAACAGTGGTGTTCTAGAGACCGAAAGAAAAATGTTTGATACGAACGAATAATGGGCCCATGAACATTAAAGTTGCCCTTTTAAACGTTACAATTAATAAAAGCATATGGAGCAGAACGAACGGAATAAAGACAGAAAGAATATGAACACAGCACAACTACTTACTTTTTTGCAGCACTCTCCAGATCTTTCGGTACTGCTCTGGCTCTCTCAACTTCAGGTCCGACCACCGCTTCCTGAGCTGATCTTTAGATCTTCGTACCCCGAAATTCCTGTGAAGGCTTTTGATCACTTTAGCAATGATTTTTGCCTTTCGGATGTTGGGGTGGGGGTAAGGCCCATATTTCCCGTCATAGTCGGACTTCTTCATGATGTCGACCATCTCCAACATCTCCCCAAAGGACATATTTGTGGCCTTAAAACGTCTCCTTCTGGATCGGGACGTGCCTGGATCCGGGCTTTCCTCCTCCTCGTTGCTATAATTAGCACGCACCTGCTCTAAATCCGCCATCATGCTCTTCACCCACTGCGCTGAACGAAAAGGGGCGGGGAATAGAATAGAAAGGGGTGGGCGGAGTTACACACATGCGCAGTGTGTATAAAGCGTAACACGCGTGCGCATTACGTACGATCTGTGAGCGGAGGAAGGAGCATTGGACGCGCCGATCGTAAGAACGAAGGTAAGAGACAAACTTGTGCCTATACTGCTTCTAGATTGAGGCCTATATTGTAACAAGATTAGGAGAGTTTTGTCTGACATTAGGCTTTGTCTTGTGTTGTGTCTTGCAGTAAACATGGATATCTTAATGAAAGACAATCACTTCATGTCAGTATTCATAGAGATGCTAAGGGAGCTGCCCTGTCTGTGGGAGATTACCCACCCCCATTTCAAGAACCAAGCAAAGAGGAAGGCAGCACTGGTGCAATTGTTGGTAATTGTGAAGCAGGTGATCCCCACGGCAGACATCACCTATTTAAAGATCTTCATTGGTGGCCTGAGGAGTACATATCTAAGGGAGCGCAAGAAAGTCCTGGATTCACAGAGATCCGGAGCAGCAGATGACATCTATGTCCCCAGGATGTTGTCCTACGACAGGCTGCATTTTCTGGCAGGCCAGACTGAACCCAGGCCATCCCTCTCCAGTCTTCCTTCCACGCTTCCTTCCCCCCCGGCTGAGGCTTCTGATGCCCAACCTGGGCCTTCCAGGCCACATGTGGAGGAGCCCAGATTGAGCCAGGTATAGCATTCTTCTAAATATTTCTGCTTGTCCAATCAATGATGTTAACTAGATGTTAGTTGGGAGTACTAATTTATGATTGGGATTGATGATGCAAAAACTAAAACCATGTCCCTTTTTCATACACAGGGAAGTCTCAGCCAGGAGGTGGCCGGGCCGAGCCGGCTGGCTGATCTGCAGGTCCCTCCACCCCCCCTGAAAACAGAAAGTGGCAGTAGGAGGAGTGCCCTAGAGGAGGCTGCTATAGCATTCTTTTGGAGGGCTACAGAGGTCCTGGGAGCACCCCACACCATGGAGGAGAACATTGCTGCCTTCATAGCATATAAAATGCAGAGGATGGAGGAGGGCCAAAAGGTCATGTGTGAGGCCCTCATATTGGAGGCTCTTGAGAAAGGTATGAGGGTCCAAATTACACCTGAGACACACCTTTGCGTTGGTCCTCCTCCTCCTCCTGCAGGTCCTCCTCCTCCTCCTCCCTCTCCTCCAGGTCCTCCCAGTCCTCCTCCAGGTCCCCCCAGTCCTCCTCCAGGTCCTCCCAGTCCTCCTCCTCCTCCAGGTCCTACTCCTCCTCCTGCCACATCTCCAACTGCACAGCCACAGCCGGGAAGGAAGCGTGAAAGGAAGACCAGACAGTGATTGGCCTGGGTTCAGTCTGGTCGGCCAAAAAATGCAGCCTCTTGTGGTACCACAGACTGGGGACACAGATGTCATCTGCTGCTATCCGGATCTCTGCGAATTCTGGACCAGACTGCCCTCCCTTATATATGGACTCCTCAGGCCACCAATTTTGATGTTGAAGAATTGTTGTCTGCCGTGGGGGTCCTAGGATTTGGTAATTTCTCCTGTTTCTCCAGTGTTGCCTTCCTCTTTGTTTGGTTCTGATCCCTTAATAAAGGATTTTTTTTTTAAATTATACTCTCCTATGTGTTTTACTTCAAAAATGACAGTTTGTTTGTGAGGATTCAGGTACATTTCAAATATACAATGTGAAATGAACAAGGGACACCAACAACAAACAATCTCCTTGAGATTAAATAATAAAAGATATCAATGGTGTTGGGGTAACTTGATTCACAAAACACACACAAAAATATTCTGGAGTAAAAATAAAAATAACATTGAACAAAGATCAGCCTTGGAAAAAATACAAACATTAAAGAAAAAAAAAGGCTGAAAATCCAAAAAAAAAAAAATATATATATATAAAACTGTCAGATGTGACAACTAATAACAATATATTCAGGGAATCCCACTAAAAAAACACAAATAAAACTTTGTGAGAAGTGTGTGTGAATACGAGCAGCAAAACTACTTTATTCTTGTCACATTATAAAGAAGAAGAGAGTGCGCTGTATTAAACCATTTTTAACATTGCAGCGTGACGAAAGTGCTGTATCCATTGCGAACGCTAAGTTTACCAGAACGAGCTGTCCCCTGTCGAATTTCTTCTGAGCATGCGTGGCACTTTGTGCGTCGGAACAGGCCACACACGGTCGGAATTGACGTGATCGGATTTTGTTGTCGGAAAATGTTATCTCCTGCTGTCCAACTTTGTGTGTCGGAAAATCCGATGGAAAATGTCCGATGGCGCCCACACACGGTCGGAATTTCCGACAACACGCTCCGATCGGACATTGTCCATCGGAAAATCCGACCGTGTGTACGGGGCATAAATCTGCTGACACCTAGCAGTCAGAGGCAACAGTCCTGGATCTGTCACTACAGATATACAGCATGAGGCTGTGGGCACAGGAGAGTCTAGGCACAGTCACATGTTTTTTTGTAGGAGGAACTTAGGACAAAAAGTTTTTTTTTCCAGGATACTGTTAGGCATAATTAACATTTCTAAATGTTTCCTATAACATAGCATATCCTAATTTTTTGAGTTCAGTTCCACATTCATCGCCATAATAAATATGTACAGACATTAGAAATGAATTATCATTTCTTTCCGTGTAATTCTAGAATACAAGTTTGTAGACAAAATAGATATTTCAAAGTTAAATACCTGCTAAGAAGATGCTACATCCAACAACAGAAAATATAAAAGGCATATGTGGCCCACATGCCACTAGCTGGCAATAGCTGCCTAATATAATAATCAGAACAAGTTCTGTAAGTTATTACCAAAAAGAAGCAAAATCACCCACCTGTGGTTGTTCGTACTCTTATCAATATACAAAGTCATAGACATTCTTATGAAATTTTCTGTCATTAAAATGCTGGATGTTGAGATGCTAGCAGTATACAAGTTTTTACACACAGATAAGAAAACACAAGTTTTTCCTTTTAAGTGTCATGGCTTTTTCCTAGGCTTGCCTGTTTTATTATCTTTTAACACCATTTACTACCCTAAAGCAAGTATACAAAACATATCTTTCATGGATCCCTGTAAAAAATCAATTAATGTGTTCCAACGTGACTTTTAATCTTTTATGTCTAAGCTGGCTAAGCCATGGCCTAAATGCATTGTAAATGGCATTTGTTTTTTTAGAAAGTGTACGATAGAAAATTTCAAGAAACTGTAATTTTCCTCTGTTAAATCAATGTCAAGAGAGCTCTGATCTTGTCTAATCTCCAGACTCTATTGTTTTATCATCATCTTTGCCCAAACATCAGGCTAATAATAACTTTTTTTCTTAAAGCTGTGAGACAGTACAACTATACAGGTTATAGGGAGGTCAGCCAAAAGGAACCAGAAAGCCCTCCACTAAAATACTGTGAAGTGCAGCTTTGCCTTTTTACAATGGAAGATATTGACATTTAATGAGGTATTTCGTTTCTTGCTTTAAGATAGTGGCCAGACAACAGCAAATTATGTGTTCAAGCTCCTTTTTGTTTTTGCTTTATGATTTATATAAAAGCAAACCTGTGGCTTTCTAATCTATTATAATCAGGTGGGACTTTAGAGAAGTATGGCCAAAGCTTTTTTGGTCATGCTTCTCTTCTGGATCATAGGCCTGTACTTACCTGTGCTCTCCTGTGACCCAGAATCAACCAACAGTGGGCTAAGGTCTGCTGTAGGCTGACCTCACAGAGCCCTTCTATTTATTTTTACCCCTTCAACTCATGGAGAATTTTTATCTTTTATTTGGTGACTTTTTTTTTATATATATCTAATTTATAGTGGTTACATTATTTTTAAAAATATTCATTAGATGAGATTTTTCAATAAATAATATTAATAACCAGGCCATTTTTTGCGATACTGCACTGCGTAACTTTAACTGACAATTGCGCTGTCGTGTGATGTTGTACCCAAACAAAATTTATGCCCTTTTTTCCCCATAAATAGAGCTTGCTTTTGGTGTTATTTGATCACCTCTGCGGTTTTTATTTTTTGCGCTAAAAAAAAAAAATAGCGACAATTTTTGCTATAATAAATACCCCCCCAAAAAAATTTCTTCATCAGTTTAGGCCAATATGTATTCTTCTACATATTATTGGTAAAAAAATCGCAATACGCGTATATTGATTGGTTTGCGCAAAAGTTATCGCGTCTACAAAATAGGGAATAGATTTATGGCATTTTTATTATTTATTTAGTTTTTACTAGTAATGGCGGCGATCTGCGATTTTTAGCGGGACTGCGACATTGCAGCGGACAGATCAGACACTTTTGACACTTTTTTGGGACCAGTGACATTTATACAGCGATCAGAGCTAAAAATAGCCACTGATTACTGTATAAATGTCACTGGCAGAGAAGGGTATTAACACTAGGGGGCGATCAAGGGGTTAAGTGTTCCCTAGGGGGGGTTTCTAACTGTGGTGGCAGTGTACTGACTAGAGTAGGAGAGAGATCACTGTTCCTGATCACTTGGAACATCAGATCTCTTTCTACTCCTCTGTCAGAATTGGGATCTGTCTGTTTACATTGAAAGACCCCCGTTGTGGCTCTCTGAGGAGCGATCGTAGGTGGCCCGCGGACATCATGGCTCCAGCCATGTGCATCTGCTCTGGCATTGCACGCGCCTTTGGGCGACATGCATGCGCCCCCTATCGCTCTTAAAGTGGCCGATGTACACCTACGGCGATTCGCGCAGCCGTGCCAACATGCCGCTGTATAATGATGACCGCTGGTCGGCAAGCGGTTAAACTGGATTTTTAGTGATCCTGCACTTTGTTTCATTTGTGTGGTTCCAGCTTGAGAATCCTCCTGCTGATAGCAGTAAGAGTTAATAAGTTAAAGCGGAACGTCACCCAAAAGGGAAGTTTCACTTTTCCTCCTCCTCCAACCTTCTTCTCCCATGCCCATGTTTGGAGTGTCTTTGGGAAGGTGTGGCGGGGCGAATACCTGAACTTTGACAGGTACCCGATACTACTACTACCGCTTCAGCTGCCTAGGCGAATGGAGAAGAAGTCCCTCCCCCTCCTTCTCCCCACAGCCTCTTGGGACAAGTCAGAGGTCCCAGGAGATTGCGAGACCAATCATGGAGTGCAGCACGGCTTTCACATACACAGTGGGCAGCTGGCTGTGAAGCTGCAAGGAGTCATAGTTGGCTGCTCACAGTAAAAATGCCAGCGCCTGGACCCAAAGACTGGACGAAGATCTGGGTTGGATGAGGACATTGCTGGATCCTGGGACAGGCAAGTGCATGTTTTTTAAAAGTCATAAGCTACAGTTTTTGTAGCATCAATGCAGAGCTGATCCACCCTATATGCTCTCTACGCAAGCTGCGTAAGGCCCCGCAAATTACTTGAGGCCCCGCCTCCCCCTCGTGTCATAGTGCGTCAATTAATGTTTACAACATCCAGTGGCGGGACTTTAGGGGTCGCTGCAGTCGCATTTGCGACTGGGCCCTTCCGTTATACCGCTGTGGGGGGCCCCCAAGACCCAGCATCCCCCCTGCACCTCTGGATGGCCGTTTAGAGTGCAGTGGGGAGAGGTGGGAGGAGGTGGAAGGCGGCGATCGGCAGCTCTATGGTGCCTGTGTGGGTGGCGGGATCTCCCTGGGGCTTGTAGTACTCTCTTGAGTGTCAGTGTATACAGTGAAGAAGAGAAGGGAGGGGCCTCTGCCTGGGCAGGTATCAGTTTCACTTTCACTCTTCTTGAACACTGTTGCTGATGCCCGGGTCAGAGGTCCCTCCCCTCTCCGCTGTATACATTCGGAAATAGAACTACTAGCCCCAGGGAGATCCCCCTGCCTGTGGACACGATAGAGCTGCCGATCGCCACCTCCCACCTCCACCAGCCAGGTACAGGGGTACCTCTGCAAGGGGGAGTCAGCTGTTTGGGGACCCTGATGTAAGAGGGGGGCTCTCTGGGGACACTAATGTAAGGAAGGGGCTCTCTGGGGACACTGATGTAAGAGGGGGACCTCTGGGGACACTAATGTAAGGACGGGGCCCTCTAGGGACACTGATGTAAGAGGGGGGCTCTCTGGGGACCCTGTGTAAGGAGGGGCTCTCTGGAGACACTAATGTAAGAGGGAAGGCTCTCTGGGGACACTAATGTAAAGGGAGGCTCTCTTGGGACCCTGGTGTAAGGGGGCTCTCTGGGGATCCTGGTGTAAGGGGGGCTCTCTGGGGATCCTGGTGTAAGGGGGGCTCTCTGAGGACCCTGATGTAACGAGGGGCTCTCTGGGGACCCTGGTGTAAGGGGATGCTCTCTGGGGACCCTGGTGTAAGTAGGGAGGCTCTCTGGGGACCCTGGTGTAAGTGGAGGCTCTCTGGGGACCCTGATGTAAGGGGAGGCTCTCTGGGGACCCTGATGTAGGGGAGAATCTCTGGGGAACCTGATGTAAGTAGGGAGGCTCTCTGGGGTCCCTGATGTAAGGAGGGGCTCTCTGAGGACACTCATGTAAGGGGGGCTCTCTGGGGACCCTGATGTAAGGGGAGGCTCTCTGGGGACCCTGATGTAAGGGGAGGCTCTCTGGAGACCCTGATGTAGGGGGAGACTCTCTGGGGATCCTGATGTAAGTAGGGAGGCTCTCTGGGGACCCTGATGTATGGAGGGGCTCTCTGAGGACACTGATGTAAGGGGGGCTCTCTGGGGACCCTGATGTAAGGAGGGGCTCTCTGGGGACCCTAATGTAAGGGGAGGCTCTCTGGGGACCCTGATGTAAGTAGGGAGGCTCTCTGGGGACCCTAATGTAAGGGGAGACTCTCTGAGGACACTGATTTAAGGGGGGCTCTCTGGGGACTCTAATGTAGGGGGAGGCTCTCTGGGGACCCTGATGTAAGGGGGGCTCTCTGAGGACCCTGATGTAAGGAGGGGCTCTCTGGGGATCCTGATGTGAGGGGGCTCTCTGGGGACTTATTCTAGACTGTTTTGTTTAAAGGAGGGAGGATTGTATTGGGAGCATTGAAGTGTCAGGTGTGACTGTGTGGCAATGGCAAATGGTTTACATAGCTCACGGCATCACGGGTCAGGTAGAGGGCCCATTAGCAGAATTTTGTTTAGTGCCCCAGGGAGGTCAGGATCGGCACTGCATCAATGAGATCTGTTCCTTGTGCTGCTGGCTCCTGGTTTAGGTAAAATCTTCCTCCTTTGATGATGCCCCCCAACCCCCGCCCCTTAATCTTCTGGTGTGGCAGAAGTTTAAAGAACTGAGGTACTGGTAATTAGCACTCATCAAGAATGTTCTGCCCTTTTGCTCATCTCCTCCATTCATAGAAGCTGTACTACTGTACGCTACCTGTAATGGAATTGCACAAAGTGGCCCCGATCCTCCTATTCTGGGGCTCACCTTGTTCCTCCTTTTCCCCCATAGCAAGCTGCTTTGTATTGCAGCACATCTGAAGGCTCGATGCTGAGCCATGCTGCCTGCATACATAGGCACAGACAGCGTGGCTCGGCCCCACTGGCCCCGTCACTGGTTGCTCATCACAGGATTTGGCTGATAGCAGTAGAAGCTGATGGCTCCCGCTGCCTCAGCAAATCCTGTGAGAGAAAGAAAGAGCCGCTACAGACGGGAAGAGCACTGGATTAAATGAGGGTTCAGAAAAGTGTAAGTGGGGGGGTCGGGGTTAGGGGGCAATATTATTACATAAACATTTTTTACATTACTACAGGGAATACCTTATGTCACTGTCTAAACTAACTAGTTATACTTTAAAATATACTATTTATTTGAAGTGGAGCGGTGTGGGTTAAACTCCAGGAGTGGGTGGGTATATAAAGAGGTGCTGTGTTACCATGCAGCCAACCCTTTGATGAAGTCAATCAACGAAATGCATTAGGGTGGACCACATGGCAACCGGAAGTGCTGTCAAGACCCCCACTGGAAGTGATGTGGTAAACGTCACTGTACGAGGACCGGGTGAGATGCCGATCACTTGGCTTGCGATCAGAGGGAGGCTGATGTAATGCTATTTATGTGTACTATCTAATGTTTGCTTGTAAGTAGTTTTTTTATGATCTGTAATAAATCTTTTTTTTGAATGGGATTACACTATGTGGAACGTTCTTTTGTTTATGGTCAACCTGAGTTAACTAAGGAAAAGGTAGAGAGGAGCTTGTCCACAGGGGGAGCTGCTGAATTGATTAAAACAAGCTTACTTGCCGATCATTTTTTTGAGAGGCAAATCCATCTTGTGAATGAGAAGAAGTGCCTGGGAGTGGGTACATTAGTCAGTGGGTGTCACACGAGATTGCCTGTGGATTCTGTGTGAGCAGTGTCACTGTGGAGCAAGATTCTGTTTCCCATGACTGGTGTGGTGCTCTTTGGACTTTATTATTTCATGGACTATTACTACATGGACACTTAGATTTATATGTTTGAATTGGTTGTTGGATCTCAGCTCTGCTTTACAGTCAATTATTTGGGAATGTGGTGAATATGGGCAGTTTATTGTTTACATTTGCATTTATTGTTTATAATTAGGCACTTTTTTCAGTACAGTCTAATAGTAGCACCACATTTTGAACATGATCAGATGCGGATATATTTTGGTAAAGTTTTGCTACCCATTCCATTCAACACAACTGTTGCAAATAAGATGCTGAACTTTAATAACAGTGTTTTCTAGACCCACCAACATTCACACTTGTGTTCTGAGCCAATTAGCTCCAAAATAGCCTAATTGGCCACCAAAATCTCAGTATAAATAGGCACTTAATGTTATTTAAGATGAACTACGTAAGGAAATCCTGAAGCTATAAATTTACCTCAAGTAGTAAAGGGGGAAAGTGGCTTTAAAAGGTGCATAAATTCATAAAATCATTGTATAAATATTTTATATATAACGTTTATTAATGCCTTTCATCATTAGAAGCACATACAGTAATAAAAGCAAGCCATAATTTGAGAACCTTAGAAGCATATCGAAGCCCTGGTTTAATGAGCCAGCTTACACCTCAGCGCTTTATTAGCACTTGATAAATGATGCAGTACCATGAGGACCCCCTGCCACAGTATTTACTGGAGAAACACTTTTAATAGTGATTTATAGCCATTTAATAAAGTCAACCTAAGCTGTCTCTCTCTACACAGTCACCAAATTTACCCCTAACGAAAAAATGATTCCCAGCTGTTCCTTGACTTACCACTATGTTTCTTAGCAGTTTATGTATGTTGATATTTAAAGCTGAACTCCAGGAAAACAGCTAAATACACAGATAAATACATATAAGGGAGGTGTTCTACCTGCCAAATGATATGTATATTTGTCCAGCTGGTGACAGAGCTCTGCAGTACAGACCTTTCTTGCAGAGCAGGAGACCTGATTTTTCTTTGCTGCAGACCTATAAGTAATACTTATAAGTCTTGGACCATTTCCTGTGACTGGACAGTAAAAGGAGAAGCAGCAGTCTAACTAATGTCTCTGTCACTTTTCTTTCATCACCTATCCGCATGTTTCTTGTTAGCACATGAGCACTGCAGCAAAACTGATTGGCTTCTTGTGCAGCTTCTCACTCCCCAAATCTGATCTCTGCTGTAAAGGAACTGCAGGTGTTTGATACCAAGACAAATTCAGGTACTTACACTGTTTGCATTTAAAAACATTTGATTTTCTGGTTTATTAATTAATACAGAGCTGCAATCATTTGTGTCTTTTATATTGGCCTGGACTTCAGCAATAATAAAACTATCCAACTGTTGTATAATGCTAGACATGCCCTAAAAGCTCAACATTTTTTCTCAACTTATACCCCTTCATGACGGCCAATGTTTAGCTAGTTTTTCCTGGAGTGGGTCACCTAATCTTGAGCAATGATGTGGGTACATTTATTGCATTTGCAACCTATATACTGTATCAGTTTTCCAAGCAATGAATAACTTTAAATAACTAAAATACCCACTGACATCTATATTATGAATAATTTATCATTTGCAAAACGTCTAGATTCTTATGAAGTAGAAGTATCCCCTTGGGTATTTGTGCCATAGTGCACAGAGGATGTGGAAAGCTAAATAATCTGTGGCATTGGGTGTTAAAATTTTGTCAGAAGGGTACTCTTAACAAAGTACATGGCATGGGGTGGTGGCATTTAATTTGTCAGAAGGGTACTCTTTACAAAGTACATGGTAAGGGGTGTTAAAATTTCATTTGTCAGAAGCATACTCCTTACAAAGTACATGGCATGGGGTGGTAACATTTAATATGTCAGAAAGTACTTTTTACCTAGTCTGTGGTATAGTGTTGTAAAAATTCATTTGTCAGAAGAGTACTCTGTCTTATATAGTGTGTATGTATGTGAGTTAGGGAGCTTGGATTGTAAGCTCCTTGTGGGCAGGGACTGATGTGAATGTACAATGTATATGTAAAGCGCTGCATAAATTGACAAAGCTAAATAAGTACCTGTAATAAATAAATAATATAATAACATTTCTGCCTTATTGTGCTCATTAGCAGATCTTGTTCTCTGCTTCATTCAGGCTAATTGAACTGAAAAAACTCTGCTGCTAAAACATTCACGCAGGACAGAGTTTACTCTACTTTTGCCCTCTGGTGTGGATCGGTACAGATCTCCCCTCCCAACTTAGAGTCTTTGCTGATTCACAAAAGGACAGGTTGAGAAACTACTTTTTGTTGAAAATGCGAATGCCTTTAAATATTATTGGGGACCTGCAATGTTTGTAAAAAAAGTGTTTCAGAAACGAAAAGATAAGAAATAATATTTACTCCAACTACAGTATTTTCTTGTTTTACAAATATTGCAATTGAAAAACTGCAAAGACTCCATGGTGTATTGAATGCTCCATAAAAATTTCATCACATAATTTTCTGACTTTTTTGACCTTTACAACAGAAGTATGGTTTCATAAATCAATTGTAAACGAATGTTTAGCTTAACAAGTACACCAGTATGTGAGCAATTTATAGCAGATTTGTGTTTAATTGTAGCTTTAGCATGTGTAGTGTACCATCCCATTGAGCAGACAATGACCGTGTTTACTGCCAAGAAATTGTACTCGTAATTAAGCAATACATAACTTCGATTCCATACTCGGCTGGAGGTTTAATTTTGGCTTCTCTCTTAGATTCTCGGGGTCACTAGTTTAAGCTCCCACACTGGCTGCACTGTGTAGCTTAATTAAAGCTGGGAGGTTTCATTACATACACATTGATGTGCTTGTAGCATTTTATAACTGTAATCACCATATGTGGATATGTAACCTGTAGCTGAGGTTTCTATTAAGAACGATAAGCCCATTAACATAGTGATGCAGGTAATTAATAATAATAGCTGCAATGATGCTTATAAAAGTAGCAATATATTTCATAAAATATTTAAATTATGCAATAAAATGTTTAGCAAACGTCTGGTGGAAAATGGCAACTTAAAATTTTACCGTGTTTAAGATAAAAGTGCTTAGTGCTTTTTTTCCATTGGCTTGATCATCATGGACCTTTTAGCTGACTAAGAACTTTACAGCCAGTATTTTCTCTGAGCCATGGAAAACATCAGCCAAAGAAAGGAACAGGCATTGGCCATAATAACCAATATAAGAGCAATAGACAATATTGCAGCAATTTGATTTTTATTCTAATCAAATGGATTTGCATTTCGATGCTTTAATGCTTATTTTTAATAAACACTAATGTAGATTTCTATGTGTTTTGGGGTTTATTTGAATGGTATTTGACATGCATGAAGTAAAATGCAGACAACGGCAATGCAAAAAATACATAAAATTTTGTGTACAAAAGAACATTAAACACATGAAATGTTTACAAATAAAGGTGTGAGTAGGGCCTGTAGAACTTTTTTTTTTTAAAAAGGGTGCTCTTTGTTTTTGGGAATATAGACAATGGAACAGCAAGCAAAATCAAGCATGAGAGTCGCATCAGAAAGTACTTTAAGTACTTTAGGGAAACCAATATGCAATAATAACTCGAAGTGCATCTTCAACAAAAATATGCTATAGGTTCCATAAGGTCTATGTATGGAACAGTTACTATTGGTTTTGGGAAAGCCCATCAACCATTTGTACTTACAGACCTACTGTAGGTGTTCTCTGAGTTCTGAGAAAGGAAAGACCTTAGCTAAATGACAATAAATATCATTTTCGGGCAACATGGTTGCAATTAACTCATCTAAAGGCCCAAGTTGTTTCCTCACACAGAAGCTTTGCAATCTATGACCACCACTGGTTGGGACAGCATCCTTACAAGTACTGTACTGAGAAACAAAACACAGTGACATGTACATATGCTGTAGTATCTCACAAAAGTGAGTACACCCCTCACATTTTTGTAAATATTTTATTATAACTTTTCATGTGACAACACTGAAGAAATTACACTTTGCTACAATGTAGAGTAGCGAGTGTACACCTTGTATAACAGTGTAAATTTGCTGTCTCCTCAAAATAACTCAACACACAATGTATAATGTATAAACAGCTGGCAACAAAAGTGAGTACACCACTAAGTGAAAATGTCCAAATTGGGCGCAAATGTTGTGTGTGGCCACCACTATTTTCCAGCACTGCCTTAACCCTCTTGGGCATGGAGTTCACCAGAGCTTCACAGGTTACCACTGGAGTCCTCTTCCACTCCTCCATGACGACATCACGGAGCTGATGGATGTTAGAGACCTTGCGCTCCTCCACCTTCCATTTGAGGATGCCCCACAGATGCTCAATAGGGTTTAGGTCTGGAGACATGCTTGGCCAGTCCATCACCTTTACCCTCAGCTTCTTTAGCAAGGCAGTGGTGGTCTTGTAGGTGTGTTTGGGGTCGTTATCATGTTGGAATCCTGCCCAGTGGCCCAGTCTCTGAAGGGAGGGGATCATGCTCTGCTTCAGTATGTCACAGTACATGTTGGCATTTATGGTTCCCTCAGTGAACTGTAGCTCCCCAGTGCCAGCAGCACTCATGCAGCCCCAGACCATGACACTCCCACCACCATGCTTGACTGTAGGCAAGACACACTTGTCTTTGTACTCCTCACCTCGTTGCTGTCACACACTCTAGACCATCTTTACCCAATAAGTTTATCTTGGTCTCATCAGACCACAGGGCATGGTTCCAGTAATCCATGTCCTTAGTCTGCTTGTCTTCAACAAACCGTTTGCGGGCTTTCTTGTGCATCATCTTTCGAAGAGACTTCCTTCTGGGACGACAGCCATGCAGACAAATTTGACGCAGTGTGCAGCATATGGTCTGAGCACTGATAGGCTGACCCTCCACCCCATCAACCTCTGCAGCAATGCTGACAGCACTCATACGTCTATTTCCCAAAGTTAACCTCTGGATATGACGCTGAGCATGTGCACTCAACTTCTTTGGTTGACCATGGCGAGGCCTGTTCTGAGTGGAACCTGTCCTGTTAAAGCACTGTATGGTGCCAATCTTCTTATAGCCTAGGCCATCTTTATGTAGAGCAACAATTTCTTTTTCGGATCCTTGGAGAGTTCTTTGCCATGAGGTCAATGTTGAACTTCCAGTGACCAGTCTGAGAGAGTAAGAGCGATAACGCCAAATTTAACACACCTGCTGCCCATTCACACCTGAGACCTTGAGACACTAATGAGTCACATGACACCGGAGAGGGAAAATGAGTAATTGGGCCCGATTTGGAAATTTTCACTTAGGGGTGTACTCACTTTTGTTACCAGTGCTTTAGACATTAATGGCTGTGTGTTGAGTTATTTTGAGAGGACAGCACATTTCCACTGTTATACAAGCTGTACACTCACTACTAAACTCACTTCTTTGTAGCAAAGTGTTATTTCTTCAGTGTTGTCACATGAAGAGATATAATAGAATACTTACAAAAATGAGAGGGGTGTACTCACTTTTGTGACATACTGTATCTTGAAATCTTATTTTTATATTGTGTCTTGTCTGTAGATTTTATGTTGGGCCAGCATGTATTTATTTGTTAATCTCAGTTTGCAGCCTGTTCCTTCTATTATAAATGAATAGGTAATGCATTATATTGGGATATTTTAAAATATCTCAGAATGCACTAGCTTGAATTTTACTACAGAGCAACAGATGAAGTAACAATTTTTGGAAACCCCCCCTGTTTATTTTAAACAAGGAAAATGAAAATCTATTCTAAGTGTATACAAAACAAGTGAATGTGAACAGGCAGATATATTCAACAATAAAAATAAAAATAGTGATGATCAGTTGGGAATTTGAGAAGCCGTAGGAAAGTACTTTCTATAATGTGGCAGGCCCAGCACACACAGTTGTCACTTGAGAGCAGAAAGTTAAAAGACAAAGCTACATCTTGCATCCAGTTTAATTTGCTAAGGCACATTCTATCTCCCGTGCTCTCAAAGGGGGAACACATCTTCTATCACAACCTGTAAACCAGCTCGCTGAAAGATTGACAGCAAGGTGAGGAGAATGCACACCTAACACTTTGTTCAGACAGGCAAAGTTTTAATCACAGCCATGGTGATGAGAGGGTTGCAAGGACTCACTTTACACATTGCTAACCTAAACAAACAAAACATCATGCCTCCCCCACTCCTGTCCAATTTAATTCATTTTCTCCAGCAGCATTGTTGTTTTACTCTGTGCTCATTGCATTATTTAAAGGGTGGTAGCAAACATACACTGCCTTGCATTGTTTTACATCACTATGTGTAAAAGTGCTCTTTAAAACTGGGTTTCTATAGCCTGGTACATAGGATATTGCATTTATACATTTAGGCAAGCCATACGTGGAGGATCTAATTGTACAGAAACAAAATATCAGAATATTTGGCAACATCCCCTTATATCTACATTTTGGCACTTGTCAGGCAGTTTCTCCACTACTGCCTCGTAACACCAGGTTATCTCTGGTAATCTCATTTTGTAGCTTTTGAGTTTTTTTATGTCTTTGTCATAAACAACGTTAAACCCAATTAATGCGTGTAGTGCTCGGTCACATAACTTGTGAATATTATTCTGGCCAGTTTAGTAAGTTGCAACAGACCTGCATTATTTCCCTTATAAGATAGAATGTTATGATATATTCAATTATTTTTTTAGAAACTCATTTGGAAGAGATCGCCCTGATGTAAAAAATATTATAAATGCTGCCTTCATTTGGCAATGTGTTTGTTTACATCTTTTCACTGTCCTGCAATACAAAAAAATTTATAATACAATTTTTTTTTGATCAGATTATATTTAATGAAATTTTCGATCTTTGAAAAATACAGACAAAATGTACAAAACACGTCACACAGGATGGCACAAATTCAACACCAAAGCAAAGAAAAAAAGAAAGAAAGGAAAAATTAAAGACCCCTAAGAAGATAACGTATACATAAACAGCAATTGCTAAGGTACAAGTTGGCCTACTCCAATTAGAGGGACATAAACTTAAGCCATTGTGACCAAACAGTGTCAAACTTCTTCATTGAATTTCTTAGAAAATATGTATGTTTTTCAAAAGAAATAAGCCTATTGAGGTAAAAAATCTAACAAAATAAAGTAGAAGGGGGTGAACGGGCCCACTTAAGGGCAAATTGTCTGCAGGCTCTGTTTGTGGCATATAAGGACATAGAAGGAGTGTAAAAAGAAGAGTCAAAGTAGCCCAATAGGCATGTGGTTGTGTAGCATGTAGGCAAGTAGTTCAACAGGAATGTTTACATCCAAAAGCCTATTAAGTGTACCAACCACCCCTGCCCAATATCTCTGGAGTCTGGGGCACCGTCACAAAAGACGTATAATAAGAGTACCTGGATTACCACACCTAGTACAAGTTGGATTGGATCTCAGGCCTATATTATATAGGAATTTGGGGGTTCTAGATACCTTATGAAGAATAAAGATCTGAGTTAATCTGTGTGATGGAGAGAGGGAGAGAGAGAGCTGTGCATGATGTCATAAGCCTAGGCTTTTTATCAGACAAGAAACAGGAAGTGGGCTGTCTAAGGTATTTACTGGCATAAAAAAAAATGTTTTACTATCCAAAGTTAAAACAACAAGCGCAGAAGATTTAATAGATGGAAAGATGAAAAAATGGCTGAAGTTCTGCTTTAACTTGACTACAACAGATTTTAAACTCACTGGCCTGTATTTGCCAGCTTTTACCTTGCTACCCTTTTTGTGGATACGTATAATATTAGCTGTCCACCTGTCATGGGGAATGTCTCATTTTAAAAGGGATTGATTAAAAAAATAATTTATTGGTCCAACAACTATACCACAAAATTCTCTTATGCCACGTACACACGAGCGGTTTTGCTGTCGGAAAAAACTCTGAAGGTTTCTCCGACGGAATTCCGCTCAAGCTGTCTTGCATACCCACGGTCATACCAAAGTCCGACCGTCAAGAATGCGGTGACGTACAACACATACGATGGGACTAGAAAAAGTAAGTGCAATAGCCAGTGCTCCACCCTTTGGGCTCCTTCTGCTAATCTTGTCGGAACAGCATACAGACGAGCGTTTTTTTCGATAGTAAATTGTTCTGTTGGAAAAATATAGAACATGTTCTCTATATAAGTCGGTCTGAATTTTCGACAGAAAAAGTCAGATGGGGCATACACACGGTCGGAATATACGATGAAAAGCTCCCATCAGACTTTTTCTGACAGAAATTCCGCTCGTGTGTACACGGCATTAGAGCTCTGGAATATATACCATCAGAACCTATTGCTTTATTAAGCTTTCACTAAGAAAGTTCCTCTGCTACCTCTGTCTCTAGAAATCCTGAAAATGAACCGTCATTTCTAGAACCAATATGATTCCCCAACTTTGTCTTCCATCATTGATGTACCACAAAAGGTTTTGGTCCCCTTTCTTAATAGTTTTAGATATTTCCTTGTCATTCTGTGCTTTGGCAGAACTGATAATGTGTTTGGATTCCTTCTGTCTATTACTTTTCTATTAGCTACACTTTCTGTTTCCTTGAATCTCCTACTTTACTATTCTACTTACTTCTACTTTAGTGAACCATATTTTTTTCTTCTATTTATTCTTACTAATTTGCCTGATATATAATCTAGTTGCCTTAAGAACAGCAGACTTTAACAGCTCCCGCAAATTACTGACTTCTGACGTTTTATTTCAACCTTTTAATTTTTTTGAAATGCATCCATTTCAGCAAAATTTGTCCTCTGAAAAAACTTTACTTTTTGTATATCATTTTTCAGTTCTTGTTTTAATATCAAACCAAAGACATTGGTGATAACTAGAACCTAGCTGAGAATCTTGGTCCTGAGTTTTGGTGGGTGCTTCAAAAGCTGTGTGCACAAGCACTGTGTATATCTAAGAATTGATGTAAGGGGAGCCCATATAGATTATAGCTTTATTATTATAATCTACAGGAGCTTAGACAATCTTGTGTTTTGTATTCTATATGGGATGTGTTATTATGAGAAAACAAGCACAAACCGGTTTTTACAATTAGAGAAAAAAATGAAAATTGACAAAACTTGTGTTTGTAAAAGATTTTTTTTCAATAAAGAAGAAGCAACACATTGTAAATGTAATTTGTGATTTTTAATCTTATTTTAGCCCCCTCCATTATACCCCCAGGGCTTAGTAGTTTAAATACTTTTTTGAACCTTGTTGAAAAGTGCAGTGATAGAGAGTTGCCATCCCCACACTGTTTTGCCAGTGTCCATAGGAGGAGCTTCTGAAAAACATTTATGATTTGTGATCTTAAATCTTTTTATTTTCCAGGAGCTGACCTCAAGTTCTATTTGTATTCAGATTAGCAACTGCTGTAACTGTCCTATAGTGTTTCAGTGTTCTAGTGTTTCTAGTGTTGACTAGAAAATAAGAGTTGCATTAATGCATAAAGAAATATTTATGATATATTAGTGGGTGACCCAATTTTATTTCTAAAGCCCTGGGCATAATTCATTATCTACCATACAGCAAAATATATTTATGATAATGGATTGTTTTCTAGGTGCTGGTTCTTACAAATGTGACATATATAGAAAGTAAGAAACAAAATAAGCTTGGTACAACACCTCATTTACTAAAAAAATTGAAGCAAGTATTGTTCCAGGAGCTGCGTGTTGTTTTAGTCAGCCTTTTGTTAAGTTAGTACTATAGATCTAGAAAGTAATATCTGAGTAACATAGACTAGTCTTCAACAAAAGGAACCAGTCACAAAAAAAAAAAAAAATTCTTAAACTCGCAGCAATTTACTCATGTCTAAAGTAACATACTACTCTCAAACCTTCGGGTATCCAAATACATTTTACAATGTAATTCCACATTTCCTGTAGGAATGGCAATGTAGTACCCTGGCATAGCGCAGCGTTAGGTATAATAGGAATGTATAGTAATTTTGCACAAATTTTCAAAATGTTGTTTCTTTTAGTGTCAGCTAAACAAGAAATATAGCATATTAATATTGTTTATTCTCCTTTTCAGCTAACAGGTAAAGCATTAGACTTGTTTTAAGCCTTTCATTGCCAGAGTAATTTCTGCTGTTTTTGAATTAAAGCCCTAAGGATTGCATAAAATACCCCAAAACATTACATATACGAAAAGCAGAAATCTTAAAAAATAAAATAGTGATAGTTCAATTTTTTTAATTATACATGACATTGGTGCAAAGGTTTGCTAAAATATAAAACATGAGGTTGCCCTGAGTAAATGGGTATCCAACATGTCAAACCTAAAAATTTTGTGCAAGTGAAATGGCGACAAACTTCAGTACCCTGTATTTTCCATAGGGGATGCTTTGAAAGCTCCTATAGGTCAACACTTTAAAGTTATGCAGGAACTTCGGTGCTAAAATTATTGCTCTCACTCAGATGTGCATTGCAATACGTGTATATCGTAGTCAACATATTTGTGCGTAGGAACCCCCGATGTGTGAGTTTTACGTTCACACATGCGTGTATGTGCGAATGAGGGGAACTCAAAAACATTTATTTTTTGGGGGGGTATTTTATATGCTTTGGTGTAACTTTACTATTTTACAATTAAAACATTTTTTTTACTTATCTTTTTTTTCATCATGTGATTTTTTTTGGTGATAGGTTCTCTTTAAGACCCCTGATGTCTCACCTGTCCTCCAATGAATCTAATGTAGTGCAAAGTGCACTGCATTAGATTCTTCCTCAGCCATATAGGATAATGAAAGGGGAACCCAGAATTGGCGTTTTACACTGGCTCAGCAAGAAGAGGGGGAGGAGAGCAGAAACCTGACATGCTAGTCCTGGGCGCACTAATGGGGATGTGGAGCCTGGGATACATGTCAGGGTGTGCACATGGGGGGGGGCATTATAGGCGGTGTTTGGCAGCCACTGGATTGCTTTCATCTGACAGCTGGCAGTCAGCTTGTCAGATACAACCAGGTCTATAAATATTGGGACACCGACACAATTAGAATCTTTTTGGCTCTATACACCACCACAATGGATTTGAAATGAAACAAACAAGATGTGCTTTAACTGCAGACTTTCAGCTTTAATTTGAGGGTATTTACATTTAAATCAGGTGAACGGTGTAGGAATTGTGCCTAGTGTGTATATGTGCCTACCACTTTTTAAGGGACCAAAAATAATGGGACAATTGGCTGCTCAGCTGTTCCATGGCCAGGTGTGTGTTATTCCCTCATTATCCCATTTACAAGGAGCAGATAAAAGGTCCAGAGTTCATTTAAAGTGTGCTATTTGCATTTGGAATCTGTTGCTTTCAACTCTCAATATGAGATCCAAAGATCTGTCCCTATCAGCCATCATTAGGCTGAAAAAAACAAAACAAACCCATCTGTCAAGTTCTCACGTACCTGACTGATGAGCCCGATAGTGCAGAGGAAGGCCTCCCTTATGTATCTGACTTGCGGCCCCTGGTAGAGCAGACAGGTGGCACGGGAGTGCAGAATGGTATGAGTGCCTGGCAGGATCAAAAGCAGATGGGTCAGATGGCCGGCACAGCAGACAGGACCAGCAGGCTGGATGGATCAGCAGACAGTTGAGCAGACTGAATGGATCAGCAGACAAGTGAGCAGACTGGATGGATCAGCAGACAGGTGAGCAGACTGGATGGATCAGCAGACAGGTAAGCAGACTGGATGGATCAGCAGACAGGTGAGCAAAGTGGATGGATCAGCAGACAGGTAAGCAGACTGGATGGATCAGCAGGCAGGTGAGCAAACTGGATGGATCAGCAGACAGGTGAGCAAACTGGATGGATCAGCAGACAGGTGAGCAGACCGGGACAGAAGCTGGATGGCTGCAGTAGGTAAGTATAGCAGACTGGAGGAGAGTATTGGAATGTCAGGCAGGCCGGGTCGAAAATCAGGCTGGTAGCAAAGGTACAAGAGGAGCAGGCAGAAGGAATCGTCAAACAAGCCAAGGGTCAGATGCAGGCGGATAACAAGAACAGTCTCAAAACCGGGTCAAACAGGAGCAGATATCAGATCTTCAGGAAACACATACACAGAGCTGCAGATCAAACAGCAAGGACACAGAGCTGCTGAGGTGTTCAAATAAGGCAGCCTGTTGCCAATCACTGAAATCAGCCTGGACTAAGTTAACCCTTAGGTGGCAGATCCATGGCACCATCAGAGAGATAGCAAAAACATTAGGTGTGGCCAAATCACGGATAACAGGAACAGTCTCAAAACAAACCGGGTCAAACAGGAGCAGATATCAGATCTTCAGGAAACACATACACAGAGCTGCAGATCAAACAGCAAGGACACAGAGCTGCTGAGGTGTTCAAATAAGGCAGCCTGTTGCCAATCACTGAAATCAGCCTGGACTAAGTTAACCCTTAGGTGGCAGATCCATGGCACCATCAGAGAGATAGCAAAAACATTAGGTGTGGCCAAATCACGGATAACAGGAACAGTCTCAAAACAAACCGGGTCAAACAGGAGCAGATATCAGATCTTCAGGAAACACATACACAGAGCTGCAGATCAAACAGCAAGGACACAGAGCTGCTGAGGTGTTCAAATAAGGCAGCCTGTTGCCAATCACTGAAATCAGCCTGGACTAAGTTAACCCTTAGGTGGCAGATCTATGACACCATCAGAGAGATAGCAAAAACATTAGGTGTGGCCAAATCACGGATAACAGGAACAGTCTCAAAACAAACCGGGTCAAACAGGAGCAGATATCAGATCTTCAGGAAACACATACACAGAGCTGCAGATCAAACAGCAAGGACACAGAGCTGCTGAGGTGTTTAAATAAGGCAGCCTGTTGCCAATCACTGAAATCAGCCTGGACTAAGTTAACCCTTAGGTGGCAGATCCATGACATTGCCCCCTCCTAAAGGGCAGCCTCCGGATGCCCAATTGGGCCAACTTCACATCATGGGATCTCTTGAAGGATTGCATTAGTTCTTTAGCATTAATATTGCTTTCAGGCTCCCAAGAGTTATTTTCCGGCCCATACCCCTTCTATTTAATTAGATACTGAACCTGATTGTACCTCCTTCTACAATCCAAGATTGCCTCCACCTCAAATTCCTCCTCTCCATTGACTATTACAGGCTCCGGTGGACCAGTTCTTCGTTCAGTGAAGGGATTCGGAACAGCAGGTTTCAAAAGAGTCACATGGAAGACGGGGTGAACTTTAACTGAATCGGGTAATTCCATCTCATAAGCTACGTCATTGATCTTTCTCTTTACAGGGAAGGGGTCCATAAACTTAGGGCCCAATTTTCTTGAGGGGCAAGCCATTTTCAAGTTCACTGTAGACAACCATACCTGGTTGCCGGGCTCCAGAATTAGTTTGCCTCGTTTTTTCCTGTCAAAGATCTTTTTATTGTACTTTTGTGTTTTGGTCATGGTCTCTTGTAATAGTTTGTTGTTTTTAGAGAAGAAATCCTATAGTTTCAGAGACTGCAGAAATTGAGCATTCAGGTATGGTACTAGGCAGGAAGGATGGGTGATAGCCAAAATTAGCAAAAAATGGAGTTTGTTTGATGGCAGAATGGGAAGAGTTATTATAAGCGAACTCGGCAATGGGGAGTAAAGCGACCCAGTCATCTTGTGAGAACGAAGAAAAGCAACAGAGGTACTGCTCCAGGGTCTGATTGGTTCTTTCCGTTTCCCTATTCGTCTGAGGGTGGTATGTGGAGGAGAGGGCCAATTCGATCTCAAGGGACCCACACAGAGCTTTCCAAAACTTGGAGGTGAACTGGACACCCCGGTCAGACACAATGTTGGCTGGGACTCCATGAAGCCTTACAATTTTTTTGATGAATATTTTTGCAGTTTCCACAGCCAAGGGTGTTCTTTTCATGGGCAAAAAATGGGCCATTTTGGACAGCCTGCCCACCACCAAGAAGATAGTAGAAAAACCCTCTGCTGGAGGGAGTTCCAAAATGAAGTCCATTAAGATAATTTTCCAGGGTCTCTCTGGAACGGGCAATGGCTTCAGTAAACCCCAGGCTTTTACCTTGCTGTTCTTGCTTCGGGAGCAAGTAGTACAAGACTCCACATAACTCTTACAGTCATCTACTACCTGAGGCCACCGGAACATACATTGTACCAGTTCGGCCATCTTCAGGGCACCGAAGTGCCCAGCCAGCTTGTGGTCATAACAGAGCACCAATACTGCCACCCTTAAGTCCTTACCTTCCAATTTTACCTTCATGCCACAGTAGGCCATCCTGTGTCTGTAAGCTGGTTTCAGAAGACGAAGCAACCTCAGCAGAAGCCTGTTTGATTTGGGATAGCAGATTCTCCTGTAGTATGAGAAAGTTTCCTGAGGGAAGGACGGTGTCTGGAAGTGTGGACCTCTCAGAGTCGTTGAACATACGTGAGAGTGCATCTGGTTTTGTATCCTTCAACCCTGGCCTGTACGTTATATGGAATGAGAATCTAGAGAAAAAAAGTGCCCACCTTGCCTGCCGTGGTTTTATTCTCTTTGCTGTTCTCAGATATTCTAAATTCTTGTGGTCCGTATAGACCAGAGTGGGATGTGCTGCACCTTCAAGTAAGTAACGCCATTCTTCTAATGCGGCCTTGATGGCCAAAAGCTCACGGCCTCCCACATCATAATTTCTTTCCGCTGTAGATAATTTGCGGGAAAAGAAAGTAACTGGGTAAAGTAGGGCTTTAGCTCCTTGCTGTTGAGACAGCACAGCCCCTACTGCACCTTCCGAGGCATCAACTTCAAGAACAAACGGTAAGGCAGGGTCAGGGTGCTTCAAGATGGAGGCTGAAGTGAACAGTTTTTTGAGGGCTTCAAATGCCGATTGCGCTTTGGGAGACCAGAGGAATTGGGTTCCTTGTTTAGTTAGTTTGGTAATGGGGGCAATAATAGCAGAGAACCCCCTAATAAACTTCCGGTAGAAGTTGGCAAACCCAATGAAGCGCTAAACCCCCTTCTTGTCCACAGGAGCAGGCCAATCTAAGATGGCAGTGACTTTCTGGGGGTCCATCTTGATGCCTTCAACAGAGATTATCAGACCTAAGAACTGGATACACTGAAGTTCAAATTCGCACTTCTCCTGTTTGGAACATCCTTAAAAAGAAAGAACGCACCGGTGAGCTCAGCAACACCAAAAGACCCGGAGGACCACGGAAAGCAACTGTGGTGGATGACTGAAGAATTATTTCCCTGGTGAAGAAAACACCCTTCACAACAGTTGGCCAGATCAAGAGCACTCTCCAGTAGGTAGGTGTACTATATGTGTATATGAAAGTCAACAATCAAGAGAAGACTTCACCAGAGTGAATACAGAGGGTTCACCACAAGACGTAAACCATTGGTGAGCTTCAAAAACAGGAAGGCCAGATTAGAGTTTGCCAAACAACATCTAAAAAAGCCTTCACAGTTCTGGAACAACATCCTATGGACAGATGAAACCAAGATCAACTTTTACCAGAGTGATGGGGAGAGAAGAGTAGGGAGAAGGAAAGGAACTGCTCATGATCTAAAGCATACCGCCTCATCAGTGAAGCATGGTGGTGGTAGTGTCATGGTCGTGGGCATGTATGGCTGCCAATGGAACTGGTTCTCTTGTATTTATTGATGATGTGACTGCTGACAAAAGCAGCAGGATGAATTCTGAAGTGTTTCGGGCAATATTATCTGCTCATATTCAGCAAAATGCTTCAGAACTCATTGGACAGCGCTTCACAGTGCAGATGGACAATGACCCGAGGCATACTGCGAAAGCAACCAAAGAGTTTTTTAGGGGAAAGAAGTGGAATGTTATGCAATGGCCAAGTCAATCACCTGACCTGAATCCGATTGAGCATGCATTTCACTTGCTGAAGACAAAACTGAAGGGAAAATGCCCCAAGAACAAGCAGGAACTGAAGACAGTTGCAGTAGAGGCCTGGCAGAGCATCACCAGGGATGAAACCCAGCATCTGGTGATGTTCCAGACTTCAGGCTGTAATTAACTGCAAAGGATTTGCAACCAAGTTTTAAAAAGTGAAAGTTTGATGGATGAGTGTTAATCTGTCCCATTACTTTTGGTCCCTTAAAAAGTGGGAGGCACATATACAAACTGTTGTAATTCCTACATTGTTCACCTGATTTGGATGTAAATACCCTCAAATTAAAGCTGAAAGTCTGCAGTAAAAGCACATCTTGTTTGTTTCATTTCAAATCCATTGTGGGGGTGTATAGAGACAAATAGATTAGAATTGTGTCGATGTCCCAATATTTATGGACCTGACTGTATACACAGCAGTGTGTAAAACCCCCACTGTCATGTCCATGCGACATACAGACCTGGCAGTAAAAGGGTTAAAGATTAGCTCAAGGTTTGATCCAAACATAAGTTCGGACTGAACTCTGGCTGTTTGTGTACGAAAGCCACATTTTTTTCCCCTTTATAAATAGTAATGATATTTCTACTGCTACTATATATAACAGCTTTCTTCTTGTCAATGGTTGTTAAGGAAGCTGTGAGTACAGGAACCCTACTTATTTACATGGGGGGGGGGGCTGATATCTGGGTGCCTCCTCAAGTTAAATTAGATTTTGTTAAATGCCCCACCCACAGACTCCCACAACCAACAAGCCAGGGCAGTGGGGAAGAAGGGCTTGTCCTCATCAACATGGGGACAAGGTGATTTGCCAGTGGGGACCCTCATGTGGAGGGCATATGGCCTAGCATGGTTCAGGAAGGAGTGGTGCACACCTACCTACCTTCCTGGCCATCTAAGCTGCATGCATTTTTTTGTGTGGGGTCCCCCTTAAACTCTATACCAGACCATGATCAAGGATAAGGGTCTAGTATGTATTTTCTGGGGGAACCCCATTCCTTTTTTGTGTGGGGTCCCCTATTAAAGCATCCCTCAGACATGTTATTTAACTGCTTAAGGACCACCCCATGTACATATACTGTGGCAGTGTGGCCCTTAAGAGCAAAATCACGTATCTGTATGTGATTCCGATCTTCGGCTCCTGGGCACGTGCATGCACCGCTGCAGCCCCACTCCCGCTGTGATTGTACATGGCGAGAGCCAATCAGCAGTAGGGATGAGCTTCGTGTTCGAGTCGAACCCATGTTCGACTCGAACATCGGCTGTTCGGTCATTCGCCGAATTGCGAACGATATGGGCCGTTCGCGCCAAATTCGTGTGGCGCGTCACGGCCCATAATTCACTGCGGCATCGCAGTGCATTGCTGGCTGATGATTGGCCAAGCATGCACTATGACCCACATGCTTGGCCAATCATAGCGCCGCCTGAACAGAGAGCCGTAATTGGCCAAAGCCAAGGAGGCTTTGGCCAATTATGGCTCAGGGGATTTAGTACACGCCCCACACTATATAAGGCCGCCTGTCATTTCATTTGAGTTAGCTAGATTAGGCAGGACAGTCAGTCAGTTAGCTGCACTTACAGTGTATTGTGTATATATATGCATCCCAGGTGTTGCATATATATATATATATATATACACTGTATTCAGTTTAGCTAGATCCGTTCCTGTTATCTTCCTACTGACAGGCAGGCTTGTCTTGTAACAGTATTTACAGCTACCTGAAGATAATTACTGGTGTTCTTTTGATCCTATTAGTACCACAGTCAGGCAGCTAGACTATTTAAAGTTAGTGCAGTGCGTCCTGCTCTCAGTGTTCAGCTAGATCCGTTCCTGTTATCTTCCTACTGACAGGCAGGCTTGTCTTGTAACAGTATTTACAGCTACCTGAAGAAAATTACTGGTGTTCTTTTGATCCTATTAGTACCACAGTCAGGCAGCTAGACTATTTAAAGTTAGTGCAGTGCGTCCTGCTCACAGTGTTCAGCTAGATCAGTTCCTGTTATCTTCCTACTGACAGGCAGGCTTGTCTTGTAACAGTATTTACAGCTACCTGAAGAAAATTACTGGTGTTCTTTTGATCCTATTAGTACCACAGTCAGGCAGCTAGACTATTTAAAGTTAGTGCAGGGCGTCCTGCTCACAGTGTTCAGCTAGATCCATTCCTTTTATCTTCCTACTGACAGGCAGGCTTGTCTTGTAACAGTATTTACAGCTACCTGAAGAAAATTACTGGTGTTCTTTTGATCCTATTAGTACCACAGTCAGGCAGCTAGACTATTTAAAGTTAGTGCAGTGCATCCTGCTCACAGTGTTCAGCTAGATCCGTTCCTGTTATCTTCCTACTGACAGGCAGGCTTGTCTTGTAACAGTATTTACAGCTACCTGAAGAAAATTACTGGTGTTCTTTTGATCCTATTAGTACCACAGTCAGGCAGCTAGACTATTTAAAGTTAGTGCAGTGCGTCCTGCTCACAGTGTTCAGCTAGATCCGTTCCTGTTATCTTCTTACTGACAGGCAGGCTTGTCTTGTTACTGTATATACAGCTACCTGAAGAAAATTACTGGTGTTCTTTTGATCCTATTAGTACCACAGTCAGGCAGCTAGACTACAGTTAGTGCAGTTCGTCCTGCTCACAGTGTTCTGCTAAACCTACAAGTTAGTGGGGTACGTCCTGCTCACAGTGTTCTGCTAAACCTACAAGCTAGTGGGGTGCGTCCTGCTCACAGTGTTCAGCTAGATCCGTTCCTGTTATCTTCTTACTGACAGGCAGGCTTGTCTTGTTACAGTATATACAGCTACCTGAAGAAAATTACTGGTGTTCTTTTGATCCTATTAGTACCAGCTAGACTATTAGGCAGCTAGACTATTTACAGTTAGTGCAGTGCGTCCTGCTCAGTGTTCTGCTAAACCTACAAGTTAGTGGGGTGCGTCCTGCTCACAGTGTTCAGCTAAAGCTACCTGTAGAAGGTTGGTGGTGTTCTCATACTACAGTCAGGCAGTTGATTTTGCTAGCTGCAGTATCAGTACATATATATATATATATATCCCAGCTTAGTGCAGCTACAGGCCATTAGTATGTCTGGAAGGCCAAGAAGGAGAGGCAGACAGTCACAAGCCAATAAGAGAGGGCAAGCAGGCTCTGTGTCTAGTGCTGGTCATGGAGACGGTGCATCCTCATCAGCACGTGGCCGTGGGACACGCTTTGCCTTTTTTTCGGCAGCTGGAAGTGTTGAGCCGCAACATACGGAAGACTTGGTCGAGTGGATGACCAAGCCGTCCTCATCCTCCTCATCCTCTCTCACCCATGCCCAGGGTACTTTGTCTGGCAAAGCAGCGGCCTCTTCCCTCGGCTCAATGTCATCAGTGACTCCTTCCCTAGCCCCACCATGTCCTCCTGAGGAGTCCCTCGAACTGTTTGACCACAGTGTTGGGTACATGCTCCAGGAGGATGCCCAGCGTTTGGAAGGCTCTGATGATGATACTGAGCTCGATGAAGGCAGTAACATGAGCACGGACAGAAGGGGTGCCCAAGAAGGACAGCAATCTGGCAGTCATGCTCCCCCTGCTGCAGCATACTGCCAGGTTTGCTCCAGTGATGAGGAGGGAGGGGATGATGAGGTCACTGACTCAACGTGGGTGCCTGATAGGAGAGAGGAGGAGGAGGAGGAGGAGGAGGAGGAGGCGGCACATCACCAATGAGGCAGGATGCCCTCCAGGGGCCAGCCTAAGGGCAGCACATTGACTGCATCACACCCCAAAGCTCCACATGTGCAGGGCACTGCAGGGCGCTGCAGTCTCTGCGCGTTATTCAAAAAGTTCTTTGGTGTGGGCCTTTTTTGAGACGAGTGCATCAGATCGCACCGCTGCTATTTGCAACATATGTCTCAAGCGTATCTCGCGTGGCCAAAACATCTCCCGCTTGGGTACCACATGCTTGACCAGACATATGTTGACTTGCCATGCAGTTCGTTGGCAAGCGTATCTAAAAGACCCACACCAAAGAACAAAGAGGACCTCTCCTTGTTCCTCATCAGCTGAGATTTCCAACCCCACTAGACCTTCAGTCCTCTCTGAGACCTGCACTGAGAGGAATGAAGGTGTAGAATTAGGTGTGTCACAGCCAAGTACTTGTGGGCAATCTGCTTTTGGTACACCGACGTCAGATTGTACCAGGCAAATTTCCCTGCCCCAGCTGCTGCACCGCCGAAAGAAGTTTGCTCCCAGCCATCCACACGCCCAACGGTTGAATGCTAGCTTGGCAAAATTGCTAGCACTTCAACTGCTGCCTTTTCAGTTGGTAGACTCTGCCCCCTTCCGTGAGTTTGTGGAATGTGCGGTTCCTCAGTGGCAGGTACCCAAACGCCACTTTTTCTCACGGAAGGCGATTCCGGCTCTCTACCGGCATGTGGAAGGCAATGTCCATGCCTCGCTGGACAGGGCGGTCAGCGGTAAGGTGCATATTACCGCTGACTCATGGTCCAGCAGGCATGGACAGGGACGTTACCTAAGTTTCACGGTGCATTGGGTGACTCTGCTGGCAGCTGGGAAGGATGCAGGACAAGGTGCAGTAGTGTTGGAGGTTGTTCCGCCACCACGCCTCCAAAATGCTAATGATTGTGACACACCTCTCTCCTCCACCCCCTCCTCTTCTTCTTCCTCCATGGCCTCTTCCTGTGCTTTGTCCTCGGAACCAGCGGTGCTCCGTAGTCGTTCAAGGGGCTACGCAAGTACGCAGGCCAAAAGATGCCATGCGGTGCTTGAGCTGGTGTGCTTGGGGGACTGGAGCCACACTGGGGCAGAGGTTCTGTCAGCTCTGCAGGGGCAGGTTCAGAGTTGGTTGACGCCACGCCAACTTAAGGCAGGAATGGTGGTTTGCGACAATGGCACCAACCTCCTCTCTGCCCTCCGACAGGGACAAATGACCCATGTGCCCTGTTTGGCTCACGTCCTTAACTTGGTGGTGCAGCGGTTCTTGGGCAGGTACCCGGGCTTACAGGATGTCCTGAGGCAGGCCAGGAAAGTCTGTGTGCATTTCCGCCGGTCATATAATGCCAGTGCTCGGCTGACGGACCTCCAAAAGGAGTTTAACCTGCCCAAGAACTGCCTAATCTGTGACATGCCCACCAGGTGGAACTCAACGTTGGCCATGCGGCAGCGGCTGCACACGCAGCAGAGGGCCATCAATGAGTACCTGTGCGACTATGGCACCAGGACAGGGTCAGGGGAGCTTGGTTTTTTTTCCCCACGCCAGTGGGCCATGATCAGGGATGCATGCACTGTCCTGTCACCATTTGAGGAGGCCACGAGGATGGTGAGCACTGACAGTGCATGCATCAGTGACACTGTCCCCCTTGTCCACCTGTTGGAGCACACGCTGCGTGGAATAATGGACAGGGCACTTGAGGCAGAACAGAGGCAGGAAGAGGAGGACTTCCTTAGCTCTCAAGGCCCCCTTAATCCAGACAGTGTTACTGCGTGCCCGCCGATGACACAGGAAGAGGACGAGGAGGAGGAGGAGGAGGAGGAAGATTGTGTCAGTATGGAGGTGGAGCCTGGCACTCAGCATCAGCAGCAGTCTTTAAGGGATCAGTCCCAAGAAACACATGGACTTGTACATGGCTGGGAGGAGGTGGCTGCGGACCATGTCGTCCTTAGTGACCCAGAGGACTCCGGACCGAATGCCTCAGCAAACCTACGCTGCATGGCCTCCCTGATCCTGCAAAGCCTGCGTAAGGATCCTCATATTCGTGGTATCAAGGAGAAGGACCAATACTGGCTGGCAACCCTCCTTGATCCACGTTACAAGGGTTAGGTTGCGGACCTTATCTTGCCATCGCAGAGGGAGCAGAGGATGAAACATCTTCGGGAGGCCTTGCAGAAAGGTCTGTGCAACGCGTTCCCAGAGACTGGGAGGTTACAAACTCCTGTTTCTGGACAACGTGTTGCTGAGGCTTCGGTCAGTCAAAGAAGGAGCGGTGGAGAAGGTGGCCGTCTGACCGATGCGTTCAGACAATTTTTTGGTCCGCAGCCCCAAGGTATGATCGGTTCCAGCAACCATCGCCAGCGTCTGTTTTACATGGTGCAGGAATACCTAGGGGCAAGATCAGATTTGGACACCTTTCCCACCGAAAATCCTCTGGGTTACTGGGTCTTGAGGATGGATCACTGGCCAGAGCTTGCACAGTATGCAATTGAGCTACTGGCCTGTCCTGCATCTGGCGTTCTTTTGGAACGCACATTCAGTGATGCTGGAGGCGTGGTAACCGATCACAGGGTGCGTCTGTCCACCGACTCGGTCGATCGACTGACCTTCATAAAAATGAATCAGTCTTGGATCACCACCAGCTACCAAGCACCCGATGCTGATGTAACCGAATAATTTTTTTTGAAATCTCAGATCCCTTCAAAGACTATTGCCTATGCTGATGCTGAGTGACTATCCCCGAGTAATTATCCTCTTCCTCCTCAATGATCACGCTGGTAGCTTGTAAGAACATTTTTGGTTCTGGGCGCCACCACCAGTGCCTAAGGCACAATTTTTCAGCCCCTGTTTAACAGGGGCGTGTAATTACAATTTTTGATGCAATACTTTGCAGCAGGGCTCGTTCCTGCGTTCCAACTAGAGTGTCTGTGAGGGGTTGCAGTGTTGTGGCACCAGCACCAGTGCCTAAGGCCCAATTTTTCTGCCCCTGTTTAACAGGGGCGTGTAATTACAATTTTTGATGCAATACTTTGCAGCAGGGCTCGTTCCTGCGTTCCAACTAGAGTGTCTGTGAGGGGTTGCAGTGTTGTGGCACCAGCACCAGTGCCTAAGGCCCAATTTTTCTGCCCCTGTTTAACAGGGGCGTGTAATTACAATTTTCGATGCAATACTTTGCAGCAGGGCTCGTTCCTGCGTTCCAACTAGGGTGTCTGTGAGGGGTTGCAGTGTTGTGGCACCAGCACCAGTGCCTAAGGCCCAATTTTTCTGCCCCTGTTTAACAGGGGCGTGTAATTACAATTTTTGATGCAATACTTTGCAGCAGGGCTCGTTCCTGCGTTCCAACTAGAGTGTCTGTGAGGGGTTGCAGTGTTGTGGCACCAGCACCAGTGCCTAAGGCCTAATTTTTCAGCTCCTGTTCAACGGGGGCATCTAATTACAATTCTTGATCTAATATTTCACAACAGGGCCCATTTCTGCACCCACCAACAGCGAGTGAGGACTTACAGTGTTGTGGCACCAGCACCACCACCACCACCACCAAAGGCCCAGTTTTTCTGCCCCTGTTTCAACAGGGGCATGTAATTACAATTCTTGATCTAATATTTCACAGCAGGGCCCTGTGAGGGCTTACAGTGTTGTGGCCACAACAACACCTAAGGCCAAAATTTCTGCTGAGTATATAGGGCAGGCCCCTACTTTCAAACATCTAAATTACAAACGACTCCTACTTGCAAACGGAAGGAGACAACAGGAAGTGAGATGTAATCTACCTGTAGGAAGGGAAATTCTCTCCTGTAAGAGTTAATATGGGAATAACATTTCTCCTTTCCACTGATGCTTTCCAATCCTTGTTCCACAAAAAAACCCAAATTTTCAAAAAACATTTGTCATTGGGACAAAAGTGAGGTGAAATCTTCTGAAGAGGAGGAAAGACAGCAAAACAAATGTCACAGGGGTGATAACCCTTCCCTATGTTTTCCAAAAAGCTTAAAAAAGATTTTTTGGCTGGAGCTAAACACGTTAAAAATGTTCAAAATTACAAACAGATTCTACTTAACAACAAACCTACAGTCCCTGTCTTGTTTGCACCGCCTGTATACTGCTGTTCAGAGTATATAGGGCCTGGTGGCCCCACACCTTTCCTTATTTTAATTTGGGTGCGGGGTTCCCCTTAATATCCATACAAGACCCAAAGGGCCTGGTAATGGACTGGGGGGTAACCATGCCGTTTGTCTCACTGATTTTCATCCATATTGCCAGGACCCGACATGACATTAAACCCGCAAGCAGTTTTAAATGAGATTTTTTCCTTTAAAAATGACATTTTGTGCAGGGACTGTTCTAAGCACGGGAAACACGCGCCACTTTACAGGCATACTATAGACACCTCCCAGGTATGATATTTAAAGGAATATTTCACTTTTTTTTTTTTACTTTAGGCATCATTAAAATCACTGCTCCCGAAAAAACGGCCGTTTTTAAAAGTTTTTTTTTTGCATTGATACATGTCCCCTGGGGTAGGACCCGGGTCCCCAAACCCTTTTTAGGACAATACCATGCAAATTAGCCTTTAAAATGAGCACTTTTGATTTCGAACGTTCGAGTCTCATAGGCGTCAATGGGGTTCAAACGTTCGTGCAAATTTTCGGTCCGTTCGCAGGTTCTGGTGCGAACCGAACCGGGGGGTGTTCGGCTCATCCCTAATCAGCAGGTCCAGCGGCTGCGATGGCTGCCAGGACCCGCTGAACATTCACAGGAAAGGCAGAAAAGTGGTCTGCCTATGTAAACAAGGAAGACCACCATTCTGTGAGGGAGGAAGATGGAGATCTTGTGTATCTGCTAAGCAGAAACACGGATCTCTGTTTTCCTCAAGACCCAGAATTCCCCCCACACATACCCCTTTGATCACCCCTGATATTAACCCCTTCTCTGCCAGTGTAATTTATACAGTGACAGTGCATTTTTTTAGCACTGATCACTGCACTGGTGTCACTGGTCCCCAAAAAGTGTCACTTAGTTTCAAATTTGTCCTGCTAAAAATCGCTGATTGCTGACATTACTAGTAAAAACAAACAAAAGATAAAAAGTCCATAAATCTATCCCATGTAGACTTATTGGGATTTTTTTTTACCAAAAACATGTAGCAGAATACATATTGGTCTAAATTGGTGAAGAGATTTGATTTATTTTTATTGGCTATGTTTTATAGCAAAAAGTAAAAAATACAGTTTTTTTTTTTCTAAATTGTCAGTATTTTTTTGTTTATAGCGCAAAAAATTTAAACCACAGAGGTAATCAAATACCACCATAAGAAAGCTCTATTAGTAGGGAAAAAAGGACATCAATTTTACTTGGGTACAGTGTAAATCCTTCCGGAGCTGAAGTGGTAAAAGCCCAACTCCATGCAGTGGGGTGGCGCTTGCACTGCACAGGTCAACTGTTTTGTCCATGGGAGAGGAGAAAGCTGTATACTCACTGGATCCTCCACTCCACGGTCAAATGGTGCTCCCCCAGGATCCAGTGATGGACTGTTCCTGACTTCCTCACATCCAGAGCAGGTCTATGGGTGTGATGACATCATGAACAGTCCACTGGGGGGGGGGGGGGGCACAGGGACTGGTCTTGTGCCGGGAGGATTGTAGGATTAGGTAAGTATATCTCCATTCTCCAATCCCCTAGACAAAAAAAAAGCAGTTTGTGCATGCACAGCCTCACTATATGGGAATTTTTTTGTCTGTTTTACTTAACCACTTGCCGACCGGCCGCCGTAGTCATACGGGGGCAGGTTAGATCGGCTGCGGGAATTGCCGTCATTGTACGTTGGACGCGTACACAGCGATCTGTGGGCACACGCACACCGCTGGAGGCGTGTGCCCATTCGCTAGTGGGGGAGCCAATCAGTGGGTCCTGTGGACTCGATGTCCGCTGGCCTCCCGCGACCGCCCCACAGAGAGACAGAACAGGGATCTGCCAGTGTAAACAAAGCAGATCCCTTTTCTGTCAGAGGAGTGAATAGGAACAGCGATCTCTCTCTACTTCCTGTCAGTCCCCTCCCCCCGAGTTAGAAAGCTCCTCCCTAGGGAACATTTAACCCTTTGATAGCCCCTGGTGTTAACCCCCTCCCTGCCAGTGTCATTTATACAGTAATCAGTGCATTTTTATAGTACTGATCGCTTTATAAATGTCACTGGTCCCAAAAAAGTGTCAAAAGTGTCCGATCTGTCCTCCGCAATGTCGCAGTCCCGCTAAAAATCGCAGATCACCGCCATTACTAGTAAAAAAAAATAATAATAAACATGCCATAAATTTATCCCCTATTTTGTAGACGTGATAACTTTTGCGCAAACCAATCAATATACGCTAATTGGGATTTTTTTTACCAAAACTATGTAGAAGAATAAACTGATGAGGAAATTTGTTTTTTTCCCTTTTTTTGGATATTATAGCAAAAAGCAAAAATAAAATGTTTTTTTTTCCCAAAATTGTCGCTCTTTTTTGTTTATAACACAAAAAATAAAAACCGCAGAGGTGATCAAATACCACCAAAAGAAAGCTCTATTTGTGTTAAAAAAACAATTTTGTTTGGGTACAAGGTCGACCGTCCGCGCAATTGTCAGTTAAAGCGATGCATTGCCGTATCGAAAAAAATGGCCTGGTCAGGAAGTGGGTAAATCCTTCTGGGGCTCAAGTGGTTAACCACTTCCCGCCCGCCCTATAGCGGATTGACGTCCGGGAAGTGGCTCTGTTATCCTGACTGGGTGTCATATGACGTCCAGCAGGGTAACATGCCGCTGCGCGCCCCCGGGGGCGCGCATCGCGGCGATCGGTGGAACGGTGTGTCAGCCTGACATACCGCTACACCGATCTTGGTAAAGAGCCTCCAGCGGAGGCTCTTTACCACGTGATCAGCCGTGTCCAATCACGGCTGATCACGCTGTCAATGGGAAGAGCTGTTGATCGGCTTTTCCTCACTCTGACAGACGCGAGTAGAGGAGAGCCGATCGGCGGTTCTCCTGAAAATTGGCCTGGGCGGGAAGGTGCGTAAGTGCCTGGTATTGAAGTGGTTAAAGCATTATTAAAATTGTTGCTTACACCAAATGGAATTTTTGTAAAACTTTTTATGCTTCGATACATGTTCCTGATGACAGTGACCAACTTCCAATGCCATTTGTTTGACAAATCCTTGCATATTAGTTTAGAAAATGGCCAACACTGTTTTCTTTAACATTCGTCTCTCATTGACCTCAACTTGCTTCAAACCGAACCCAGGTTCATTCAGCTCATCCCTATCTCCATTTTATTTTCAAAGACTCAGATAAGGTCAATCATTCTTCAGCAGTGACTCCAGCCATAGACTCATCCTTTTTTAGAGGGCTCAGTCTAAAGTTTCAGCCATACAAATATAGGTAAAAGCAAACAGCTTTATTTATAGCTGCCCCACTTCATTGCTGCACTTAAGCGATGGTCCGTCTCCCCCTTTTAGATTATACAGGGGAACTAGACAGGGATGCCCTCTCTCTCCAGCATTATTTGCCTTATCTATTGAACCAGTGACTGAGGCTCTTCGTACCTCCCCATTGATCAAAGGTCTACGTATTGGCTTGCTGTAGGAGAGGGTAGCCCTATATGCTGATGAAATGCTGCTCTTTCTAAAAGACGCAGGTCCATCGTGGCAGGGGGCCCTACAGACTTTGAACTCCTTTGCCACATTCACGGGCCTTAGGGTCAACTGGTCCAAGTCTCTTTCATTTCTGATTGACCAGGCAGCTAAATCAACAGCCCCCGGATATTCCGCTACAGTGGGTTGAGATTTTTAAATACCTAAAAGTTCAGGTTTCTGCACAGGCATCAGACTTCCTCTCATTAAATTTATCTCCAGTTATATTGGAGGTGAGGGCCAAGCAGAAAGCATGGGAGAACTTACCATTGTCCCTGTTGGGGCGCATCAATTTAATAAAAATTAAAATTATCCCCAAACTCACCTATATACAGTATTTAGACACTCCACAGTGGTTACCTAAGTCTTTCTTTACAAAACTGAACCAAATTTTCTCATCTTTTCTCTGGGGTCCTAGACCACCCAGATATAAGCTGAGCACATTGATGAGACCGTTTACACAGGGTGGTATGGCCTTCCCCGATTGTTACAAGTATTTCCTAGCTACTCAATTGGTAACGGAGGCCTGGTGGCTACACCCTGATTTGTTTAACACATCCACTTCACTGGAGGCTGCAGTAGTTGGAACTTTGGAGGCACCTCAATTCTTGGTCTATAGAGGACCACGAGCCCCCTATGATCTGACCCCTTCCATGCTAACCACACTGCTGGCATGGAGGGCGGGACTCCAATGTGAGAGTTATAAAAAAATAGCCATTTCTCCTAATGCACCAATTTGGCTGAACCCCAACCTGGCTCAAATCCATAGGATCTCGGATACCTATGCCTGGACCAAACATGGCCTTAAAATAATCGCACAAATAGTATCACACAAGTCATTAATTCCCCTTTATCAACTTTCCACTGTATATAATATCCTCAATTACTATCACTTTAGGTATATGCAACTCTTCCATGCCTTTGCAGCTTAGTTTCCACGGTCCTCCTGCATGGTTTTCCAGTCGGGATTGGAACGGGTGCACTGAAGGGAGTGTAGTGAGAAGCCTGCTTCATACCTGTATTATCTGATTTTTGCATCACTACCATCCCTTGACGAGCTCCGATCTCGGTGGCAACGTGACATTCCTGCTCTGGACAATGAGCGGGTGGGCAAGTACCTTGACAATCTCCTCAAAGATATGGTCACTGACCTAAGGTCATACGTCAGAGACACAGGTGATGTCCTTGGACGTATAGCCCAGATAGACCTACCCGGGACCCCACCCCTTGTGGGGATCGACGTGGAATCGTTATACACCTCGATCCCCCATGAGTGGGGTATAAAAGCGGTGGAAACGTTCCTTGAAAAACATTTCCCGAACTGTGAACCACAAAATGAGTTCTTGGTAGACCTACTAACCTTCGACCTCCAAAACAATTACTTTCAATTTCTAACCAACTTTTACCAACAAATTAAGGGCACTTCCATGGGTGCACCATGGTCCCCAGCGTATGCTTGCTTGCACCTGGGACTCTGGGAGGAGGACCTGGTCTACACCTCGCCAATGTATCTGAGCCACGTATATACGTGGCTCAGATACATTGATGACGTGTTTGTCATCTGGACGGGTGACAAGAACTCCCTCAGGGACTTCATTGATATCCTTAACTGCAATGATCGCAATATTAAATTAACTTTTACATGCGACCATACAAGAATTCCCTTTCTGGACCTCTCCATTGGGATTGAGGACTTCTCCCTTGTCACCCGGACCTATCGAAAGGCAACCTCGGCCAACATGCTTCTGCGAGCCGATAGCCATCATCCACATTGGCTCAAGGATGGTATTCCAGTGGGCCAGTTCCTCCGCAATAAACGCAACTGCACTAATGCGGAGGACTATAGACAGGAAAGCAACGATCTCTACCAACGCTTTCGTGAGCGTGGGTATTCCCACAAACAGATCCGCAGAGCCAAGCGAAAAGCGGCAGCACGAGACCGTTCCGCCCTCTTACAAAAACCAGACCAGACCCATCCCTCTTCATCTTCCCCTTCTCCCCCCCTCGTGGTCGATGATGGACCGGTGAGGATCATCACACAATACGGTACCCAATGGAATACCGTCAGGTCTATACTACAAAAACACTGGGGGATTCTGACCAACACTCCAGGCCTAGCAAAAATAGTGGGACCCTCCCCGACCATGACGGCCAGGAGGGCACGTAACCTCGGAGACCATTTTATCCAATCAGAACATGTTAGGAGCCAGGATACCACCTGGCTTTCCCAGTTTCCAAGAACTAAGGGGATGTTCCCCTGTGGACATTGCCAAGTATGTCCATTCGTCCATAGAACTGCGGTTTTTAGTGACTCTCAAAATAAAACAGAGTTCCACATAAAAAATCTAATTAACTGCGCCACCAAGAGGGTGATCTATATGATTACCTGTCCATGCAATAAAATGTACATAGGCAAAACAAAACGACAGTTCAGAATCCGTCTGGGTGAACATTTGAGAGAAATCGAAGAAAAAAATCCGGAAAAACCGGTAGCTCGACATTTTGCCCAATTCCACCAGGGCAAAACCTCCGGCATGAAAGTAAAGGGTATCTATGTTCTAAGTCTCTCCTCTAGGAGGGGCGACTTTGACCAGATATTGCAGCAACAGGAAAAACGCTGGATTTTCCGATTAGGCTGTTTAGTGCCTATGGGCCTTAATACTGAATTAAATCTACAGCCTTTCCTGTTGCCATAAGTCCATATACCCTTGGGAGGTGATTTTCCATCAATCCTATATAAACCCATGCCGGATTCCCTAATGCCACATGTGATACTCCCCTAGCCTTACATGCACAGATTGGTGGACGGGCATCCCAATTGATCTGTTATGCCCACACTCACATTACACTATGTCCTGTTTTCTGTTTAAGCATGGTCTAAGTTTGCTGCTTCTATGTTTCCCTTTTCCTTCCCTTTCCTCCTTCCTTCCTCCCCCCTCTCTCCCCCTGCTCCCGTCCTTAACTTAGACATGCAATTGCCTTACCCTCTTCAAACAATAAATGATGGTAGATGTATCACGCCTAACAATGGTGTGGAATACTTCCCCCCCCCCTTCCTTTTTCCATTTCATGCCGGGGTCTTCTAACTAAATTTTCCAATAGAACCACGGCTCCGGAACTCGTTACATGACCGCAATATCTTTAATCACAATCAAGCGATTCCCAGACAAGTAAATACTGAGAGACCTGCAGCAACCTGAGTAAAACACAGCACAGGGATAGCCCTCCCCTGTTTGTCATTTACCCTCCCAGGTGGGTGTAACCGAAGTGGGAACATCACTATAAAGGGAGCCCTCCGGAATCACCCACTACGTCAGACGAAGCTACACACCTCTTGTTGTGAAACGCGTTACGTCATTTCCGCCCGGACGCCCGGACGCCTCGCACAGGCATTACTCCCTATTGGTGCTTAGGAGCACATGACTCCTCGGGAGGACCTGGATCATGTGACCAGCGGTCACTGAGGAGGATTCAAGCAGGGGATTGTAGAGACTACATACTATCATGACCAGCTGACTTACCGAGCCTCTCTGACATACCGGACCGTGTGCATTTGGCACTCAGCGCAACGAACTCAAACACTATACAGCGATGCACTGACTCTACGCGGAGGACGCCAGTTCCATTACATGCACTATGATATCCGCATGAGAGGGTAAAGTAACCTGGTCTTTCTAATGGCTTGTCCAATTTGCCTGGAGTATTGAACTGTTCAACAGCTGATATTTGTTCCCTATAACTTGCTGCTACGAATGTGATGCATTTTCCACACAGCAGGACACCCAGATACCACATGCCCCTTGGTGATAGAATATATGGACACTCAGCCTGATGTACATCAGTAGGCTAATCAGCTTCTATACCATCATTAACTCTCAGATGCCGTTTGGACTTCCTTAATATCCCTTCACAGTCCTCAGTCAGCTCCCCCTTCTCCTTCCTCTCCCTCCTCCTCTCCTCCCCATACCTCCCCACCTCAGGGATTGATGTCAGCCCTATAACCCACAGAGCATTTGCTCTTCCACGCCATATGCATTATAGGACTGACATCAACTTACTTTGCGTCCGGACGCTGGTTTTTGATTTGTTCATGTTATCTGTATTTTGTCAGTTTGTTCCCCCTGTCTGTGGACGCGGCAGATCTACCGTCCTAGGTGATCGGCGTCATTTTTATTATAACAGTACTGTATTGGGTCATTACCCTGCTACCTGCTAATATGTGTTCATGTCAATATATTATTCATTTTTCTATTTAAACCTGGTCACTGCTTCTCCATTCAGCCCTGCTTTTCTTTTTTTCCCCATCTGTTTGGGATACTTTTTTCTGGACAATGATGACTGGGATGACGTTTGGGATCTCCCTTTTAAATCTTTATTCTCCATACGTGACCACCTTGTGCAATTTAAAATAGTTCACAGAGCATATTTTACGCCCCACAGGCTTCACATAATGAATGCAGATGTCTCACCGGAGTGCTGGCGGTGTAGTAGCTCACTCTGAGACTTTTCACATATTTTTTGGCATTGTCCCAAGATCAAGACATATTGGCAAGAGGTTTTGGCTCTGATTGATCTGGTTGCCTCTATTTCAATCCAGCCCTCGATGGAAGTATGTCTATTGGGACTGGTTGAAACTATTGTGCCAACTGTTGCTAAAAGAATGTTGATCAGGATACTCCTTTTCTATGCCAGGAAAAATATAGCTATGCAGTGAAAGAAACCCTCCTCCCCATCTCTGTCTCAATGGAAACGTTTAGTGAATGACAGTTTCCCCCTATACAAAGATACATACATGAACAGGGGTTGTCCTAAGAAATACGACAAGATATGGCGTACATGGTTGGCTGTACCCTCAATAGCTTAAGTAATGCAATAAGTTAATATCCCTCTGTATAGATCTGTTGTCGTGGATAATTCTAACTATCCTTACTAGTTGTCATCTTTACTATTGTGTCTGTTGGAGGATAACTTGTGTTATTAAAATGATTGGCACCGCCAAATCTGGGATTGTCCTCAGTCCCCTTCCACACTTCCAGCTACTGTATATAGTTTTATATGATTGTAAGAAGCATCCTCAAGCAGTTGTTCTACTGATTGTTTCTGTGTTTAGCTTACTAAATATGTTTTGTTTTTGGGTATCAAAAAATTGAAATAAACAGATTAAAAAAAAAAAGCGAACAGCTTTGGTGTGCTCTCTCTTTTGAAAGCCTTTAGTGCTGTGACAAGCCTTTGTGTTTATTTGTAAAACAAAGATTGTAGTGTATATACAGTAAAATACATGGTTGTAAAAATGTTTAATATATAAAACTGAAAAAAATTACCCAAAACCATTGTAATTTCCTTTTAAATAAAAGGCAAAAATATCTCAAAGAGTGTCAGAATGAAGCAATTTCCTCAGTGTTTCAATTTGTTGTAGAACACTTAATATACCTTATATGTGGCAGCTTACCGTAGTTCATAGACACTTACCGTATTTTTCCGTGTATAAGACGCCCCCATGTATAAGACGCCCCCCACTTTTCCAACCCAAAATTAAGAAATCAATATTTTAAACAGGTAAAACAGAACACAGTTTTATTTAGTAATTAACGCAGGTAAAGTTTACATACCAGTATATTATGCAGCATATCACTTTATTCAGCCTCTGTTGCATCAATGTTCTCTTCTTCATCACTAGTGCCAGACAGAATTTCTTCAGCTTCTTGTGCATCACTGCTGTCTTCTGAGTCACTGTCTATATATGTGAGATCATCCTCAGTTCCGTCCATTTCATTGCTGATTCCACATTTCTTGAAGGACTTCACAATCACCTCTTGTTTGACGCCATACCATGAGTTAAGGACCCAATTGCAGACCTCAGTAATGGTTGGTTTTTTCACTCTTCCTGCCGGTGTCAAGTTATCACCTGCTTTTTGCATCCATCTACTCCATTCTTCTCTCATCAGGACTTTAAAAGGCTTGTTTATTGACACATCTAGTGGCTGTAGCTGACCTGTAAGTCCACCAGGAATAACTGCTAGGTGTGTTCGCAAATCTGATGCAACCCTTTTGGTCTTTTCTGTTAAATGTGCTCGGAATTGATCAAAAACAAGCAGAGCTGGCTTCTTTAAGAGCCCTCCAGGTCTTCTGGACCAAACCTTTGCAAACCAAATGGCCATAATGTCTTCATTCATCCATCCCTTCTCTTGAACTTGCACAATAATGCCAGGTGGTATGGTCTCTTTAGGATAGGTTTTTCTCTTGAAAATAAGCATAGGAGGCAGTTTAGTACCATCTGCACAGCATGAAAGCACAGCAGTATAGTGTGTCTTTTCATGGCCACTTGTTTTAATTGCCACTGTTTTGATTCCTTTCACATCAACAGTTCTGTTGGAAGGCACATCAAAATTGAGAGGAACCTCATCCATGTTTGCAATCTGACTTGGTTCAAAATCATATTTTTTCCTAAGTTGTATGACATAGGAGTGAAACTGTTGGATTTTATCCTCATAAACTGGTGGCATTTTCTGAGCTAACTTTGTTCGTGTTCTCATGGCCAACCCTTCTCTCCTCATGAAATTGAAGCACCATTTTGCCTTTCCTGTAAAATCAACAATGTTCATTTCACTTGCAAACATTCTTGCCTGACATTGAATAAGTTTGGTTGACACACATAAGCCACTCTGGCGCTGCTCTAAAATCCAAGTTTTAAGCCTCTGCTCCAAATTTGGCCATTTTGCTGGTTTTCCCCTTAAGGCCTTCTTCTTTTTTGGCATCTTAAGGAGTTGCTCTTCCTGTTTTCTCCACTGTCTGATCATACTCTCAGTGGGGGGAGGTCCAAACTGTCTCTCTGCAGCTCTATTCCCATGCTCTTTTGCATAGCTAACTACACTGAGTTTGAATTTTGCAGAATAAGACAATCTCTTACTTTTATTATTCTGTGACATCTTGTCAAAACTCTCCGCTCCGCTCTCCGCTCCCTGATGCATCCGCGCAAGCTCCACGTCGAACGGGATCGCATCAGCGCCCTCTCGACCTCTGCCCTCACCTTCAGCTGACGTCACTAACATTTGGCTCGTGATTGGAGGAAGCCGCTATGACCAGCTACGCACCCGCGCGGCTCTCTCCCAGGCTGACTGACCGTGTATAAGACACTGCTCGATTTTCAGTCAAAATATTTAGGAAAAAGTAGCGTCTTATACACGGAAAAATACGGTAGTTCATAGAGTCATCCACTGATAACCGACTAAATCTGGCCATACACAACACCTTCCAAATACTTTTAGCAAAGAATCAAAATCCTAAGCATTTGAATTGACCGTTCAAACCTGGAAAAAAAAATCTGATCCCTTCCAATCTATAGCCCAGTTCGGTCTATAAAATTCAGGTGGACAATCAAACTTGTCTGTAGTTTCAGGCAACCATTTCAATTTCATGTTTGCTTCTTGGTTGATTTAAAAGTGGTTGAATTTGCCTTAAGGTTGGCACATATATAGCCAGTTAAGATTAAGAATATGCTAACCTCCTAGAGAAAATAATTAGACACCAATAACTAATTGAGCAGAGTAGTTGTGGCTGTTCCGGGGTTGTGTTGAACAACTGTAGATAGACTGCTGCTCCTCACACTTCTAATCTTCAGCAGAGTTTGCATAAAAGGGAATTAGGATAGAACTGAATAGCTATTAAAATTAGAAAGTATAAGCAAATCTGTGTAATTAATGAAACAGTAATGGATTGAGGCACAGGCAGGAAAAAATATCAGGGGTTCAATAAATAAAGGTCAACATTTTTTCCTTAAAGCCCAGCTACAGCCAAACTTTATTTTTTTAGTTTTCAGTGGGGAACACATAGAACCCCTGTTATTTTTTTAATTTAATTTTATTCTTTTCTGTGTCCCCATTGTGGTACATTCTCCTACTTCCCAGTGGATGCACAGACTGCAATAAAACAGGTTTCGCTGTAAAATGGGAAATGATTAAATAATTTGTCTAGGTACTATTACTATCATGTTACACGTAGGTACTTGTAGTTCATTCATTCAGAGAACTCTGTAACATATTCTAAAGATGAATTTAGCCATTAAGACTAAAGGTGATGGAAAATTAAAAATTTTAGATTGTTACCGGAAAGGAATAGTAGATAAATATTCCATTGAGGACATTTGTTCCAGAGACAACTGTCTTATGCCCCGTACACACAATCAGACTTTCCGATGGCAAATGTGCTATCGGAGCTTGTTGTCGGAAATTCCGACCGTGTGTAGGCTCCATCAGACTTTTTCCATTGGAATTTCCGACACACAAAATTTGAGATCTGGATCTCAAATTTTCCGACCAAAAAATCAGTTCTCGTAAATTCCGATCCTGTGTAGCCAATTCCGACGCACACAAAATCCCACGCATGCTCTGAATAAAGTACGAGACGGAAGCGTGTATGTGTTAGCGTGTTTGTAATGGAGATAGCACATTCGTCACACTGCGCATTTTTCAATCTTTTAATGCAGCGCATTCTCTTCTTCTTTATAATGCTCGAATAATGAAGTTGTTTTGCTGCTCATATTCACACAGAGTTCTCACAAACTGATTTCTTTATTATTTATCATGATCTCCTGAATAATATTATTTATTTTTTTCATCAGATCTTCATAATTATAGAGTTTTTGTTTATATTTTTTTTTATCAAGTTCTCCTATTTTTTTGTTTTTTTATAGTGATCTCCATAATATTATTTCTCGTTTTGTGTGTCAAGTTACCACATCACCATTATTATCTGGAATTTTTAACCTCAAGGAGGTTGTTTGGTGTTGGTGTCCCTTTTTGAAGTAAAACACATAGGCAAGTATTTCTGAAAAAAAAATAGCCATTTATTCTGGGTCATAACAAAATACAGAGGAAGGCAACGCTGGAGAAACTGCTGAAATTGGCAAAGCCTTTGTACCCCAGGGCACACATCAACTATTTGCCAGCAAAAATTGGTGGCCTGAGGAGTCCATATAATAGTGTGCACAATCCGGTCCAGGACTCCAAGAGATCAGGAACAGCAGCAGATGACATCTATGTCCCCAGGCTGTGGTCATACAACAGCCTGCATTTTTTGCCAAACCAGACTGAACCCAGGCCATCACTTTTTTGTCTTCCTTATACGCTTCTTTCCAGGCTGTGGCTGTGGTGTTGGAGGTGTGGCAGGAGGTGGAGGAGGAGGATGGTCCAACTCACACAAGTGTGTTTTAGTTGTAAGTTGGCCCCTCAAACCCTTATTTTGGGTGATCAACATAATTTCCTCACACAAGAGGTGTTGGCCCTCCTCCATTTGCTGCATTTTGTATGCAGTCATGCATGCAAAGGCCTCTTGGAAAGTGGGGTTGGCTTTGAGGGCCTCATTAGCCTCCCTAATCAGCCTGAGCGCTGCCTCCTCCACGTTACTCCCCATCTTGGCCCTTTTGGTTGGAAGGCAGAGGGGAGGGACCTGCGATTCTGTGAGGCTCCTACTGGGCCCGGCCACCTCCTGGCTGCCACTTACCCCCGCCACCTCCTGGCTGCCACATTCCTCAGCCTCCTCCTGGCTGCCACTATCCACAGCCTCCTCCTGGCTGAGGCTTTCCTGTGTATGAAAAAGGGACATAGTTTTAGTTTATTGTTCATCAATCACACACAATTTTCAGCTCATGACTGTTGCAAATTGAATGTTAATAAATAGAAAAGACTATCATTCTGACCCCAGCATTTTTCATTCTTGTCCCAAACCATTTTGGCTACTACTGTCTATTGATATATAAAACACTTTATTAAATCAGCAATTAGATCAATAATAACATCTATTTCACATCATTTATTTTACGACAAGAAATATGCTGAACAATGCTATACCTCACTCAAGCCTGGCTACTCCACTTCTTCCTGGCTGGAAGGCCCAGGTTGGACGTCAGAATCCTCAGCTGGGGTGGAAGGAAGTGTGTAAGGAAGGGTTGAGAGGGATTCCCTGACTTCAGTCTGGTCTGCCAGAAAATGAAGTCTCTCATAGTACCACAGCCTGGGGACATAAATGTCATCTGCTGCTGCTCCTGATCTCATGGATTTCTGGAACTTAGTATGCTCACAATTATATGTGCTCCTCAGGCCACCAATTTTTTTTTTAAATAGGGGATGTCTGCCGTGGGGACCTGCAGTTTTACCAACTCCAGCAGTTTCTCCATCGCTGCCTGCCTCTTTATTTTGTTATTATAATGCGAGTGTTTCACCTGCCACAGACAGGGCAGCTCCCTCTATTTATCAATGAATATTGGGAGGAAGCTGTGGTCTTTGAACCAATCCATTTTCTCTGCAAGACACAACACAAGACAAACCCTAATGTCAGCCGAAACTCTCCTAATCTTGACCCAATATAGGCCTCAATCTATAAGCAGTATAGGCCACTGATGCACCAAGTTAAAATTGTACCTTCGTTTTAATGATCGTCGCTTCCGCTACTCCGTCTTCCGCTACTCTGTCTTCCGCTACTCCGTCTTCCGCTACTCCGTCTTCCGCTACTCCGTCTTCTGCTACTCCGTCTTCCGCTCACAGATCGTACATACGACTTTATATACACTGTGCCTGATGTTCTTTCTAGTTTATTCCCCACCCCTTCTCTTTCGGTGCAGTGGGTAGAGAACATGGCGGAGACACAGCAGGTGCATGCAGAGGAGAGCAGCAACGGCGAAAACCCGGAGCCACGAACATTCCGATCCCGGAGGAGATTTAATTCCTCAAATATGACCTTTGTAGAGATGGTGGAGATGGTGAACATCTTGAAGAGGGCCGACTATGATGGGACGCATGGACCTTACCTAAACCCAAATGTGAGAAAGGCCAAGATCATTACTAAAGCTGTGAAGAGTCTGCACAGGAATTTTGGGGTACGATGATCCAAGGATCAATTGAGGAAATACTGGTCAGACCTGAAATTGAGGGAGCATGATCAGTACAGAAAGATCAGGAAACTGCTTCTAAAAAGTCAGTACTTGTCATGTGTTCCTATTATTATTATTACTTGCATGCTGCTCCTTGTGCTTTTCTTTACTGTTGTACACTTTAAAATGGCAACTTTCATGGGCACAGTAATCGGTCGTAGGAAACATTGTTCGTTCACCCACTTATAAGATGTTTTGGGCAGATGCAGGTTAACTACATTTGTATTAACCTCCCTGATGGTTTTCCCGAGTGTGGCTCGGGGTTAAATTTCAGCACCATTAGCGGTAACCCCGAGCCACACTCGGGATTACATTGCAGGATCCTGGTGCGGTATACTTACCTTGTCCCCAGGATCCTGCGATGTCCCTCGCTGTGTCCGCAGGCTCTGTCCTCCTCCGAAGTATCTCTGTGCTAGGCTCCGTTTCCTGCGAGTTTCGCGACGCACAGGGCGGAGCCTGGCGGCAAATTCAAAAAAAGTAAAAATCATAACACATACAGTACTGTAATCTTACAGATTACAGTACTGTATGAAATTATTTCACATCCCTTTTTTCCCCAGTGCTTTGTCCAATGCCCTGCATGCAGTTTTATATTATATATACTGTTCTTTCTGCCTGGAAACTTGAGATTGTCCATAGCAACCAAAAAGTGTCCCTTTACATCAAAAGTGGCTTTAGACCAGCTAGAAAACAGCGATAGTAAATTAGAAAACTTGCAGAATTGAGCGATAGTGAATCGTGGGGAAATGTATTTTATTATTATTATATATATTTTTTTTAATTATTTATATTTATTTATTATATTATAATTTATATTTTTGTGTTTCAAACTTCATCATACCCGGGATATCTACTAGACTCTTGGTGGACAGATTTAAGTGTGTTATTGTTAAGAATTACAGACCTACAATATAAAACGCCAAATTTCCATGCAAAATAATTGTACCACTTTCAGCACCTAAAATCCGAAATAAACATACCGCCAGGGAGGTTAAAATAAGTTTGTTGTCTAGATGGGTTTGTAACTAAAATAAAATGGAAAATTGATTCAGTGTAAGGTGAGGACAATCAGCAGCTGTTTACACATCTGGACGCAGGAGCACTAGTGTGGGACTCCAGAACAAACCTTTTAGGGTATCCCACACAGGTGCTCCAGTGGATACTAGGGGTGTCTCCATGTGTGAAACTTGTACAAATAAGGGAGGTATTCCAAGTTTAGAAAGGAACTAAAAACTTCTTCAGCTTGGAACTCTGCCAAAACAGACAATTGCAATGTTTCATATTCCTATTTCTGGCCTCAAATATCTGTGTGCTAAGTAAACCTTTTTTTATTCACATAGGGTAGAAAAGACTCGGGACACCAGGGACCCCCACCTCCTAAAGAAGGGGAAATCCCAAAACCACAAGCAGAGGATGAGGAGGGAGACGTTTATGAAGTGGGTGAAATAGTCACCACAACAGGTGAGTGTCTGAGACCACAGCTTTAGGTAATAGATGGATGCCTGCATATTTATAATACATGGTGTGTTTTTTTATGCATTTTTAGGTGATGTGGATGTTGTGGAAGAAGACTCTCATTTCACAAGTGAAAGTGCCCAGATCCTCATCAGGGAGATAATGGGGTGCAATTGTGATTTAGAAAATATAAAGGAAAACATCAATGATGTTCAACAAAAAATGAAGAACATCATTGATGTTTTAGGCAGAATATAAAACACACAAAAATTGTACCGTTTTATCTTGTATTTTTGCTTTTAAAAACAAGTTTTAAAGTATTTTAAAAGCCAAATTTTGAAGATGCACACGGTGTGTCAACATGTGCTATCTGCCACCACGGGATATCAAGGTACACGTTTTGTGGGTACAACCCCTTCCTCGCAACTCAAGTAGGTGAGAGGAAGGGGTTACACCCCCAAAACACGTCCATTGATCCCCCATGATGGGAGGTAGCACATGTTGACATTAGGCAAAGGATCAGGAGGGAAATCCCCATTTTGAATCCCAATTTGTGTGCATATTCAACATTTTGCTTTTACAGGGGTGACATCACCTCCTGATGAAGGCAAGATCAACACAGTTTGGACATACTAATGTATGATATTGCCTTCACTTTACCAAAGTTGAACTTTGTAAGTTCCTGAGTTGTGTATGTTATGTTTTGAAACATGCCTGTTTAGACAAAAAAGGCTATTTCTAATGTGACAATAATGGGACGTAGTTCGATGCATTTTTTCTTAAAAAGTTATGCAATATGCAGCATGCCATAACGATATGATTGATTTTATATTCCGCCATGTTTATTGCAGTGAGGAATAGGTGAAACCAACTGGCCATTATTCCAAAGGCATTTTCCACCACTCTTGTGGCTCTGGTCAGCCGGTAGTTAAAAACCCTCTGCTCCAGGGTGAGGGTCCTCATCAGGAACGGACGCATCAGGTGTTCATCCAGACCAAATGCTTCATCAGCGTCAAAGACGAACGGGAGTCCTTCCACGTTCTCTTCAGCAGGTGGCAATCCCAAGCCACCATTCTGGAGCCGTCTGTAAAATTCGGTCTGGGCGATGACTCCACCATCCGACATCCGGCCATTCTTCCCCACGTCCACATACAGGGACTCATGTCGCTGACACCACCGCCAACAACACAATACTATTAAACCCCTTATAGTTATAATAGTATGACCCTGAGTTGGGGGGTGGGATGATGTGGACGTGCTTCCTATCTATTGCTCCTCCGCAGTTGGGAAAGTCCCACCGCTGGACAAACTGGGATGCCACAGTCTGCCATCCCTGTGGCGTTGAAGGAAACTGTGGAGTCAAACAAGAAAAAAAATATTAATTTTGCACATAAACATTGCAAGCAGATTAAACATAAACATTCTTTGCCAAAATCAGTATTAACATTTATTTGAAGGAGTATTTAAAGACAAAAAGAGAAGGTCCACTTATCAGATGCCTCACCCCCACTGATGGCCCATTGTAAAAATTTTAGGGGGGGAGACAGGTAACCCTCTCCACTTCATTGAGAGATGAATGCATACATAATGTGTGTTACTTTGGTCAGCCCCTCCTTACTTACATGGTAAGAAGTGTCATAATACAAATATATAAATACACACTGTACAAATTGAAGCACATTTTTACATTCTGCAAATACCTATCAAGATAATAGGAGAACAAAACTTTAAACAGTACCATTTGAAAGTATTCAGGCATTCCCCTTGGACTACATGCTTTGGTGAATTCATCCATTATTATGACCACAAAAGAGGTAGGTATAGTGTGTATGGGTTTGACAAAGTCAGCAGATAGAGGATTGGTATCGGTTGACTTAGCGGTTGGGGGGAGGGAGGGTTCAAAATTAGTTTGAGACCCCAAAAAAAGCCTCTGGCACTCTGCATGAATTTAGGGTATGTTTAGGGTAAAGCACTGCTATGGAGCTGCCAAAATACATTGTTAAGTTACTAGACTAGGTGTGTATGGGCTCGGGATAGCATGCCGGGGAGGTTAGTGAAGGCAAATATGCATGAAGGACAAAAAAGTTTAAAAGCTTCCAGCATGCATGAGAACAAAGGGAGAAAAAAGACATTCACAGCATATTACAATCATGGTAATTAGGGAATGATGAAAGAAATACTATACATTAGCAAACATTAAATACATAGAATGTGATTTTAAAGGAGAAAACTTACCTTAATATAGTCCTTCTGCAGGACCTGAATGATGGCAGAACAGGTCTCTGGAATAATGATCCCCAGAGCCTGGGGGGAGATGCCTGTCGAGAACTTGATGTCCTGCAGACTTCTCCCCATCGCCAAGTACCGCAACGTGGAGACGAGCCTCTGCTTGGGAGTGATGGCTTGCCGCATGAAGGAGTCCTGCCTGCTAATATAAGGGGACAGCAAAGCCAACAAACGGTGAAAAATGGGGTCCATCATCTGGAGATAATTCCTGAAATCGCCAGGATTATTCCCACGGATCTCCCACAACAAAGGCATGTGAGAGAATTGGTCACACTGGGGCAACCAATTCTTCGTCCATGAACTCCTCCCCACCCTGTTCATGGACTGGGCTTGGGTCAAAGCAAGAACCCCAACACCAAGCCCCCGCACACCACGACCTCTATGACGAGTACATAACAGCAACACGGCTTCAAAACGGTCGGCTGGTCAGAATGAACTAACAGAAAGCACTGAAATACTGAAGGGCCTGGGAAGAGCGAGCTGAAAATCAGAAACCGGTAGACAAGAATGCACTGAAATCCAAATACGTACTATAATAATAATAATACACACTGACAAACAAATGCGAACTGACTACATTGAAGAACAGATATGAACCCACAAGCGCAAACTGAGGAGCAGTAACAATCTGAAAAGCATGAGTCTGAAAAGCATGAATCGTCTCTCACCAAACTTCTACTAACACGAGATAAACATGAGATTAGCAGAAGGAGGCCAAAGGGTGGCGCACTTGATTTGAAACTTCCCTTTAATAGTGCCGTCGTACGTGTTGTACGTCACCGCGTTCTTGACGTTTGCAATTTACGACCAACTTTGTGTGACCGTGTGTATGCAAGACAAGTTTGAGCCAACATCTGTTGGAAAAAAAACATGGATTTTGTTGTCGGAATGTGCGATCGTGTGTACGTGGCATAAGGGTCAATTTACTTCACTTAGGAGGGATTTCCACTTCTTTCCTGTTGCGTCTACAGCAAATCTGTTGCAAACCGGGCAAAGATTTTAGCCATTCCCTACTTTATTTCAAATAAATAAAAGAGGCTATAGATATACTTAAAGTGGATGTAAACCCGAAATTTTTTTTTTTTATATCATACTGTAGAGTATAAGATTTTCTATCATTTGAGCCCAGTCTTGCCACACAGAGTTAATCCATCTCTGAGCAATCCTCTTTTATTGTTCAGTGAGATAAATCTTGACAAACTGAGAAAAACTTTGTCAAATACTCCCCCTTGCTGTGAGTGACAGATGATTCACATATCTCATGCACTATCCTAAGACACATGCAGTATTTTTTAATTCCCTCCCCTACTACTTTCTTCAGCAGCTCTGCAAGGATTGGCTGTTCCACACCTCAGCATGATTTGGCATGCTGAAGTCATGTGGTTACTTTCCTGTCTTTTCATTGGATGTTAGAGATCATAGCAGAAATTCAGTGTTAGAAACACACAGGAGTAAATGCATATTGACAAGGGGAGTGTAGAGGTGGGCGGAGAGTCTACTGACATCACGACTCCACCCACCGAGCTCCAGACAACCGACTCACTCACAGAATCTGCAGTTTTGCAGGGTCTCATAACAGACATAGGGTAGACATTTGACAGGTAAAGATACATGCAGGAGGCATGTATATCTTTATAGATAACCCCTATGGCAGTAGTTTAGAAAGGATGACATTGGGTTTACATCCACTTTAAGGCACATGCCACATCCAGGCAAACTTTCAGTTCTAGGTAGAGCTCCAGTTTGTTGAAAGTTTTGCTCTCTCTCTCTCTCTCTCTCTGTTGACGTCAACTTAATTTAGTGTAATCTCCTAAATATATGCTACCCATTCTACAGTACTAGTCTTTATTGGAAACTCTCAGTTTTAAAATCCTGATGTGGCAGAATATAAAATACATAGAATGATATATTAGAATGTCCGAATTACTCATGTATCTCTCTAAATCGTATAAAACCTCCTAAACGTTTGTGTCATGAGAAGCACTGTTTCATTTAGGCTCAGAATATGTAAAGAACACTCAGTAGAAATCATTTGGAGTCTTACCAAGAATGATGATGAAACAAACATTTGTAGAACTTTAGCTCTAAGATATATAGAATGTTTGATTTTTTTGGTATTATTAATAACATTGCAAATTCCTCCCCGTGAGAAAATGTCTAATAGACCCAACAAAAATAAACAAGAGCACATTAGAATTAGGAATATGTCTGTGCCTTTTATAAAGTAAAATATTGTGTGTAAATATATTTTTGTGTTATGTAGGGGTAGCTAGATTGGATTTGCATAATGAAAGAATATTTGAGACTTCTTATGCTCTATCAAACCTATTTGTGTTTGCACACACGCACACATACTATAATATATACATATACTGTATATCTATCTATCTAGATATACAGTATCTCACAAAAGTGAGTACACCCCTTACATTTTTGTAAATATTTAATTATATCTTTTGATGTGACAACACTGAAGAAATGACACTTTTCTACAATGTAAAGTAGTTAGTGTACAGCTTGTATAACAGTGTATATTTGCTGTTACCTCAAAATAACTCAACACACAGACATTAATGTCTAAACCGCTGGCAAAAAAAGTGAGTACACCCCTAACTGAAAATGTCCAAATTGGGCCCAAAGTGTCAATATTTTGTGTGGCCACCATTATTTTCCAGCACTGCCTCTTTGGCATGGAGTTCACCAGAGCTTCACAGGTTGCCACTGGAGTCCTCTTCCACTCCTCCATGACGACATCATCGTGTTTGGGGTCGTTATCGTGTTGGAATACTGCCCTGCGGCCCAGTCTGTCTCACTACCAGTGGCGCCCGAGCCGGAGCTGTATGAGAGGCCTTCCTCTACATGTCAGACTCACTGACCAGGTACGTGACACACAGGGGGTTATTTACTAAAGGCAAATCCACTTTGCACTACAAGTGCACTGTCAGTGCACTTGAAAGTGCACTGACAGTGCACTTGGAAGTGCAGTCGCTGTAGATCTGAGGGGGACATGGAAGGAAAATAAAAAACAGCATTTTAGCTTACACATGATTGGATGATAAAATCAGCAGAGTTTCCCCTCATTTCAGATCTTCCTCTCAGATCAACAGCGACTGCACCTCCAAGTGCACTTGCAGTGCACTTGTAGTGCAGAGTGGATTTACCTTTTGTAAATAACCTCCACAGTGTCTCAAATCATTTTAGGCTTCAAAACAACTGTGACCCCAAAGTATTTACTTTTTGCTGGATCGATAAAGTTGAGAGACACCTGAGAGGCACAGATAATAGGATTTTTATAACAGCTTACCTGTAAAATCCTTTTCTTGCGGGACACAGAGCCATAGTAGTTACTATGTGGGTTATATAGGCCACCTTTAGGTAATGGACACTGGCACACCCTAAGACAGGAAGTTCACTCCCTATATAACCCCTCCCATTACTGGGAGTACCTCAGTTTTTGTAGCAAAGCAATACACGTGTATCAAAAGAGGGGAGGGACCTCTAGGTCCCATGATGTACTCCAAGAAAAGGATTTTACAGGTAAGCTGTTATAAAAAAATGTTTCTATTTTCTTTATCGTACATCATGGGACATAGAGCCATAGTAGTTACTATGTGGGATGTCCCAGAGCAATGCTAACTGAGGGGAGGGAGACACAACAAAAGTAGGGCACCATCAGACCAGAGGACCTATACTTCTGCCTGCAGCACACTGCGCCCAAAGGCAATAACCTCATGCCTTTTCTCATCCACCTGATAGAATCTGGTAAATGTATGGACTGAAGACGAAGTTGCGGCCTTGCAGATTTGAGCCATGGAGGCTTGGTGATGCACTGCCCATGAAGCACTAACAGCCCTAGTGGAGTGCGCTTTGAAAAGTTGTAATCTTCCTCTTCAAACCATTAGCTTGAACAATTACTTGCTGAATCCACTTAGAAATAGTAGATTTTGATGCTGCCTGTCCTCTTTTAGGACCTTCAGGCAACACAAACAAACCATCCTTTTTTCAAATCTGAGCAGTCGCCTTCAAGTAGACTTTGACTGCTCTCACCACATCAAGAGAATGTAGCGACTTTTCTTCCGTAGAACAAGGTTCTGGAAAAAACAAAGGTAGAACAATATCCTGGTTTAGATGAAAACCTGACACTACCTTCGGTAGAAAGTTAGGATGAGGACGCAATACTACTCTATCCTTGTGAGTAATTAAATATGACTCTTTACAAAAAAGAGCAGCCAATTCTGATACCCTTTTTGCAGAAGATATGGCTACCAGAAAAACTAGCTTCCTTGTCAAAAGGACCAAGGGAATATGCCGTATCGGCTCAAAAGGCTCTTTCTGTAATGCTGACAGAACTAAATTCAAGTCCCAAGGGTTCAGGGATTACTTAACCGGTGGATTAATCCGTGTTACCCCCTGTATAAAGCTACGGACCAAAGAATGCGAAGCAAGTGGTCATTGAAACAATACTGATAAGGCCGAGACCTGGCCTTTGATAGTACTCAAGGCTTCATCTCTAACCCTATTTGTAGAAAGGCAAGGATTCTTCCTATGACATACTTTCTGGGATGCCAACCCCTGGATTCACACCAGGAAACATATGCCTTCCAGACTCTATAATATATGATTCTAGAGGCCGGCTTCCTTGCATTAATCAAGGTAGATACCACTGAACCTGACAGCCCATGCTTTTTCAGAATGTGGGTCTTAATAGCCAAACCGTTAAATTTAGCATTTGTAAGGTAGGATGGAATACTGGTCCCTGCGAGAGCAGGTCTGGCCGTGGTGGCAGGGTCCATGGGTCCTCTACCGCCAACTTTATGATCTCTGCATACCAAGATCTTCTGGGCCACGCCGGGGCCACAAGAATCACAGACTTCCTTTCCTGCTTGATCCTGTGAAGAAGTCATGGAAGCAGCGGAATTGGCATACGTTCCACATCATAGCAGATCCTTTGTACTTGACACAAAGTTGTCGATCTTCTTGTTGAACCTGGATGCAAACAGGCCTATGTCCGGGATCCCCCATTTCTGGCATATTGCCAGGAAGATATCGGGGTGAAGGGCCCATTCTCCCGGGAACAACTGCTGGCGACTCAAGTAGTCCACCTGCCAATTTTCTATTCCTGGAAAGAAGACTGCCGATAGGCAAGGTACATTGTTTTCTGCCCAAGTTAGGATATGATTCACCTCTCTCTGAGCCGCATGACTTCTTGTGCCCCCTTGGTGATTGATATAGGCCACTGCTGTGGCATTGTCAGATTGTATCCTGACAGGACAATTCCGCAATCTGAATGTCCAGGCCCTCAGGACTAAGCGCGCTGCCCAAATCTCTAGAATGTTGACGGGCAAAGTAATTTCTGATCTGGACCATTTCCCTTGGACAGTCGCCTCTTCCGAGACTGCTCCCCAACGCGAAAGGCTGGCATCTGTTGTTACCACCTTCCAGGTAACTGGTAGGAAGGATTGTCCCTTCTGCAGATTTTTGGTTATCAACCACCAACCGAGGCTCCGGTGCACCTTTGGAGACAGACGCATTGGGAAATCTAGAGCTTGGACCTTCTTGTTCCAAGCCAATAGGATACTGATCTTTGCTTGGGGCAAGACTACCTTTTTCTGGGCTGTATCTATGATCAGACCCAAGTATTCTAATCTCCTTGATGGTTTTAAGGAAGATTTCTCCAGGTAGTTGACTGTGGTGACCATACTTTGGTCTAAGCTGGCTACTGACTGGTCTATCAAGAGCAGATCGTCTATGTAAACTATAATCGTTATACTTTGGGCCCTTAATCTGGCCAGAGGAGGGGCCAGGACCTTTGTAAACACCCAAGGTGCAGTAGCTAGACCGAAAGGCGGACCTACAAACTGAAAATGAAGATTTTCTACCTCGAAACGTAGATATTTCTGGTGAGCGGGGAAAATAGGCACATGGAGGCATGCATCCTTGATGTTGATTGACGCCAGAAGTTCTCCCCCTTGTAGGATGGAGACAACTGATCGGATTAACTCCATGCGAAAAGAGCGGATATTTAGGAACTGGTTTAGATCCTTGAGATCTAGAATGGAGCTGACATCGCCATTTGGTTTTTGGCACCGTGAAAAGGTTTGAATAAAACTCCAACCCCTGCTCTTCCACGGGGACCACCATGATTATTTTTTGAGACATAAGACGGTCCAATGCTTAAAGGGGTAAAGAGCAAGTAAAAAGGCGCAATGTGCAGATACCTTAGAGCGTAGTGCCCAATAGTCCAAAGACATGGATGGGAAGGAGTATGTATGTACATGTATGTACACTTGTAATTATATAAGACAGTTCGTCAAGCAGGGCAGCCACCAAGAAACCAAAAGCGAGTTCCAATGAGCTAGGATAAAAACAAGGAAGAAGGGCGCCTCTGAATATATATCATAAAACAATTTATTACAATAACAGTATCCACTCACATGAAAGGAAGGGGAGTAGTGTTCAGGTCCATGATCTGGGCTGAGTAGATGATGTGGGACTGTAGGTTACAGCAGTTCCAGTGTGGCTGACACTCCATCAAAACCAGGCAGAAAGATGTGGGATGGCTGAACACAGCACCATCCAGTATAGTTCAATATTTCTGGCAAATGCCTATAACAGTCCGGTGGGAAGGGAAGAGACAATCTGGTGCTGGCAGGGGTGTCAGTGAGAGGGGGGAAGAATGGACGCCAGGACGGATGGCTGAGCCGTGCTGTGTCTCCACAGCATTCGTACTGCCTCAGTGTAGTGGAGGGAGACACGGCCGTGTATCCAGATGAAAACGAGGCTTGGAGAACAAACACCGTGACGTCATCAGCATGCAACGCATTTCAGAACTGGCAGGCTATAGGTGGGGAAAATAGCCTCATTCCTTTCTCAAGCATAGAGACTCAAAGCATAGGGGAGATTATTATAGGCAGAGCGAGGGGCGGTGCCAGAACATACATAGAGCAACGGACAGGGAGAAGGGAAAAACAAAGGGGGCCAGTGGAGATGTGGAAAAGGGCAATAAAATGTGGACACAATAATGGGGAGATGTGGAAAAAAGGGGGCAGTAATATACAGACATAATAATGGGGGAGTAAAATACATAGAAATATATAAACAAGCACTATAATATAGACACAATGCTAGAGGAAAAAATGTATGGTGCATATTAAAAAGAAATGCATACATAAAAAAAAAAACTATATTGAATTGGTAAAAACAGTATGGATTCATTTGTCAGGTATAAGCCACTGTATCGCCGATACCATTAGAAAAAAAAAGGGGGGGGTGTTTAAAATCATTAGCGTCAAAGGGAAATAATCGATATGTAGTTGATCAGTTAATAAATAAAAATAGGACAATAAAGAATAGATAATAGATATATATACACAAATAACAAATGGCACATAAAAAACCTAATAGGAAACGATCAATGTAATATGATAAAACTTTAGAAAATAAATGAAACCATGGGCTAAAAGGAAGGGGGGGGGAGGGGAAAAAATAAAATAAAATATATAGACCAATAGTGGGTGTATAAACATGGGATAAATAGTTCTAACCATGATGGGGTAGGGTGCAAAGATATGTGCATATGCCTACATACACATATCAGGCAACCAGGGATAAGGAGTGGGGAGGGAGAAGAAAGACAAAACAAACATAAAGTAAAGGATGGGGGGGGGGGGAGGGGGGGAAAGGGGGGAAAAGGAGGGGGATCAGGGGTCGTAGGTCTTAGCAACAGAGCGTGACATCACGCTGCCTCCAGAGTGACCAATACTTACTGAAAACACGAGGAGCGAACCCGCCACCCCATCTGTTAAAAAGAGAGATAAAGATAATGAAACCTGCGATGAAAGTGACAAAGATAGGCATGTAAATATAAATGATAGGCGGTAATGATATCATCAAATTACATAAAATAAAAATAACAGATATAACGTAGAGCATAAAGTCTATAGCACTGTGGCTATTTCTATACCTTCATTTAGGCCACCAGGCGAGAGAACATCAAGGCAATATATCCAAAAAGTCTCTCTCGCGCATCATTTTTTGAAACGTTCGGCCTGGGTCATTGATTTAGGTATTTGTTCAATAACCCTAACTTCAAGACCAATAGTGGATTTTTTATGGTGCTCAGCAAAATGGCGAGGGACACTGTGCATATCTTTGCCTCCCTCGATGAGTCGTCGATGCTGGCCGAACCGTTGTCTCAAGGGGCAAATGGTTCGTCCTACATAAGTCAACCCACAAGGGCACGTTAGGCCATATACAACGAACTCAGATGAGCAGTTGTAAAACTGATCTAGTGGGTATGTTTTACCTTTAGAATGAAAAGACTTTTTGCCATGTTTGACAAATGAACAGGTTTTGCAGCGAAGTCTTTTTACATTGGTACATGCCCACCAAGGGTATGAGGGTGGTGGGATTGGGAAAGGTTTGATCAGACGGAAGTTTGCTCGGAGCAATTTTATTTTTCACAGAGGGGGCTTTACGGTAAGTGATCCTGGGTATTGGTGGAAGAATAGTTTTAAGGAGGGGATCCTGCTGCAGGATGTTCCAATGTTTATTTAAGATGTTTTCCATTTTTTTGTATTGAAAATTGAAGGTAGTTATGAATCTCATAGAATGGTCTGTTTTGACTTCTCTTTCTTTTTTAGTCGGTTTGCCTTTAGAGTAGAGATCACAAGCTTGATCAACCAACTCTTTAGGGTATTCTTTATCAGCAAATTTATTTTTTAATAAGATGCTCTATGTATCGTAATTGGTATCTAGGGTACAGTTTTGTCTTAAGCAACAAAACTGGCCTCTAGGTATATTTTTGGTCCATTTGGGGTAATGGCAACTTCTGTAGTGTAAGAAGGAGTTGCCAGCTGTGGGTTTAGTATAATTCTTAGCAATGACGGTCTGTTTTGACTTCTCTTTCTTTTTTAGTCGGTTTGCCTTTAGAGTAGAGATCACAAGCTTGATCAACCAACTCTTTAGGGTATTCTTTATCAGCAAATTTATTTTTTAATAAGATGCTCTATGTATCGTAATTGGTATCTAGGGTACAGTTTTGTCTTAAGCAACAAAACTGGCCTCTAGGTATATTTTTGGTCCATTTGGGGTAATGGCAACTTCTGTAGTGTAAGAAGGAGTTGCCAGCTGTGGGTTTAGTATAATTCTTAGCAATGACGGTATCACCCACATGGCTCAACTCCAAGTCCAAAAAAGCCAAACCACTGGGATCAGAGGCATGTGTGAAAGATAAACCATAGGGGTTGTGGTTGCAATGATCATCAAATGAAGGAATTAAATCAGAAGGGCCGTCCCAGATTACGATTAGGTTGTCAATGTAGCAGCCGAAAAATACAATATGTGTTTTGAGTCTCTATGCTTGAGAAAGGAATGCGGCTATTTTCCCCACCTATAGCCTGCCAGTTCTGAAACGTGTCGCATGCTGATGACGTCACGGCTCGGCGCCGGCCTGTGTTTGTTCTCCAAGCCTCGTTTTCATCTGGAAACACGGCCGTGTCTCCCTCCACTACACTGAGGCAGTACGAACGCTGTGGAGACACAGCACGGCTCGGCCATCCATCCTGGCGTCCATTCTCCCCCCCCTCACTGACACCCCTGCCAGCACCAGATTGTCTCTTCCCTTCCCACCGGACTCCTATAGGCGTTCGCCAGAAATATTGAACTATACTGGATGGTGCTGTGTTCAGCCATCCCACCTCTTTCTGCCTGGTTTTGATGGAGTGTAAGCCACACTGGAACTGCTGTGACCTACAGTCCCACATCATCTTTTCAACCCAGATCATGGACCTGAACACTACTCCCCTTTCTTTCATGTGAGTGGATACTGTTATTGTAATAAATTGTTTTATGATACATATTCAGAGGCGCCCTTCTTCCTTGTTTCAATGCTTGAAAGAGAGACTTCTTTTTCTCTGGATCCTTGGGAACGTTTGATTTGACGGGAACTCTCGGAACTCTAGTTTGTACCCTAGAACTATTGAGGAAATCACCCATCTGTCTCGACACTCTTCCTACCAGACCTTTGAGAACTGCAGAAGTCTTCCCCCCACTCGAGCGAGTGGGGGGTGCCCCTTCATAAGGAGGCTTTAGTATTTTGTTTTGTAGGTTTCCTCCCCCAGGACTTCTTTTGTCGCTGGGGTTGACCCTGAGGTTTACCTCTTAAACCTGATGGCGGAGGCCATCGTGACTGCCTGGAGACTGATGCCCCTGACACTGGAGAAGGAGCTTGTTTAAATGAAATACTTTAACTCCTTTTCTTAACTGGCAAAAGGGTACTTTTTCCACTAGAAATTTTTTGGATGTATTTATCTAAATCATCCCCAAACAGCCATTCACCGCGGAAAGGAGAACTAGCCAGGAGTTTTTTGCAGGGCGCTTCGGCTGACCAATTTTTCAACCATAGGATTCCACACATATGCATTAGGCCAAGCGTAAGGCACGAGGCCTGAAGAATAGAATCTCTCATAGCATCAATTGCAAAGCATAAAGCACCTGGTAGCTCGGCTAAAGCCTGAGCCTGCTGATCGGGGATAACCTTGAGCACCTGTTTAAACCGGTCTTTCAAGGATTGACATAAACCAATTGCTGCCACCACAGGTTGAGTCACTGAACCTGCCAAAGAAAATGCAAGAGGAATTCAAATTTCTTATCAGTTGGATCCCTAAGCATTTGAGCATTGTCTACCAGACAAGTTAAACTTTTATTCACAGAGCATATAGCATCATCAATTGCTGGTATCTCCAATTTTTTAGTGAATCTTTCCTCCATGGTATAAAGTGCTGAGAATTTTTTAGGAGGAAAAAAATGCTTATCTGGGTGATCCCACTCAGAATACATAAACTGTTCCAGCAAGGAATGGGCAGGAAAGGCAGGTTTTAGCGAACCCAAACAAGACGTGGGCTTACCAACCGACTCAGTTGAGGGTAACATAAATATGGAGCGGACCATTTCAGTAAGAGGTTGCACCAGCAATCTTTCAGATTGTGAAGCTGAAGGAGGTCCTTCCGCAATTGACGCCTCAGAAGAGGAGTCATCAGCCTCTTCACGGCCCCCTGAGGGAAATTCATCTTCTTGCACCCCTAGATCCTCTGTTTGAGGGTCCAGGTTAGTGTAAGGGGACCTGTCGCATTTTCTCCCACTCTGGGAAGATGCAATTAAAGCCACTAACCTTTCTTCCAATCCCACCAAAGCTGAGGAAAAAACTTCCTCAGTAACATAGACAGGGGCTACAGTGTTGGAAACAGTTGCAACATTTGATGGCCCCAATGGCTCACTCCGACCATCCACCCCAGATCTTTCAGGGGAGGATGACATTGTAGAGATGAGACTAGGGACTTTAGAGCCTGAGGGAGACTCCTTTAGGCCCTTTTTTGGGGTGTTTCTACCTCCCTTTCTGACCATAGGCCGATGCACAAACGCAGAGGTACTGTCAGAAGAAAAATGCACCCACTGCTTGAGCATATAGTCCAGCAACTGCCACTGCTATTAATGCTCAGTCTGATGCTCAGTAAACGTGCCCAGGGAATGCCACCACTTACATGCCCCCCTTCTGCTCTTGTGTCCCTCCATCAGCTGCTGTCTGCAAAATGGAACTTTTTAGTATGCAGTCCCACGCTGGACGTTGCCGCATGCCAACGCCGTGCCAAACCACGCCCCCTCCATCTTCCTACCGTGCCCCCTGTTTTTAAAAAAAGATCGTTTCCCTCGCGGGAGCGGGCCTCTGATCCGATGGGATCAGCATGTGTGGAGGGGGGGTGGTGGAGAGGAGGAGAGCAGGTGACAAACCACCGTGCTGAGGCTGTGGAAGAATGGAGTGGCATCCGCCGATCGTTTCTGGGCTTCCCCCTACCTATCCAGGAGAGCTTCTGCCCAGGTGGGGGTGTTTTTAGAAAAAAATCACCCCTCCAACATCTTACCGTGGCTTGGGACTACTTAGCCGGAGGAAGCCTGCAGCTTCTGTGGATACAGAGTGAGGTATGGAAGCAGGAACAAGGTACATGCTAAATACAGCCCCCAGTGGTGACTTTAGTCATGACATCATTTACTTTTAAAGGAGAAAATCCATAAGATAATTTAAAATTCCTTAGGAATCTCCACTTACCTTATCCCGCTGCAGGGATTTTGTGGTAAAACCAAACAGACCCAATCTTCACCCCTCACGGCCGGCTCCGTTAAAAAAACCTACAAGGACCGGGCCCCTTTTTATAGGGGGATCCACACCCCTGGACCCATATAGCATCCCGCCAGGAAGCTTTATGGCTGAAAAAACCAAAGCACTGGATCCCGGGTCCACCTCTCTAAAAAGAGAAGTGTTATGGGCTAAACCTTGTTTCTTCTGCCACGAGGCCCGGGTATCATTTAATTCGGCCTGAAAAGACCCTTTGAATGGATCCGGCTGCATAGCTTGGCCCAGCAAAGGAGTATTCCAGTGGAGCTCAGCATAGCACATCTTTACTCGTGACCAACACCTAAGACACTGGCGAAAAAAGCTGAGGTACTTTTAGTAATGGGAGGGGTTATATAGGGAGTGAAATTCCTGTCTTAGTGTGTGCCAGTGTCCATCACCTAAAGGTGGCCTATATAACCCACATAGTAACTACTATGGCTCTGTGTCCTGTGATGTACGATAAAGAAATGAAAATAGCGGTTTCAAAAAATGAAAGTAAATGGATCCTTGAACTTGACTCTTTGACCCCAATGGGGTTAAATATAGACATACTGTAGATCTTTTACATATCAAATATTATAATATTTTCTATCCAACAGGTTTTATTTGTTTTTTTATATTATTCTTGCATTCATTTTTAGTGTGTATCATAATTTTTAAACTGTACGGTCGTTTATGGATTTGTATATTTTGATATATTTATTTGGAATAGGTATATTTTATAGTATGATGCACAATTTTATATGTTAACAATAGGTGTTGCTAGTGGGACTTGTAAGGACTATTAGCCAATTACCGGTAATATACACCTGTTTTAATTAGTTCATATGGAGCATTAGGCATCAGATTTCCCTTTATAATGCATTCCGCCTTTGTAGTTTATTTAAGTGACTAGGATACCATAGAATGATTTAGAGAGTGTCCCAAGTTACAACATGGTGGTTTGGGTGTAGACGGTGGTCCCTTTAGGTATATAAAGAGGAAGATGGTGGCTGAAAGTCCTAGCTCCAGAGGCTGTTGAATTTTGATGATGAAACGCTTAGGGCGGTACTTCCGGCTGACGTCATATCTGGGAGCCTGAAGCGTGTGGCAGCCATCTTTTGGAGAGGGCGCTTTCTGTGTTTTTAAAGGCTTAAGACAGTTTTAACCACTTGACCTCCTAAAGGTTTTACCCCTTTATGACCAGGGCATTTTTTCATGATTGCGCTACTTTAAATTGCAATTGGTCATGCAACTCCGTACCCAAGCATGTTTTCCTACAAATAGAGCTTTTTTTTTGTGGTATTTGATCAACACTGGGTTTTTTATTTTTTGCTAAATAAATGAAAAAACTATTTTATTTAGTTTCTGTTATAAATTTTGCAAATAATCTTTCTTCATAAATTTAGGTCAAAAGTTGTCTTCTACATTTCTTTGGTAAAATTAACATAAAGAAGTGTATATTATTTAGTCTGTGTGAAAGACTCTACAAACTATGGTATATGTGAAAATTAATCAGTCCTGATGTACTGATGGCCTATCTCATTTCTTGAGGCCCTAAAATGCCAGAATAGTACAAATACCCCACAAAAGACCCCTTTTTGGAAAATAGTCCTAGATATCTAATAAGAGGCTTGGTGAGTTTTTGGAGTTGTAATTTTTTGTCAAAATTTTTTGGAAAAAAAAGCATGACAGGACATCTTAAATATGAGATCTGGGGACAAAAAGACTTCAGATCTCATATTTACACTAAAATGCAATAAAAAAAAAATTGTCATTTAAAAAAATAATTTAAAAAATGGCCCTTTAAGAGCTGTGGGCGGAAGTGACGTTTTGACGTCGCTTTCACCCTGCATTGTTTTGGAGACGGGTGGGGGCCATCTTCCCCTCACTCGTCTCCATGCCCAGCAAGGGTGAAGATCCGATCGCCCTCTGCCGCTGCCGATAAAAGTGATCTTGCGACGAATCCGGCGAAACCACTTTTATCTGAAACCGAAACGCTCACTGAAGAAGAAGATACTGGGGTATCTAGCTAGCTGCTGCCATAACAATGGTATTCCTCTTCAAAGTACCATGTATAATGACAATGGGCGGTCCGGAAGTGGTTAGAATATAACCCCCCCCCAAAAAAAAACCTATAAACTCTATTGGCTGTAATGCCATTGCACATTGTACCTGAATATATTACCAACATTAAATATCAAGAAAAAAATAAATAAGAAAAGCCTTTTTCTTAATTTATTTTCTTTCAGCAGCTTAGTAGATGCTCCCTACTTATTCTTATGTGGCAGTGCAATATATGTTTAACTACTTCCGGACCAGCTGCCGCAGTTGCACTGCGGCAGGTTGGCTCCCCTGCGTGAACCGATGTCATTGTAAGTCGGACGCTTAAAGAGGAATAGAGGGCGTGCGCCGTGACTCTGGAGCCGATGCAGTGATGTCCGCCTGCCACCCACGATCACTCCACAGAGAGACAAAATGGGAATCTGTCAATTTAAACAGACAGATCCCCGTTCTGTCAGGGGAGTACAGAGAAATCCTAGTGATCAGGAACAGTGATCTCTCTCCTCCTCCAGGCAGTACACTCCCCCTACAGTTAGAAACATCTCCTTAGGGAACACTTAACCCCTTGATCGCCCCCTAGTGTTAACTCCTTCCCTGCCATTTATACAGTAATCAGTGGCTATTTTTAGCACTGATCGCTGTATAAATGTCAATGGTCCCAAAAATGTGTCAAAAATTTCCAATCTATCCGCAGCACTGTCGCAGTCCCACAAAAAATAGCTGATTACCACCATTACTAGTGTAGCACTAACTCTCGGTGGAGCTGCTGGTTTAAAGCGGGCTGTTACCTTCACTCTCGATACCTCTGTTTCACTGGCAGCGGGTCTAGGGGTCCCATTGAATTTACCTCTGGACGATGTAATCACCAAACACTTGAGTATATTTTCCAATGCTTTAATGAACAAGTAATAACGGAAGTAGCAGGAAAGAAGCAGAAGGAAAGTTGCAGGGAAGCTCAAATACCTAATAAAAAAGAAATAACCGCGCTAAATATAAGTGAAACACGTTAAGCAATCACAAAGACCTCCGTGAGGAAGTACATATATAAATGCAAAAATGTTGAAAAATATTGAAAATTAAATTCTGAAAAGTACATGGGTCAACATATGTATGTATGAATCAAACATGAGTGTCCGTATGTAATATTTGCGAATAAAAATAAGTGTCCATATATAGTAACAGAAAATAAAAATGTGAAGTAATGATCTGAAATCAGTCCAAGAAAGACCCCTTGGGTGAATCCAACCAGAGTCAATGGTGTAAAAAATATGAGTGACAACCCATACAGTATCTGCAAATACACAATAATTGCGCTTACCGCAAGGCAAGCGAACACCAGCCTGTATCACGTCTTGGTGTGGAGAATCCAGATGGTACTCTTAGATTGTATACATCGTAGCGCAAGGCAAGCCAACAACAGCTTGTGTTCAGTATTGGTTAACCACACCACACTACGTGATCCACCACCAGGCAAATAATGCGCTTACCGCAAGGCAAGCCAACCACAGCTTATGTTCAATAGCAGTATGAGAGATCCATTAGCGTTCTGGACTGCTTGCGGCAGGAACCGGGGGATACAGCAGAGACTCCAAAATGACATCTCACAGGCATGTAAATAAAAAGGAACTGGCCATAGTGTAATACTGATAAAAACGATTTAATAGATAAAGGTAGAAAACTCACATGAGTATGTAAAAATACAGCAAACAGCCGGCCGGCATAGCGAGCACCCGTCCACACTGAAAATGGCGATGACGTCAGAGCATCAACCTCCTTACGTACGTTTCACCACAAATGGCTCAAATACCTTTCCTTAGTATTTTATAGAACATTCTTTGGAATTGAACACTTGTAGTTGAATGCACTCCCCTTCTGGGTTCAGTCTTTGCCCGCCTGGATAGACCTCTCTCACTTGCCTAGCAGCCAGTACGTAGCACGAACAAAAGTCTCTGCCACAGACTTGTTTGGAATGAAACCCGTACAATCCTCTGCCACAGGATGCATTGGTTTGCGATGAATGTCAGACACAGTACTTGAACCTTTAAGCCAACCCGGCAGTACTATGCAGTAAGACTACTTCAGGATACGTCCTCCAACCGAGTCACCAGGCCCCTCTCCAGACCAGCACTCTGCATGATCCTTCCATGACGGGTCCTCCCCTGGGATCTCCTCGGTTGTCCAGCTTCTTCACTCAGGATAGACAGCTCAGGACCATTGCTCTGCTGCTGTGGTAGGCCCCAGACAGGCTTCTGGGCCCACCCACACACTGCAGCGACGTGGGCCTCCGGAACGGAGGACCACGAGGTGATACTCTTAATGCATACCTGTCAGCCAGGAGGGCCAGCGGGTAGCTGAAAACGAAACCCTTAACATGGCGTCTGTCCCATAAATACCCTCTCCCAGAATGCAACTCGGAGGACCGAGTTGTCTCCGGAACAGAGGAGCACTCATACGCTTCAACACGTTGCCTTTCCAAAACCAGCCAATGGTGACAACGACACCCACCGGCACAGTGTAGAACTACACACAACTCAGCCAAGCTGGAATAGAGGCAAATCTAACTTCACCTAACAAGTAACCCACAAAATTTACCTATCAGCGGTAGATTAAAAATCTACCAGCGCTACACTAGTAAAAAAAATAAAATAATAAAAATGCCATAAATCTATCCCCTATTTTGTAGACGCTATAACTTTTGCGCAAACCAATCAATATACGCTTTTTTTTAACCAAAAATATGTAGAAGAATACATATTGGCCTAAACTGATAAAGAAATAGTTTTCTTTAAAAACTATTTTGGATATTTACTATAGCAAAGTTTTTTTTCAAAATAGTCAGTCATTTTTTGTTTAACCACTTGCTTACTGGGCACTTAAACCCCCCTCCTATCCAGACCGATTTTCAGCTTTAAGCGCTGACGCACTTTGAATGACAATTGCGCGGTCATAGAACACTGTACCCAAATGAAATTTTTATAATTTTTCCCCCACAAATAGAGCTTTCTTTTGGTGGTATTTGATCACCTTTGCGGTTTTTATTTTTTGTTAATAAAAATGTAAACTGACCGAATTTATAAAAAAAAAAAAAAATGTTTATATTTTGTTATAAAATTAAAAAAAGGTAATTTTTCTCCTTCATTGATGTACACTGATGAGGCGGCACTGATGGGCACCAATAGGTGGCAGTGATGGGCACTGATGGGTGGCAGTGATGGGCACTGATGGGTGGCAATAATGGGCACTGATCGGTGACAATAATGGGCAGCACTTCTAGGTGGCACTGATTGGCACCACTGGTGGGCATTGATAGGTGGCACTTGTAGGCATTGATAGGTGACACTCATGGGCATTGATATGTGGCACTGGTGGGCACTGTGGGCACTGTTAGGTGGCAATGGCAGGTTAAACTGGCAGGGGGTACTGGTGGCATTATTGGGGCAGAATTGCCTCTTCCTTTTCAGGACCGATGTTCCTTGCTGATAAGCCAGTGATCGGCTTTTTTTTTCTCCTCGCGCTGTCAGGGTGAGGAGAAAAAAAAACGATCACAGAGCTTTTGTTTTGATCATGTGATCAGCTATCATTGGCTGACAGCTGATCACATGGTAAGGGGCCGGGACCAGCCCCTTACTCGGATCGGTGATCACCCGAGTTTCAGTGACTCGGTGATCACAGTGCGCTCCACGCGCGCCCCGAAGGGCGTGTGCACAGGGGAGGCCGTCATATGACAGCCTCCCGGGAATTCAGGTCCGTGCTGTAGCCGTCATTCGGCTATAGCATGGATGTCAAGTGGTTAAAGTGCAAAAAATAAAACCCGCAGAGGTGATCAAATACCACCAAAAGAAAGCTCTATTTGTGAGAAAAAAGGGCACAATTGCATGTCGCATGACCATACAATTGTCAGCTAAAGTGACGCAGTGCCGTATCGCAAAAAATGGCCTGGTCAGGGAGGGGGCAAACCCTTACGGTCCTTAAGTGGTTAAACTTTAATGTGCTATTAATATAGGCTAGGAATAGAATTGTGTTACCAATTTAGAAAAGGCCAACAGAGGGTGCCAAAGAGATAGTGTCAGGGAAATAGGCGCATCCCTACGCATAGTCCTGCTAGGCTAGCAAACCAGCACAGGCAAGGTCGCGCTAACGCGCATCAACGCGCACGGGTGTGCAATGTTTCTACTAGGCGGACGCCTGGCGCCACGTTCGGACGAATGTGAATGCGTAACAACGTCACGATGGTACGAACGCACGAACGGAACGGTGCGCGTACGACGTGATACTGCGCCTTGTTTATTTAAACGTTCCACTGACAGTGCCACATTGCTGGATTATCGTCAGCTCTTCCTGTGTTCCTGTGATTGTGATTCCTGTTGTCCTGACCTCCTGTGTACTGACCCGGCTTGTTATCTACTCCTCTGGACCTCCTGGCTTACCCACCGGCTTGCTTCTGACTCTTCCTGCCTGCTTCCTGCATCTGACCCCGGCTGGGCTAAACGGACTCCGCATTCCTCTGTCTCCTGTACCTGGACTTGTTGCTTAGATTCTCGGACTGCTTACTGTGTTTGACCCCCTGGCTTGGCTTCTGATTTCCTATTGGACTTCCATTGGTCCCCTCCTTGGACCCTAAGCACGTTGCCTCTAGTGACTTCCTCTATCAAGCCACCAACACCGGCTCCTACTTCCAGGCAACCCGTGCTTCTGTGAGCACCACATCCCTGTGTCATCTTCAGGGTTGTGCTGCACTCGGCCGCAAGGGGAGCCCTCTCAGCAACTCGGTCTCCTACCAAGATCCTGACAGTATAATCCAGCCATGTCAGAGACGGAGGTGACTCCCCGATGAAGGCCATTCTCCAGCAAATCATGGCCCTTACCCCAGTCATTCAGCAGCTTCAGGAGGAATACTTCCGGTTGGAGGAACGTCTGCAGCACCTACCCGAGTCATCCTCTTCCTTGGTTCAAAGCCCACCTCCAGCGGCAACTGCTGGGGTCATGGTCCCTCCAGAACCACGTGTCCCAGTGCTAGAATGTTTCCGTGGCGATCGAAGAAAATTTAGGTCCTTTAAAAACTCTTGCTATTTATACTTCGACCTGCAACCACAGACTTTTTTCAGTGAAACAGTCAAGGTGGGGTTCACTATCTCCCTATTACGTGGTGAGCCACAGACCTGGGCCCATGGCCTGTTGGAACAAAGCAGCCCCTCCATCAACACTGTGGACCAGTTCTTTGAAGTCATGGCTCGGTTATATGATGATCCCCTACGGGTAGCCACTGCCGAAGCAACTCTACATTCCCTCCGTCAGGGTCAGCGCCCTGCGGAGGACTATACAGTGGAGTTCCGCACATGGTCCATAGACTCTGGTTGGAATGAGGCAACATTAAAATACTAATATCGAATGGGGTTATCAGAGGCCCTCAAGGATGAGTTAGCCAGGTTACAGGTTCCGGCCACACTTGAAGATCTCATCCAGTTAACTGTTCAGCTTGACAGACATTTACGGGAACGTCAGGGTTTAACGTGACCAGGCCTCTTGCTCTACTCGGACCCTGCCCCGAGTTCAGTCTGCATCAGCTCCCATACAAGTCGGCATGTTCCGTCCAGCATTAACTCCTGGGGTGAGACTTTATCGCCGGCAGGCGAGACTTTGCTTCTACTGCGGGGAATCAGGACATTTCATAGATTACTGCCCCATAAGACCTAGAAAACCGACCCTCCGTTCTCACCTTCAGGTATCCAGGTCTTCCTCTGCCCATATCTCACTTCCTGTTACATTGCTAGTGGCAGGTAAGGAGATCCACCTCCAAGCAATACTGGATTCCAGGGCGTGTAGTTGTTTCTTGGACTTGGCCTTGGCTAAAGATCTAGCTATTCTGCTGAACCATAAGGAACAGAGACTAACAGTCCATCTGGCTGACGGCTCCTTACCAAGCTCGGGTTATGTCACCCAGGAAACCGTACCTATCCTTACCACTACCAATTCTGGTCATCAGGAATTTCTCAGATTCGATGTCTTAAGTTCCCCTATGTTCCCGGTCATCCTAGGAATCCCATGGCTACAAGCACACAATCCTCAGATTGATTGGTCCAGGAAGGAGGTACTCCTTACATCTCCCTATTGCCAACAACATTGTTTGACCCCCGAATTCCAGGACTTTTCCAGTTGCCTGACCGTACAACCCACACCGAGTCCGGATCCTAACGTACCGGCAGCTTACCTGGAATTTCTTGACGTCTTCGATAAAAAGAAAGCAGACACCTTACCGCCACACCGTCCTTACGACTGCCCCATCGAGTTACTACCAGGAGCTACTATTCCTTTTGGTCGTATATTCCCCCTCTCCGAGACTGAGCTTGAGACCTTGAGACAATATATTGATGAGAATCTTGAAAAAGGTTTTATCCGTCCTTCTTCTTCCCCTGCCGGTGCCGGAATTTTCTTCGTTGAGAAGAAGGATAAGACACTGAGACCATGTGTGGACTACAGGGAGTTAAACAAGATTACCCTTAAGAACCGCTACCCACTCCCGCTCATCCCTGAGCTTTTTCAAAGGTTCCGCACAGCACACATCTTTACCAAACTTGACCTCCGTGGTGCCTATAATCTCGTCCGGTTCCGAGAGGGGGACGAGTGGAAAACGGCTTTCAGAACAAGATTTGGACATTTTGAGTACCTAGTCATGCCGTTTGGATTGTGCAATGCCCCGGCAACCTTTCAGCATTTCATAAATGACATTTTCCGGGAACATTTAGATCATTTTGTTGTTGTCTACCTTGACGACATTTTTATTTTTTCTGCCACTCTGGAACTCCATAGAATACACGTGAAGAATGTACTGTGCATCCTCAGAACCCATGGGTTATTCGTCAAATCTGAAAAATGCGATTTCGAAAAAACTTCAATTCAATTCTTGGGACTTATCATCACCACAGGTGGAATCACCATGGATCCTCAAAAAGTAAAGTCTATCCTTGACTGGCCAGCCCCTTCTGACAGGAAGGGTGTACAGAGATTCATTGGCTTCGCCAACTTCTACAGAAGATTTATAAAGAATTTCTCCACCATTGTAGCACCTATTACTCAGACAACCCGCCAATATACCAAGTTTCAGTGGTCTGCAGCGGCACAGTCTGCCTTCGATCAGCTTAAGACCTTCTTCACTTCTGCCCCAATTCTGCGACACCCTGACCCTGCTCTACCCTACGTCCTGGAAGTCGACGCCTCAGAAGTCGCCACAGGGGCGATTCTATCCCAGCGTCAGGGTCCCAAAGCATTGCTGCGTCCCGTGGCCTTTTCCACACGGAAAATGAGCCCTCCAGAGAGGAATTACGATGTGGGGGATCGGGAACTTTTGGCAATCAAGACAGCTCTCGAGGAATGGAGGTATCTCCTGGAAGGTGCCACTCATCCCATCCTGATTTTTACGGACCACAAGAACTTAGAATATCTCCGTACGGCCAAACGCCTAAGACCCCGACAGGCTCGATGGGCTCTATTTTTCTCTCGGTTTAATTTTCACATAACCTATCGCCCAGGGTCGAAGAATGGAAAGGCGGACGCCTTATCCAGGATGTTTCCGGACACTCCTGAAGAAATTGCACCCGGTACAATTTTGTCTCCCCAAAACTTTCTACTGATCCAACCCGACCTAAGATCCTCTATTGAGCAGGCCTCTAGTCAGTGTACTGAAGCGGAAGTCTCCTCCCTGAGAAGCCAAGAAGGACTCCTATGGCACCAAGATAAGATTTTCGTTCCTCAGCAAGCCAGATTACAAGTATTGAAGACCTTTCATGACCATCAGCTAGCTGGTCATTTTGGGGTCTGAAAAACAACTGAGCTAGTTCAGCGGTCCCTATGGTGGCCCACTTTGAAACTTGATTGTAAAACCTACGTCAACTCCTGCATCATCTGCCAACGGAACAAAGGGTCCAACGCCAGGTCTTGGGGCTTGTTAAGACCATTGCCAGTCCCAGAACAACCATGGAGGAAGATTTCCATGGATTTTATCGTGGATTTGCCCCCCTCAGAAGAATTTACTACCATCTTGGTGGTAGTAGATCGCCTGTCCAAAATGGCGCATTTTTGCCTATGAAAGGTACTCCCTCTGCATTGGATACAGCAAAAATCTTTATTAAGGAAATTGTTCGACTACACGGATTACCAAATAACATCATATCTGATAGAGGGGTACAATTTACTTCTAGGTTTTGGAGAGACCTCTGCAAATTACTTTCTATTGAGATGTGTTTGTCCACAGCTTACCACCCACAGAGTAACGGTCAGACCGAAAGGACCAACCAGACGCTGGAACAGTATCTGCGGTGCTTCTGTTCTTTTTCCCAAGACGACTGGATTCAATATTACCTTGTGCAGAATTTGCTTATAATAACTCAATACACACTTCTACCAACCAATCACCCTTCTGGGCGAATTACTGCTTCCACCCCTAATTCTTACCCAACGTCATTCCGGAATCTTCAGTCCCAGCGGTTCAGGACAGAGTGGATTTCATCCATACTAATTATCAGACACTCCAGGATACCATAAAGAAGGCCCAAGAAGAATATAAGAAGCAATACGATAGGAAGAGAAGAGCAAACCCTACCTTTAAGATAGGGGATAAGGTCTGGCTCTCATCTATAAATCTCAAGCTACCATGCCCATCTCGGAAATTGGGACCCAAGTTCCTGGGTCCTTTCGAGATCAAACGCGAAATCAACCCTGTAGCCTTTGAACTCACTTTACCCGAATCTTTCAAGATCCATCCTGTTTTTCATGTATCACTTCTTAAACATGTTGTTTCTAGTCCTTTTCCAGGGAGAGAAGAAGTGCCCCCACCTCCGGTCCAGGAAGGAGATGAAGCGGAATTTGAAGTTGAATCTATCCTTGACTGTCGTCAGAGAGGTAGGACAATTCAATTTTTAATCAAGTAGAAGGGGTATTCTGCAGAAGAGAACTCTTGGGAGCCTGCAAGTTATGTACACGCTCCTAGACTAATACAGAGATTTCGCAATAGGTACCCCAAAAAATGGGCACGTTTAGGCATCCGGAGGCTGCCCCTTGGGGGGGGGGGCACTGTCAGGGAAATAGGCGCATCCCTACGCATAGTCCTGCTAGGCTAGCAAACCAGCACAGGCAAGGTCGCGCTAACGCGCATCAACGCACACGGGTGTGCAATGTTTCTACTAGGCGGACACCTGGCGCCACGTGCGGACGAATGCGCGTGTGCAACAACGTCGCGGTGGTACGAACGCACGAACAGAACGGTGTGCGTACGACGTGATACTGCGCCTTGTTTATTTAAACGTTCCACTGACAGTGCCACATTGCTGGATTATTGTCAGCTCTTCCTGTGTTCCTGTGATTGTGATTCCTGTTGTCCTGACCTCCTGTGTACCGACCCAGCTTGTTATCTACTCCTCTGGACCTCCTGGCTTACCCACCGGCTTGCTTCTGACTCTTCCTGCCTGCTTCCTGCATCTGACCCCGACTGGGCTAAACGGACTCCGCATTCCTCTGTCTCCTGTACCTGGACTTGTTGCTTAGATTCTCGGACTGCTTACTGTGTTTGACCCCCTGGCTTGGCTTCTGATTTCCTATTGGACTTCCATTGGTCCCCTCCTTGGACCCTAAGCACGTTGCCTCTAGTGACTTCCTCTATCAAGCCACCAACACCGGCTCCTACTTCCAGGCAACCCGTGCTTCTGTGAGCACCACATCCCTGTGTCATCTTCAGGGTTGTGCTGCACTCGGCCGCAAGGGGAGCCCTCTCAGCAACTCGGTCTCCTACCAAGATCCTGACAGATAGTGTGAATGAGTGTAATGTGTGCAACTGCATAGGAATGGGAAAGGCTTGATGGGAGGCTGCATTTCTCAGCCAATACAGATTGTCGATAATGTCAGGGGATTGGGGCTTTAACAGACAGGTTGGTAAACCTCCCTCCCTCACATGTTCATTGTGTATTTGCTTGTTGATGAAAATTGGAATTGACAGTTTTCTTCAAATGACCTCAATTTGATCGTATTTTCGTTTAGTTTTCGCCACTGAAAACGTGCAGGTGAAGAAAATTGGGACAAATATTTTCCTTGACAAAATCAACACTGGCTCTATCACCTTAATTACCCATCCATGTTCAGATGCTTGTATTTAGAGCTTCCAAATGGTCCCTGTTTGATCTCTCATGATTAGGGCACGTGCATTCAGTTAAAATTACAATCTTCCTGAAGGTGTTATGTCTCTTTTATTCTCTAACTATAGTGATCAACTGACCTGACTTGCTCTGATTCCAATCTCACTTGATCAAGTATATCTAGGGCCACCTAACAGGGCCAGGACAAGGGGTGGGCAGGAGGGGCAGCTGCCCTGGGCACTGTGGTATCATGTGAGGTGGGGGGCACCGCAAGGAGATTGGGGGAGAGGGGATTTGTGTTGGAAGGGGGGATTTGGGGGGCAGCAGAGCGTATGTATTGCTCTAGGAGTGGACATTTTGGGGGGGTGCAAAGAGTGGTGATCTAGGGAGATTTGCCAGGATGGTAGGAGGAAGCTTTGTGCTAGGAGGGGTAATTGGGGGGGATTTGGAGTGGGGGGGAGAATATGTGTACAGGAGGGGATATTTTAGGGGTAGAGATGTTGTGCTGGGAGGGGTAATTTTTTGTGGGGGGAAGGGGCATTTGAGCTGGGGGATTTGGGGGATGGGGGGGGGGAAATTTGTGCTGGGAGGAAAATTTCAGCAGGGGGTGTCTTTGTACTGGGAGGAGGGGGAATTTATGCTTAGGGGAAAGCATGCAGGTAAATGCCTTGTTTTTTTTGGGGGGGGGGATTTTTGCTGACACACAATATTCATACATCTTTCAGGGGCATGGTTTGGCATGTTCACCCTGGGCTCTAGATGTCCTTGTTCTGGAACTGCCAGTGGGGACATAGATTTGCGAAGAAGATCTTACATGCTCTCAGAACCCAGGGTGGGCTGGGAACCCTAAATTTGTGGCTGTATTATCAAGCAGTGCAGCTGACACAATTATCGGTAGTTTACTCCACTCGTGAAAAAACAGATTGGGTACAGATGGAAAAACAAGCTATCCGACCCTTTACTGTGGACTTTGTGACGTGGCAAACCCCTAGGGCCTGCTCTGTGATTATGTCCCCCACATTATCTCATTCTTTAGTGCTGTGGGACAAATTACGGACTCATGATAATTTCATATCTCAGTTTAACCCCTGACGCACATATTTAATAACCTCATATTCCTTCCAGGTATAGATGCTAGGATGTTTAAATAGTGGTTAGATAAAGAACTTTATAGAATTGGGCACTATTTTACCCCAACCGGACCCTTTACCTTAGTCCACTGTGTATCTAAGCTTGACTTACCACAATCTGAATTTTTTCAGTTCTATTAAGCTTCTCATTTTTTGAAACCCCTATGCCCAGTGGGGCAAGAAAGCCCTCCTTTTTCCCTGTATGAAAAATGGTGTAATGCTGATGAAGGACAGAGATGAGGAATCTCACTAATTTATGGTTTGTTGTTAACTTCTCCTGTAAAATTATGTTACATGGTACACTGGAACAGGAATTTGTCATCTGATACAACATTGGAAGAGTGGCACACTCCGTTTTCCAAGGTATTGTGAACATCCCTCTCATTGAGGCAAATCTTAAAGTTCTTACACAGTGGTACCTTGTCCCGGCCTACCTATCTAAGATGTATGGAGGCTCAACCCCATGGTACTTTCATGGCTGTTCCATGACAGTAACCATGTGTCATATCTGGTGTTAGTGCCCCTGCTTCACGGGGTATTGGAATAGGATTTTCTCAATGCTCCGTAAAACCATTAATCAACATCCCCAATATGCTCTATTAAAATAAGCTATTCCTGACTTTTCCCGTAGTCAACAAAGACTAGCCTCCTTTATTGTTTTAGCAGTCAAATGTATGATTGTGGGGGCTTGGAAAGGCTGTTTGTGTCTTTTACCCATACTAAACACAAAGTCTCATGGATTATGATTCATGAGAAGCTAGCGAGTGTGCTAAATGATAAGGTCAAGCATTTTTAAAACATGTGTTCACCTTCGGTGTCGTATAAGCACATTCAATTGAAGGACTGAGTATTGTCTCTCTATGGTCCTACAGAACCCTAGGTCTCTTTTCTCCTCTTCCTTTCCCTGCTCTGACTTTCCCTTATCTCTCTCTTTTTTTCTGACTTCCTCCTATTTCTTAGGTACTTTGCCTCTTGGTTTGTAATATAAAGCTAGGGGCCTTTTGCTCCACCTATGTTGAGAGATCATGCAGACTCAGTTTAATTTGATATCCTTCAATTAACAAAGGAATAGCCCTTGGGACTTTGTGTGAAGTGTGCACAGTAAGCCAATAAAAATGACAAAGATAAATGCAATAAGAACATTTATTATGAAAAATGGTAGTACATATATACATACCACAAAAAATAATAAATAATAAAACACATGTAAAAAGTTTGGACTAATGGTGAGAGGGGCCTAGAAAAAGAAGATTCCATACTTATCAATCGGCAAAGCCAAAGTGCCTGGAGCTGAATTCACAGAAGGCGGCGGCTGCACATGCATGGCAGGGGAGCTGAGGGGACGGATCCAACCGCAACCCCAACCAAGGGACAATCGGAGGGCGGACATGGCAAGGGTGATGAGGTGTGACCTTAGAAGTCCTGTGTTATCCATCCAGGTGAGGCTATGACATAAATGTATGTATTTAAGTCAATTACTGGAATAGCAAATTGAGCATAAACAATAATGTACTTTTTTTTTCTAGTAATCAACTTAAATACATACATTTACAGTATCTCACAAAAGTGAGTATACCCCTCACATTTTTGTAAATATATTATTCCATCTTTTCATGTGACAACACTGAAGAAATGATACTTTGCTACAATGTAAAGTAGTGAGTGTACAGCTTGCATAACAGTGTACATTTGCTGTCTCCTCAAAATAACTCAACACACAGCCATTAATGTCTAAACCGCTGACAACAAAAGTGAGTACAGTATTTTGTGTGGCCACCCTTATTTTCCAGCACTGCCTTAACCCTCTTTGGCATGGAGTTCACCAGAGCTTCACAGGTTGCCACTGGAGTCCTCTTCTACTCCTCCATGACGACATCATGGAGCTGGTGGATGTTGGAGACCTTGCGCTCCTCCATCTTCCATTTGAGGATGCCCCGCAGATGCTCAATAGGGTTTAGGTCTGGAGACATACTTGGCCAGTCCATCACCTTTACTCTAAGCTTCTTTAGCAAAGCAGTTGTCACCGTGGAGGTGTGTTTGGGGTCGTTATCATGTTGCCCTGCGACCCAGTCTCTGAAGGGAGGGAATCACGCTCTGCTTCTGTATGTCACAGTACATGTTGGCATTCATGGTTCCCTCAATGAACTGTAGCTCCCTAGTGCTGGCAGCACTCATGCAGCCCCAGACCATGACACTCCCACCACCATACTTGACTGTAGACAAGGCACACTTGTCTTTGTACTCCTGACCTGGTTGCCGCCTCACACGCTTGACACCATCTGAGCCAAATAAGTTTATCTTGGTCTCATCAGACCATAAGACATGGTTTCAGTAATCCATGTCCTTAGTCTGCTTGTCTTCAGCAAACTGTTTGCAGGCTTTCTTGTGCATCATCTTTAGAAGAGGCTTCCTTCTGGGATAACAGCCATGAAGACCAATTTGATGCAGTGTGCGGCGTATAGTCTCAGGACTGACAGACTGACCCCCCACCCCTTCAACCTCTACAGCAATGCTGGCAGCACTTATACGTCTATTTCCCAAAGACAACCTCTGGATATGACGCTGAGCACGTGCACATAACTTCTTTGGTCGACCATGACGAGGCCTGTTCTGAGTGGAACCTGTCCTGTTAAAATGCTGTATGGTCTTGGCCACCATGCTTCAGGGTCTTGGCAATCTTCTTATAGCTTAGGCCATCTTTATGTAGAGCAACAATTCTTTTTTTCAGATCCTCAGAGAGTTCTTTGCCATGAGGTGCCATGTTGAACGTCCAGTGACCAGTATGAGAGATTGAGAGCGATAACACCAAATTTAACACACCTGCTCCCCATTCACCTGAGACCTTGTAACACTAACGGGTCACATGACACCGGGGAGGTAAAATGGCTAATTGGGCCCAATTTGGACATTTTCACTTAGGGATGTACTCACTTTTGTTGCCAGCGTTTTAGACAATAATGGCTGTGTGTTGAGTTATTTTGAGGGGACAGCAAACTTACACTGTTATACAAGCTGTACACTCACTAATTTATATTGTAGCAAAGTGCAATTTCTTCAGTGTTGTCACGAAAAGATAAAATATTTACAAAAATGTGAGGGGTGTACTCACTTTTGTGAGATACTGTATGTTATAGCCTCACCTGGATGGATAACACAGGACTTATAAGGTCCCACATCATCATCCATGCCATGTTTGCCCTCCGATTGTCCCTTGGTTGGGGTTGTGGTTGGATCTGTCCCCTCAGCTCCTCTGCCATGCATGTGACGCCGCCTTTGGTGCATTCAGCTCCAGGCAATTTGGCTTTGCCGATTGGTGAGTATGGGGTCTTCTTTTTCTAGGTCCCTCCCACCATTAGTCCAAACTTTTTACATGTGTTTTATTATTTATGATTTTTTATGGTTTATTTTTTAGATATGTTTTCCATGCATCGATCCCTAAAGAGCGAGCTATGTCTCGCGAAACGGTTGAGTATTCCAGATGTTATGCATATCCATGTTATTCCTTATGTACCATTGTAACCTATAACCATGTGCTATAATATATCGGCTTAGAAATTGTTTATGCTATGCTTGTATGTATGTACTACCATTTTTCATAATAATTGTTCTTATTGCATTTATCTTTGTCATTTCCATTGGACCACTGTGCACACTTCACACAAAATCCCAAGGACTATTCCTTTGTTAATTGTTGTATATTAGGGATGGAGGTGTGTCATTGGTGACCCCAGTCCTTTTTTTTTTATTTAATTTGATATTCTTGTTTATTTTCATGTTTGACAATTTAGTGAAAAATAGCTGTGATATATCTGTTGCATTTTTCTGCTATGACATGCTATGCTCTAAAATCTTATAAGTGCAGACAACAGATTTTTTTTTTCTGACATTATTGGATGTGGTTGTATTCCATTCTCTGTACCTGTAAAATTTATAAAAACCTGCAATAAACACATTGAACGACAGATGGTAGAAGTCAGCAGAGCTTCATCTCCTTCGCTAAACTAAGGAAAAATTCCCATGCAAATTAAAAATTCTCTTGCAAAGGAAAAAGCCTATCGCTTATGCAATGTGTATAATTCACCTAAAGAGAATTGTGTTCCAATCCACACAGCTAAAGTTATACTATAAGGGCTTGCTTATATTGGAAGCGGTTATTCAGAGCATGGTTGACAGCTAGGCTTGGGAGGCAATATTTTACATGCTCAGTACCTGATTTAACCCCTAAAATCTTGCACCACTGCACCTCAACTGCATGCAGAGCACTTGGTTGCAGGGTAGTTGCAGCGTGGCCCCATTTACTTGAATGGGTCCAATTTGGCAATGGTATTGCCCGCCAAACCTGAGAGGGTATAATTTTTGCTGCTGCGGGAGTACAACTGCCTCTGGCCAATGGGTTTGGTTTAAGAGGGGCTATTAAACCTTGGCAAAATGCCTATTTTTCACCCCCCCCATCCAGTCTAACGCATGATGGAGCCCTAACTGTTACTCTTTAATTCTTCAATTTAAGCTAGAATATAAAGCTCTGTTTTAAGACTTTATTGGCAGACAGAAGTGGTACATGCGCTGTCAATTGTTTTGCTTTCTTGTCTCATTGAGCAGAAGCTGTTCAATGTTGTGATGGTCTGCAGTGTTTGTTACCACCCTCTTAAATGGTACTGAATGGTCCGATGCTAACATAAGTATCAGAATTGACATTTGGCCCATTTACATACATCCTTAAATTTGCATACTGACAAAGTTATTTACATCATATATTGATCACATTCACAAATACAAAAAAAAACACAAAAAAATATTTTAAATGATCATTCCACTGCCATCCCTTGCCTTCACAACATGGCAATGCTTTCCCCTTAAACATTTTTTTAAAAAAGCTACTGGATGTTTTTGGAATCTGCATGTGCAGTCACATCCATAATGACAGATATTAACTTGCATTCTCTATTTAAATTGTACTCAGCACTCCTGAAAAAACGTCAGTGTTAACTTTGAAATTGACATTCATGTAGAATAATTTATCTATTAAAAACCTTTGGTGCATTAAACCATAGAAGTAAGTGTTTCTGCAAAGAAAAATACGTAAGACATGAGTAGTAGAATTTTATTGTAATTCATGTACACAGAGTACTAGTTTGGATGCGGCTATTTATGTCTACAACTTATAAATGCTTCACAAATATCTTTTTTACCCAATTTATCTAATTTACATTGCCAACAAAATATTGTTTTATTCGATAGAAAATTCAGTCTGTAATTTCCATATTACTTAAAGCAAACCAGGGCAAAGTGGCAGGTTTATTTCTTACCCTGCTTCACCTGTTGGCTGTACTTCTCTTTGAAGTTTCAAGATCTCTGTGAAATAACTGGTATATTCAGGTATGGGGGAATATTGGACTCTCTCCTCTGCTTCCCATGAGTTTTGGATGCCTAAGTAGCCAACCATCAGATGTTAATTGACATGGAGCTTACACAGGGCATTATCATTTATCTCAAGTAGATGAACTGTTTGGCAAAGAGGCAGAAGAGGTTTCGGCCAGATGGACCAAGTGTAAGTAACGCCCTAGGGGATCAGGGCAAGGTCCTTCGTTCACAGAGGACTGTATGTACAGCCGTTGCATGTTTTGTGTTACACTCTTTATGTGTGTGCACTTTTTTTGGCACCAGGTGAAGTTTTTGGGAGTGTGTTCACACACCATGGGCTTTAAAAAAAAAAAAAAAAAAAGTTTGGCAAAGAGGCATATAGCAAGGTACTAGCAACAAAAATTGGGGGATTTTAAGTGATCATATTACTTTACCCTGAATGTTTCACTTTGAAGTAAAACTGTGGCCAGACTATTGTAAAATATTTACATATTCTTAACAAGCCATTAGGAAGCTGTAAATCAAGCTCTCACTCACCTCTGTAATTACAGCCACTGTGAAGTAAATCATCCATACATTTCACCATAGAAGCCCCAACGTTGTTTATCGTAGACTTATGGTCTCCCTTTAAAAAAAAAAAAAATGTGCTGCAACACTTAATTATAAGTGCATCTGCACTTACAGTTTTCTCTTAGCCTCCCTACAAAGTACTATAGTTATCTGTTCAGCCTGCCAATGAAGTCCACTTAATGCAGCTTCCTGTGCTGATGTGGCAACAATGCTGCACTGCTTCTAAATTCAGAACATAATTGACATTCCCATTTAGGCTGTGTCTGCTTGAACTACAGTGGGAAGAAAAAATGTTGTAGGAGGCATGCCTATTAGCATTTTCACTGCTGATTCACAAGCTTGTAGGTTGTCAATCAACACCTGGCCACACCTAGTCCTACCCACTCTAGTCAGGGAAGGAAAAGGACGTTTTTTGTTTACTTTATGAGGCTTGTGCACCCCACGGTAATTGGATTTGGTACATGTTTGGTACTTGTCAGTCTGTGTCAGTCACAGTCATTATATTGCTAATGGTGCAGCAGTTAGATAGCAAATACTATCATTTTCCCATTTAGGAAAAATATACCCAAAGGCTGCCATAGACACAGACCCTTTACAATGCCAACGTATCTAACAGTATGGAAGTATGTTGATACCCATTATTCTACATATCTGTGATAGACATGCTCAATAACCAATAGCAGAAAGGTAGAAGGAGGAGGGGAGGGGTGCAGAGGAATAAGGGGGGGGGGGAGAGGGTGAGTAAGAATGGAATGGTATCAAGAGTCCCTGTTTGGATCCGGACCCTGAAGGGTTTATTTACTAAAGCTGGAGAGTGCAACATCAGGCTCACTTCTGCATAGAAACCAATCAGGTTCTAACCTCATTTTGTTCAGTTAAGCTTTGGCAATAAAACATGGAAGCTGATTGGTTTCTATGCAGAAATGAGCCTGATTTTGCACTTTCCAGCTTTAGTGAATAAATCACTGAGAGTCTAATCAAGCCAACCATACCTTTTCAAATTTTGACTTTAGTAGGTTAACTTGTATAAGGGTAACACAATATAAATATAATTCTCCAGGAATTCAGAGTAGGAGGGGTAGAGAGTTTCCAACGCAACAGAATTTCCTGCATTGCATAAAAAATGACATAGAAAAGGAACTGTTTAAGATGTTTGCTGACTACCACATCCTCCATCACACCCAGTATGACACCTCTTGTTGCAAGGTAAGATCACAGATATAATTTAGAGTGTCAACCATCAAATCCCAGAATGGACAGATAAGAGGACATGACTACACCATATGTATGAACATAACAATGGAAAAGTTCCACCTAATGCACATACGGCTCAAAGCAGGATAAATATTTGCCAGTTTCTGAAGAATATAATATATGTGGTTATAATGTCATCCCAGTACTCTTTTGAAAGCTCAGGAATATCCTCCCTCCACCCCACATAGGTCCAGGTCAATTTAAAGGATGAGCTACTGAGAGGCGAAGACAGAGAGAAGACAGCTGCTTCCCCATCACACTCAAGGTAAGCAAACGTTCAATAGGATCAGACTGCAGGTTAATAGTTTTAGGAAATTGAGCGCTGACAATGTGCTGAGACTGCAGGTATAAAAAAGTACAACGTATTGGGTAGAGAATATTTAGACTTCAGTGCAGAGAAGGAGCATATTCTGCCTTGAGAAATAATATGCTTTAGAGTCTTATGCCGCGTACACACGACTGGACTTTCCGTCAGAATAGACTCTGACGGTTTTTCCGACGGAGTTCCGATAGAGTTCTGCTGAAACTGACTTGCCTACACACAATTACACCAAAGTCCGATAGTTTAGAACGTGATGACGTACGATGGGACTAGAAAAAGGAAGTTCAATAGCCAGTAGCCACTAGCTGCCCTTGCGTCGTTTTTGGTCGCATAAAGGCGAGTGGTTTTCCCGATAGGAACTGATTCCATCGGAAAGATTTGAAACATGTTCTATTTCTAAGTCCGTCAGAATTTTTGAAAGAAGAAGTCCAATGAAGTCCACACATGATCGGAATGTCCGACGGAATGATTTTTTGCCGGAAAGTCCGGTCGTGTGTACGCGGCATAAATCCCCAGGGCAGCCCACATCCACAGGTTTAGGACCTGATAGAGATGGGGGAGATTACACCATAGTGGAAGATGGGCTGAGTCTGCTCGATAAACTCCCCTAGCCTGATTCAACACTCAAATCATTCGCATAAAACAGGTAATACACAGGTGGGCTCGGGTCCCCGGAACACCAAATTGCACAGAATTGTGTAGAAGCCTAGAAGTGCTGCCTTGAGAGATACCACTGGATTGTAAGTGGGCTGGAAGAACCAATAGCGTACTGTGACCAGCACCACCTCCCAGTAATAAAATTGAAAATTTGTCCTCCTTGGGACAGGGTTAATTGGAAGGTCATCTAGCTGAGGGTCCTTCCAGCCCACACAAATTAAACCATAATTCCATCCAATTTGTAGAAATGGTCTTTGGTTATTGAAATTGGAGTATTTCAGAAGAAGTAAAGGAATTTGGGCAAAAAGACCATTTATATCAAATTTACTCTACCAACTGAGGTTAACGGAAGGAATTTACATGAGTTGCATTTTCATGTAAAACGGGGAATCAGGAGGTAAATATTCTTATCCAAATAGGAATTAAGTTTCCTACTAATACATACCCCCAAGTAAGTGAATTCATCCAGCCATTGTAATGGTGTATGCGTTATAAGTTTGGAGCTAGATGGATGGATCTTAAACAACACAGATTTTTCCCAATTGATGTGAATTCCAGAATAGTGGCCATATTGTTCAATAATATCTAAAGTTGATTGCAAAGAGGAGGACGCATAAGCTAGGTACAGAAGGGAGTCATTGGCAAATAGTTCCAGGGTAAAGTGGGAAGCCCTGCCTCATTCCTCTACACAGAGGGAAAGGAGCTAAAAGAGTACCATTTGTATGCACTTGGGCCATGGGGCAAGCGTACAACAATTTATGCCAGGAAATGAATTTAGGACCAAACCCAAAACTATCCAAGGCCAGAGGTATTCCCACTCAACAGAGTTGTATGACACTACCCCAGGACTGACTGTCTGGTGTAACCAGCACTGTACGTGTGTAACCCATCCCTGGCATGAACCCAGGCTGATCTGGTAGAACCAGTGCTTTAAGAATAACATTAAGGTCATTTGCCAGGATTTTAGTTAGCAATTTAGCGTCCACATTTAACAACAAAATATTGGATATAAAAAATATAGGATATTAGGAAGTGCATAAGTCAGGGTTCTTGACAGGTTTTGTGACCATTACAATCACTGCATCACTCAGAGACAGGGAGAGAGACAGCATTTAAGGAAGTCAGTAACACTGAGTGGAAGTGGGAAGTCAACTCCTCTGCATATGTTTTGTAGAATTCTGCTTGGAACCCCTTAAGGGTTCCATTACTTAGGTAATAACAAATGGGTACAACCGAGTCCAACTGGCACCTGGGTCACAAATTCTCAAGGGACCGCCCTGACCCTCCAACACAGGAGAAACTCAAGAGGAGACCCAGTTGTACTGGCAGGAGTGTCAAAAAACACTGACAATCGACCTACATAACTTCAGGGTTGAGCAACAAGCTCAGAACTTTAGTAGGTCAGTACTTATGGCAGGCATCACAGTCCTGGGTACTTAAGGACAATAGCAAAGAGCAAGAGCATAGCATATGACCCAGTATGCCCTTAGGGTTGCTCAGTGGCAGAAACAACAACAGGAGGGTTAATAAGGCTTGCAAATAGTATTCAGCCAGGTGGCTGCTTTTTCAGGTGAGGTAAAGAACCAAACCTAGTCCCTATCCTGAACTCTTATGCCCCGTACACATGATCGGACTTTCCGACAACAAAATCGTGGAATTTTGTTTGAAGGTTATTGGCTCAAACTTGTCTTGCATACACACGGTCATACAAATGTTGGCAAACAATTACAAATCTGGGAACATGGTGACGTACAAGACGTACGACGAGCCGAGAAAAAGGAAGTTCGATAGCCAGTGCGGCTCCTTCTGCTTGATTCCGAGCATGCGTGAACTTTTGTGCGTTGGACTTGTGTACACACGATCGGAAATTCCAACAACAAAGTTTTGTTGGCGGAAAATTTGAGAACCTGCTAGCCAACATTTGTTGGCGGAAAGTCCAACAACAAATGTTCGATGGAGCATACACATGGTCGGACTTTCAGCCAACAAGCTCACATCCAACATTTGTTGTTGGAAAATCCGATCGTGTGTACGGGGCATAAGTTTTGGGAGTAGCATGCTGTACTACAGATCCTTGGAGCATAACTTGACCCTGGCATGATCAAAGGATTTTCTCTGATGCTGTGTCTCTAGGAGTAGTCAGGGAAAATGAGGAGCTTGGTGTTATCAAAACTGCCCTTGATTCAGGGACCTCCAGGTCCCTGAAGTTCAGGAGCTTAACCACTTGCTGCCCGCCATATAGCAAAATGACGGCGGCAAAGTGGTTTCAATATCCTGACTGGACGTCATATGACGTGATCAGGATATTGAGCATCGCGGCGATCGTTGTTGCGGTGTGTCAGTCTGACACACCGCAACTCCGATCTAGGTAAAGATCTCTGATGGAGACTCTTTACCACGTGATCAGCCGTGTCCAATCACGGCTGATCACGATGTAAATAGGAAGAGCCGGTGATTGGCTTTTCCTCACTCACGTCTGACAGACACGAGTAGAGGAGAGTCGATCGGCTGCTCTCCCGACGGGGGGGGTCTGTGCTGATTGTTTATCAGCACAGCCCCCCCCTCGGATCCCGCCCAGGACCACCAGGGAAGCCACCCAGGACCACCAGGATGGCCACCACACTGGACCACCAGGTATGCCCCCTAGACCCCCAGGGAAATAGCAATATGTGTCTAGGCAGCTGCCAATCAGTGCCCACTCCAATGCCTACTACTGCCAGTGCCACAAGGGATGCCTAACAGTGCCTCATATCAGTGCCGCGTATCGGTGCCCATCAGTGCCACGTATCAGTGCCCATCAGTGCCCAGCAATGCTGCCTATCAGTGCCCATCAGTGCTGCCTATCAGTGCCACCCTATCAGTGCCCATCAGTGCCCAGCAGTGCCACCTTTCAGTGCCCATCAGTGTCGCCCATCAGTGCCCATCAGTGCCAACCAGTGGCACCCAGTGCCACCCATGAGTACCCATCAGTGCCACCTATCGATGCACATCAGTGCTGCATATCAGTGCCACCCATCAGTGCTGCCTACCAGTGCCCATCAGTGCCGCCTACCAATGCCCATCATCAGTGCCCGTCAGCGCCCGCTCATTGGTGCCACCTCATCAGTGCCGCCGTATCAGTGCCTGTCAGTGCCATCTTATCAGTGCCCATCAGTGAAAGAGAAAACTTACTTATTTAGAATTTTTTTAACAGAAACAAAAGCAAAACTTTTCTTTTTTTCAAAATTTTCGGTCTTTTTTTATTTGTTTAGCAAAAAATAAAAACCGCATAGGTGATCAAATACCACCAAAAGTAAGCTCTATTTGTGGGAACAAAATGATAAAAATTTAGTTTGGGTACAGTGTAGCATGACCGCGCAATTGTCATTCAAACTGCGACAGTGCTGAAAGCTGAAAATTGGTCTGGTCAGGAAGGTGTATAAGTGCCCTGTATTGAAGTGGTTAAAGATGAACGTATGAGGAGGGGGCCCCAGTGGAGCTTGGGCAGAGGGAATGTGATGTGCACGGTCCACTGTAAAGAACTGTGAATACTTAGCCTGTGGCAGGAGAGATTTAAGCAGGTTAGTGAAGGAAACCGGCTCAGAGCCCTCAGAACCCTCCGGGAGTCCAAGATCGCACCATTTTCAGCTTCTTCAGCTCCAGATCCAGATATTTCACTGTAATTTTCAAGGTGTGAAGGTCCGCTGTATGTTCCCACTGTACATCTTCCACAGTGCAGACGCAGTTTTCCACTTTGGTAATACATTTACGGAAAGTATCTAGGTCCCTCCAAATCAGACCAATTTCAGTGTGCACATAGCTGTGAGTGTAGCTTGACAGCTGGTGATAGCTTGCATTAGGGTGGAAAAGTTAGGGGGATCGGAGGAGGTAGGCTACAGCCACCCATCTGTCTGCAAGGCCATGCTGCTTGTAATGGTGGAGGGATCTCCGACCAAGTCCTGAGCACTTGTGGGATCACCAGGGATGACTTATCTACCTCTGGTTTCAACCCCAGTGCCACCGAGAGAAGGCTAACCAAACAGGGTAAAATTAAGGTTATCTTGCTCTGATAGAGCAGCTGAACTGTGGACCAGAGAGTGGAGCATGATGGAAAGATGTCTGCTCCCTGTGTCATCTTGGAAACCCCAGCAAAACATCGTAATTTACACTTTTTTGGCTGGCAACAAGTAGTTAAAAGATAAATACATCATCTATATAGTTGATTTTCTGGAGTTCCACTTTAAAGACCAGTTTTACTCCCTTATTTTATCATATGTAACCATATCATCATAATAAGCATGTGCGGAACTCTAAAATATCAGCACCTTGCAAAGAATAGGTATTCAAACAAAAGCATTTAGAAATGTTTCTGTTTTTCTTCTTTCATTTTGCATTTTTTTAATAAGTGTATTTTTTTTCAAGACTAACAATGTTTTGGCCCTTTACTAAACTGATTTTAAATGAAACACATTTTTACCTGGCAACCCTTGTTGGTTTGCATGGGTAAGAAAGCATGATTAAAAGGATGTGCTCTGTTGTGTAAATTCAGGGTTTAATTCCAGCTCTTTTCTTGGTGAAGGCCAAAGATGAAAACACAGCAAAGAATTTGTTCTGTAGTGGTATAAAATTACCTGTAAGCCTGTAATGAAAGCTTTGACTCACACTAATGGAGAACACTTGTTGAAGTCAGCAATTAGTAAAGATATCAATATTTAAGAAACATTTTATTCTTTACCTTGAAAAGGGGGTCAGTTTATCTATATTAACAGCAGAAAGGATGACAAAGGATTTACATTATCTTTTGTGCTCAACCTGTATATAGTGTCCTGTACTCCGCTTGCTAAAATAATGAGGTACCTGTCTTCATCTGAAGAAGATGGATGTCAAATGGTTCTTAAAGTGTAAAGGATATAAAATGCATAGAATGTGCAAGATACTAAGCACAGATTATATTGCTGTAATGTGTATTAGTAGATTCTTAATTTCCTATTAATTGAAAAAGACATATTGACTTTAATTAGAGTCATTTCACAGGAACTGTCAATTAGCACTTGTCAAAGTCGTTAATTCTGAACAGAATTCTTTTAATTAGGGTCTGCTTTTCCTTTACAGTGGAGGCCAATGGAAAAGCATCATTTTTCTAAGAATTTCGAGTTACTGCAATATACACCAGCTAGTGTCACCTAATATTAGGTGCCCATATGGATTTCATTAGGAAGATGACATTAGGTTTGTTTCTTTGGCATGTACAGAGGAGGTATGTGACTAATGATGAGCCATCCTTATAATCAATACAAAACTGTTATTAAAGGCATTTTTACCCTTAACTTTGATTAGGCCTGCGATGTGCAGCTACATGCAGCACAGAGCACATACCAGGCACGGTTTTTATTACATTTGTTTAACCACTTGCCGACCGCCGCACGCCGATGTACGTCCCTTTTTTGGTGGTGGATATAGTTGTTATGGCAGCAGCTAGCTGCCATAACCCCGGTATCCCCGTTTTCGTGTGGCGGTCGGCTACAAGATAAAAGTGGTCTCTGTGGCGGACTCACCGCGAGATCACTTTTATCGGTAGCGGAAGAGGGCCCCCCTCCCGCCACGATCCGGTGCCCTCCGGTGCTTACCGGAGCCATTGGTAGCGGCGGAGGCGATCGCGTCTATTCCCTAGCTGTGCCTGGAGATGAGTGAGGGGAGATGGCGCCCACTCGTCTCCATGACACTGCAGAGCGTAAGCGACGTCAAAACGTCACTTCCGCCCATACGTCTTAAAGGCATATTTTTTTTCAATGTCATTTTTTTAAATTACTTTTTTTTTTTTATTGCATTTTAGTGTAAATATAAGATCTGAGGTCTTTTTGACCCCAGATCTCATATTTAAGAGGACCTGTCATGCTTTTTTCTATTACAAGGGATGTTTACATTACTTAATAGGAATAAAAGTGACACAATTTTTTTTAAACAGTGTAAAAATAAATAAAATCATATAAAATAAATAAGAAAAAAAAAGTTTTTTTTAAATGCCCGTCCCGACGAGATCGCGCGCAGAAGCGAACGCATATGTGAGTAGCGCCCGCATATGAAAATGGTCGTCAAACCACACATGTGAGGTATTGCTGCGATCATTAGAGCGAGAGCAATAATTCTAGCCTTAGACCTCCTCTGTAACGCAAAACATGCAACCTGTAGAATTTTTTAAACCTCGCCTATGGAGATTTTTGAGTGTAAAAGTTTGACGCCATTCCACGAGCAAGCGCAATTTTGAAGCGTGACATGTTGGGTATCAATTTACTCGGCGTAACATTATTTTTCACAATATAAAAAAGTTGGGCTAACTTTACTGTTGTCTTATTTTTTTTATTAAAAAAAGTGAATTTTTTCCAAAAAAAGCACACTTGTAAGACTGCTGCACAAATACGGCGAGGAAAAAAGTATTGCAATGACCACCGTTTTATTCTCTAGGGTGTTAAAAAAAAAACAATATATAATGTTTGGGGGTTCTAAGTAATTTTCTAGCAAAAAAAACTGTTTTAAACATGTAAACACCTAAAATCCAAAACGAGGCTGGTCTTTAAGTGGTTAAAACCTGGCAAATTCATTAAAGATTTTCTTTATAAGGAGACTATTATTTGTCTGCGCTTTTATTCTGTTAAATATGCAAAAAAAACTAATGTTTTAAAAAATAATATTTTAAAGGCTAAATTAACCTTTTTTTTTTTTTTTTTTCAAAAATCCAGCTCCCCTATGTACCAATATACCAGTAATGTAATTCAGTTGCAGAAAAATACAAGCTTTCTTTGATTTTAAGAACAAGACCTTACCTTAGTTCTTGCTGTGTTTCTTAGAAATCTTCATCACATCCTGACATTAGATGTAGGATGGAGAAACCAGTAAGACACAGGAAGGAGTTTACCAGCTGACCTCATTAGCACACCTTCACCCATCAACTATGTTTTCACCAGTAGCAGTGTGTCCATTAAGGGCGCACCCTGTCTCCAGCCACCCCCTCTATGACCAATGGATAGATTCATGATTCATAGCTGCCACCCCCTATTCAGGCATCTGGCCCTTTTTTGGGCACCGTGCGCCTGAATTACAGCAGGGGGGTGTTTTTGAAGCACCCATTTAGAGCCATAGGCTCTAATAGGCATCAAAAAAGGTGACCCACGAGCGCCATGCTTGGCGCTCGCAGTTCACCCAGGTGTGTTAGAAAAGGGAATGAATATTCGCTTTCCTAACACTGAACCACCTCTCCACCAATCTGGTGCTTGGGTCTGTTACCCGTCATCTGATTGGCTGAAACGACAGGCACTGTGATTGGACGCCTATCAGGAGGATAGGACGGGAGGGGATGCATGGAGGACACCGCTCGACACCGTCACCCACTACCCCACTGAGACAGGGTAAGTGCTGGGCAGATGGCGAGCAGGTGGGGGGGTCACAGTGGCAGCATTTGATGGTACAGTGGCAGCATTCGATGGGCATAGTGACAGCATTTGATGGGGCACAGTGGCAACATTTTATAGGCACAGTGGCAGCATTCGATGGGCACAGTGGCAACATTTGATGAGGCACAGTGGCACCATTTGATGGGCACAGTGGCTGCATTTGATGGCACAGTGGCAGCATTTGATGGCACAGTGGCAGCATTTGATGGGCACAGTGGCTGCATTTGATGGCACAGTGGCAGCATTTGATGGGCACAGTGGCAACGTTTGATGGGCACAGTGGCTGCGTTTGATGGCACAGTGGCTGCGTTTGATGGGCACAGTGGCTGTGTCTGATGGTAGAGTGGCTGCGTTTGATGGCACAGAGGCTCCAATTGATGGTCACAGTGGCTGCGTTTGATGGCACAGGGAGGCTGCAGTTGATTTTTTTTCTGAATTTTTCAGTTGGTTTGTGCCCCCCCAAAATTTTGAGCACCAGCCCCCACTGGTTTTCACAGCATCCCTGGCATCTCCCCATATGTGCATTTTGCTTGCCTCCCCAGTGGCTCAGGCCACATCCTAGACTCCCTGGGGCTGCATGCAGCCCACGGGACACCCTTGAGGTAGTGCAAAAGCCTGCCTCATTGGATACAGGGTGATTGGATATATGGTGTGTTCAGTTATAATATAGTATTGGTACATCTAAAGGAAACTGTACAGAGATTGTACAATCAGATTGTATAGTGTATGGCCACATTTATACACCTAAAATTACTTAGCTGTGCTTTCAGTGTTTTAACTGTTAACGGCACACCAAACACAGAGGCAAATGTACATTTTGCCACAAGAAAAACAAGTGACAATTGCAGCAGTAAATAACGTGAAACTTGCACCACGCCAAAATGTCCCATTAGCTACTTTGCCACGTGTAGCGCAACCCATTAGAATCAACAGGCTGCCCTATGTGTGTCACTGGAAAAATGAGCCAAAAAATATGAGCTTCCTTACTCTAGGTGTGAATGGGGCCTGAAAGTGAAATAGGTGTGTTTACATAAGAACAATGAGGCTCCATTCACATCTGTGTGTTTTTGAACAAATGGCAAACCACACAGAAAATGCACGCTTTGCCATGCATTTTAGAAACATGCTGCCAATGTGCATCATGCTTGTGTTATCGTTACATGTTAAAGGCACCCAAGTTCGGCAAACGCACCAGAAAATGCGGTAACGCACCATGCATCGCTCAAAAAAAAGTTCTGCAGCTTCTTCGGGGCGATTGTTGCACGTAGGGCAGCCCATTCAAGTGAATGGACTGCTCCATGCTTGACGAGTAAATGCAGATTAATCTTGGCTTACTTGTGTTATCATATCATATCACTTGACAATAGAGTACCCAAATTGTTGCAAGTTGTTTGACCTGAGAGGGAGGAATCGGAGAACCTCCCCAGGTATGGAATGTAAATTAATTTATCTCTGGACTTCTAAAGGTTGATGTTGCTAGCTGGGTGGGGTAAAAAATCCCATCAAACATTATATAAGTCTGTGGATAGAGCAGACATTAATATTCAAAACAGAGCACTCTGTAATACTGACTCATAGGCCCGAGGAGACCATCTTAAACAGTGATGGCGAATCTTGGAACCCCAGATGTTTTGGAACTACATTTCCCATGATGCTCAACTACACTGCAGAGTGCAAGAGCATGATGCAAAATATAGTTCCAAAACATCTGGGGTGCCAAGGTTCGCCATCACTGATCTAAGGGAATTGCTTATATATAAATGGTCAGATAGGTATTTTAAACAAAGGAATTAGTTCAACCACACATTATATGAAACATAAGTACTAACTGACCATGAGCTCTTAAAATTGTTAGTAAATGGATACATGGATAATGGAAGCACAAGATTCCCGTTAATGATCTTGCAGTACTGCTATCACCTAGATAATCATGTAATAAAAAGCCTGTACAAACACTGGATGAAAAATTGCTTCATTTATGTAGTATTCATTATGTCTTAACAAACAAATTCTGTATTTTTTCTACCTACTAGATAATTTTGAGAAGCCATTTTCAAATGGAATACAAAGCTCAAAACATGATGGATGTGGCTTCACTTTAAATTTACATCCTGTTTATGATCATGACAAGGCCATGAGTTTCCTATTTTGTCAGTTTTGAGAAACATATTCTGGGAAGAGTCTAACTGTCTGCTGCATTGTAACATCACCTCTACAGCAAGTACCTTGTACAGATTTTCCAGCAGTGCTAAGTTTGATAGGTTCATAGTCATGCATCTTAATAAACCTGACATGTGCAGAACGTAGACAAAGTGTGTGAATATTTTTGAAATCTTCTCATTATACCTGTCACCTCTAAATACCTGTGTCATTTTTACAATGCTATTAGAAATGTCACACCTATTGTCCTATTTTAATAAAAGAAATATATGATCAAGTCTATCAACACATACAGTTCTGAGATATACAGATATTTCTACATTGGCACAGTACCTAGATTCTTGTCATAATGGTAATCTATGTGGATAGATAAATCATATCACCAGTGTGTTTAGTGCTTTTATCCTTCAATGTTTCAGTCCTGGCTTTGAATGGCAATCTTCTACAATTTAGCAGTATCATTGTCTCTATCCCCTCTGACAGCGTAGTGCCACATGTACCGTAAGTACCTAAAAAAGCCTCTTAAAGTCCTGGGGATCCATTCACATTTCTCCAGGTCATATCGCATGCCACATAATGGCTGCTGAAGACCTTTTTTGTGTTTTGTATTGTTCTGTGAAATATTTTGTTCATGTGCACCTTAGGCAAGTCATGCACGGTTCGAATCTCGTCCGGTTCAGCACAAAGGATTCGAACCTTGTATGGGCAGGTTGAATGTACCAAGTTAATCAATCGATATAGCCTCTAGCAATAATCACTGCCCTCTCCCAGCAGGGATGGCTCCCCCCCAATGGCTTGGCAGGAGAGATTCCTGCATCAACACTGTTGTGGTTGCAGAAAAGACATTTGCTCCGTATATGGCTGGCCTTAGTTTAAAAAGTTAGTAATAAATTAATTGGAGCAGTTGCAGATTAGCGTTAAGCCACCCATAGACAGTTCAAATCGTGTATGGGCAGGCTGAATGTACACAAGTTGCTCCATCGATCAACACGGGGACAACCAGCCTGCCGGATTTTAAATGCGATTATAAATAGCGACTGTTATAGCTGCTAGCATTACTTACTGTGTTCTCCCAGTGGGGACAGCTTCACCTGCCCCCCTCCCAGGAGAACACAATGGCTCAGCGGAAGGGATTCCCGTGGTTGCAGGCACGAAATTCGCTCCATTACTGCACAGAAGGGCCTTGACAAGGCTGTGTGGCTTCAACACTTAGATGTAAATATATACAACTAATACCCTATTTTAACCAGTTAAGGACTGAAAGATTTCCCCCCTTAATGATCAGGCCATTTTTTGAGATACGGCACTACGTCATATTAACTGATAATTGCACGACGCTGTACCCAAGCAAAATTGACATCCTTTTTTTCCCACAAATAGAGCTTTCTTTTGGTGGTATTTGATCACCTCTGCGGTTTTTATTTTGTGCGCTATAAACAAAAAAGCCTGACAATTTTGGAAAAAAAAAATATTTTTACTTTTTGCTATAATAAATATCCAAAAATAAAAAACAACAAACAAATTTCTTCATTAGTTTAGGCCAATATGTATTCTTCTACATATTTTTGATAAAAAACCTAAATAAGCGTATATTGATTGGTTTGCGCAAAAGTTATAGCTTCTACAAAATAGGAGAAATATATTTACAGCATTTTTATTATTAATTTTTTTCTAGTAATGCCGGTGATCTGCAATTTTGATCAGGGCTGTGACAATGCGGTGGACAGATCGGACACTTTTGACACTTTTTTGGGACCAGTGACATTTATACAGCGATTAGTGCTATAAAAATGCACTGATTAGTGTATAAATGACACTGGCAGGGAAGGGGTTAACACTAGTGGTGATCAAGGGGTTAAATGTGTTCCCTGGGAGGTGTTTCTAACTGTAGGTGGAGTGGACTGACTGGAGGAGGAGAGAGATCATTGTTCCTGATCACTAGGAACAGCAGATCTCTCTCTAATCCCCTGTCAGAATGGGGATCTGTTTGTTTACATCAACAGATCCCGTTGCGGCTCTCTGTTGAGCGATCGCGGCCGCCGGCCATGCACTTCGGCTCTCTCACAGTGCATCGAGCACTTGTGCACGCCTCCGGCGGCGCGCGTGTACCTGCTATAGCTCCCAAAGGAGCCGACGTATACCTACGGCAATTTGCGGGAACAAGCCAACCTGCCATCGTATAATGACGACGGCTGGTCTACAAGTGGTTAATTCAACTTGCTAAAACAGTGCAGTATTTGCTTCTTTTTGCTGACATGTACAGCGCAATGGTAATACCACTGCAACATTTGCAATGTAACAGCTGGATGTGCAAATGCATTTAGTGCACACAAAGTGTATTTACATAATTATTATTATTATTTTTATTATACAGGTTTTATACAGCGCCAACAGTTTGTGCAGCGCTTTACAACATGAGGGCAGACATTACAGTTACATTACAATTTGATACAAGAGGAATCAGAGCGCCCTGCTCGTTAGAGCTTACAATCTAAAAAGGAAGGGTCAATTGATACAAAAGGTAATCGCCTAAAGATGGATAGATTAGGGGACAGTTGGACAGATTGGGGTAGGGAGTTCCAAAGGATGGGAGAAGCCCTGGAGAAATCCTGGAGGCGAGCATGGGAGGAGGTGACAAGGGAGCTAGAGAGTAGGAGGTCTTGGGATGACCAAAGAGAGCAGCTTGGTTGGTATTTTGGAACTAGGTTAGTGATGTAGCTGGGGGCAGAGTTATGGATGGCTTTGTAAATTATTGTTAGTACTTTGAATTTTATTTGTTGGGTGAGTGGAAGCCAGTGGAGGGATTGGCAGAAAGGGGTGGAGGACACTGAATGGTTGGTAAGGTGGATGAGTCTTGCAGCGGCATTCATTATGGATGGAAGGGGGGATAGTCTATGTAAAGGTATTCCAATGAGGAGGGAGTTGCAGTAGTCGAGGCGAGAGATAACCAGGGAGTAAATTAGAAGGTTGGTGGTATCATTAGTTAAAAAGGGGCATATTCTGGAAATGTTGCGGAGCCTAAGGCGGCATGATTTGGACAGGGATTGTATGTGGGCCTGAAAGGACAGTTCAGAGTCTAAGGTTACCCCTAGCACCATGGCATGTGGGTACAGACTGATAGATGTGCTATTGATCTTGACAGAGAAGTCAGGGGAGGGGGCACGTGGGGTAGGAAATATTAAGAACTCTGTTTTAGATAGATTCAGTTTGAAGAAGTGGTTTGACATCCAGGTTGATATGTCTGTTAGTAGATCAGTGATGCGTGAGGAGATTGATGGGGTGAGCTGAGGGGCAGAGAGATAGATTTGGGTGTCATGAGCATATAAATGGTAGTGAAAGCCATGGGAGGCTATCAGCTGACCCAGGGAGGATGTGTAGATCGAGAATAGTAGAGGTCCAAGGACAGAACCTTGGGGGACCACAACGGTAAGAGCAGTTGGAGAAGAGGAGGTGGAGTTCTAAGTGACACTGAAGGTGCGATGAGATAGGTAAGATTTGAACCAATGGAGAGTGCAGCCATGGAGACCAAGCAAACTGAGTTTTTTTTGAGGAGGGGGTGGTCAACTGTGTCAAAGGCAGCAGGTTTTGGCTGTTAGTAAGTTGTTTGTGAGTTTTATGAGGGCAGTTTCTGTGCAGTGCTGTGGGCGAAATCCAGACTATAGGGGATCAAGAAGGTTATTCGCAATGAGGTGGTCGCTCAGTCGGTTGTAGACTAAACGTTCAAGGAGTTTGGAGGAAAAAGGGAGTAAAGAGATGGGTCTTAGGTTGTTAAGATTGGTGGGGTCTGAGGCCTTTTTTGGTATGGGAGTGACTAGCGCATGTTTTAGAGGGTTGGGGAAGATGCCAGTAGAGAGTGAGAGGTTAAAGATATGAGTTAAGGAGTGTAGTATTGAGTCAGATGGTGACCGTATTATTTGAGAAGGAACAGGGTCCAGGGGGCAGGAGGTTAGGTGGGCATTAGAAAGAAGTTTAGTGACTTCCTCTACAGTAGCTGGGTTAAAAGAGGGAAGTATTGATTGTACAGGTGGACAAGAAGTGTAAAGTGAGGGAGATATCTGTAGAGCGGAGATCTCGAGACGAATTATCATTTTGTCTTATTTTTGAAGTGATTAGCAATCTCCTGGGCAGTGAGTATGTTAGTGGGTGGGGGTAATGGAGGATGAAGTAGAGTGGTAAAGGTAGAAAAGAGTTGATGGGGACTGCGTGAGAGGGTGTTAATGAGAGTGATAAAATAGGTCTGTTTGGCAGTGTGCAGGCAGGAATGGTATTTTTGGAGGGCAGATTTTTATTGGCTGAAATCATGCTGTGACTCAGTTTTACGCCACAGATGCTCAAGAGCGCGACTACGTTTTTTGAGGCTTCTGGTATTGTCTGTCTCCCAGGGTTGTAGCGGTCGGGGTCTGATTCTGTGTGTAGTGAGGGGGGCCAAGGTATCCAGGGTGGATGACAGTGAACTGTTGTAGATAGAAGTGGCCAAGTTGGGGCATGACAAGGATGAGATTTTGTCGTAGAGACAATCTGTAGCAGAAAAAAGAAGAGAAGGGTTAAGATGGTGAAGGTTTCTACGGATAATAGTTTGATAGTTGGAAGGCAAGGAGGAGGCAGACAAGGAGAGAGTGAAACTAATAAGGTGGTGATCAGAGAGAGGAAACTGAATGTTGGAGAGGTTGTGCGGAGTGCATAGGTAGGAGAATATGAGGTCAAGGCAGTTGCCAACAGAGTGAGTAGAAGAGCTTGTCCATTGTTTTAGGTCAAGAGAGGAGGTTAGGCTCAGCAGCTTAGAAGTAGCGGGAGTGTTAAGATTAACTGGAATATTGAAGTCACCAAGAATGATTGTTGGAATTTCTGAAGAGAGAAAGTAGGGTAGCCAGGCAGAGAAGTCGTCAAGGAAGTTTAATACCGGTCCAGGGGGCTGATAGATCAAAGAAATTCTCAATGAAACTGGAGAAAATAGACGAATACAGTGAGCTTCAAATGAGGAGAGAGACATAGAGGGGGGTGGATGAAGAACCTGAAAAGTGCTTTGAGGGGATAGGAGGATTCCAACACCACCCCCTTTCCATCCACTAGACCTGGGAGAGTGAGTCCACAGGAGGCCACCATAGGAGAGAGAAACAGGAGAAGGAAGGTCAGATTCTTGAATCCAGGTCTCAGTAATTGCAAGTAGGTTCAGGGAGTTTGTGATAAATAGGTCATGTTCGGTGGTGAGTTTGTTACAAACAGAGCGGGCATTCCAAAGGGCACAGGAGAAGGGAAGGCTGGTTCTAAGCTGAAGAGGAATAGAAATGAGATTGTGTGGATTGCGGCTGCTATCAGAGGATGGGGGGTGCTGGGTATGTTGACCGAAGGTAAATGATGGCAGTCCAGGATTTGGGGTAATATCTCTAGACGTTAGGAGAAGCAGAAGGGTGAGAGAGTTGATATGGGAGTGTGACTTATGTGGGGGGGGGGGGACACGTCCCAGTGGGCTGCAGGTTTTATTGGTATATGGGTTCAGAATTAGCAGGAGCTGATATGTGCAGTAATAGGGTGAAGACAGGAGTGAGAGTAATATATATAAGCTGTGGGGTGGAGAAGATGGGTGAAGGAGTGAGAATTTAAGGAGAGAGGATGCAACTGTGAGAAGGAAAAGTAGGGAGTGTATGGTACAGATACAGAGTGGTGAAATTGAGAGGAAGCCTGAATGAGAGATGAAAAAGTTTGATGGAGAATCAGGTCACCTGTAGTCTGTTTAGTGTTCTGCAGAAGTCTGTTGTATATTTTCGCTTTGTGCATTCGCTGAAGTGCTGAGCCAAAGTGTAATACTTTATCCAAGATGATAGTTGCCAATGCAATCCCAGCCTGTGCAAACCCCGCCTGTGCATCCCCAGGTAAGATCTACATTTATACTGAGTTTGAGTGGGGGTATTGCCAATTAATTAGTCAGGATTGCATTTAAGGAACACATGGCTAACAGAATGAACTTCTCACAAAAAGGCTCACTACAAGACACAGCAAGAGAGCATAAAGGTCAGAGCCGTAAAAATAGGAACTGCTCATAATTTAGGTAAAGACAATAACAAAGTAAGATAAAGATCACTGTGATATGGACAGAGGTAAGGAATTTGAAGGCAGCATAGATCACCAAAAGCACATACACAGAATTTAGCAAGCAGATCCCAGTTTCAATTAAAGGTGGAGGAAGATGTGGTTGAGCTGACACATACACAGAATTTAGCAAGCAGATCCCAGTTTCAATTTTTCAATTAAAGGTGGAGGAAGATGTGGTTGAGCTGACACTTACACAGAATTTAGCAAGCAGATCTCAGTTTCAATTAAAGGTGGAGGGAGATGTGGTTGAGCTGACACATACACAGAATTTAGCAAGCAAACATCATTTGTGTATTTGTATCATTTGTGCATTTGAGGAATATATGTAAAAAAAAATATGTGCCTGGAGTTTTTCGGGGCATCAGACCCAAAGGATAAACTACAAGCATTTATACAGTATCTCACAAAAGTGAGTACACCTCTCACAAAATAAGTTTATCTCGGTCTCATCAGAGCACAGGACATGGTTCCAGTAATCCATGTCCTTAGTCTACTTGTCTTCAGCAAATTGTTTGCAGGCTTTCTTGTGCATCATCTTTAGAAGAGGCTTCCTTCGGGGACGACAGCCATGCAGACCAATTAGATGCAAAGTGTGGCGTATGGTCTGAGCACTGATAGGCTGACCCCCCCCTTAAACTTTGCAGCAATGCTGGCAGCACTCATATGTCTATTTCCCAAAGACAACCTCTGGATACGATGCTGAGCACGTGCACGCAACTTCTTTGGTCGACCATGGCGAGGCCTGTCCTGAGTGGAACCTCTCCTGTTAAACCGATGTATGGTCTTGGCCACCAAGCTGCAGCTCAGTTTCAGGGTCTTGGAAATCTTCTTATAGCCTAGGCCATCTTTATGTAGAGAAAAAATATTTTTTTTCTAAATTTTTGCCAGGAGGTACCATGTTGAACTTCCAGTGACCAGTATGAGAGAGTGAGAGCGATAACACCAAATTTAACACACCTGCTCCCCATTCAGACCTGCAACCAAGTAACACTAATGAGTCACATGACACCGGGGAGGGAGAATGTCTAATTGGGCCCAATTTGGACATTTTCACTTAAGGGTGTACTCACTTTTGTTGCTAGCGGTTTAATGGCTGACATTAATGGCTGTGTTGAGTTATTTTGAGGGGACAGCAAATTTATACTGTTATACAAGCTGTACACTCACCTCTTTACATTGTAGCAAAGTAAGGAAGGGGGGGATTGAACAAGGGCTACTCCAAAAATTGCCCTCAATCGCCAGTGATGGCTAGGACTATCATGGTACCCAGATATACAGTAGAAAATTTATAAAAATGGGGTTTATTACAAAATATACAAAAATATATACACAAATTACAACAAGGAGAAAAAAGTAATTGTTGCAGAATTCCATGTAACACTAACAATAGAATTAATAACTGTAGAGCCCCCACAGATATGTAGAGGCACAGTGATGTAGGTGTAGACGTGGACCTCAACAAGTTTCGCGGCCAGGGGGGAATGAATGAGGAAGAAGAAGGGGAGGGGAAAAAAGAGACAGAGGAAACCCACACCCTTGAAAGGCACAAAGTGCAAGAGCGAGAGTAATGAAAATAACCCACCCAATAGTATGATTGAATTAGTATGGCACCCAGAATTATGCTAAAATGCTCAGGAATGGTCCAAGAAAAGGGTATTGCAAAGGTATAATCAGCACCACATGAAGGTGCCTGCTGATGGAATTGGTATGAGAAGATCTGAAAAAGCAAATGAATTAACAAATAGTTAGTCCAGGATAGGGATGAGCTTCGTGTTCGAGTCGAACCCATGTTCGACTCGAACATCGGCTGTTCGACCGTCCGTCGAATTGCGAACGTTATGGGCCGTTCGCGCCAAATTCGTGTGGCGCGTCACGGCCCATAATTCACTGCGGCATCGCAGTGCATTGCTGGCTGATGATTGGCCAAGCATGCACTATGACCCGCATGCTTGGCCAATCACAGCGCCGTCAGTAGAGAGAGCTGTAATTGGCCAAAGCCAGGGTGGCTTTGGCCAATTATGGCTCAGGGGATTTAGTACACGCCCCACACTATATAAGGCCGCCTGCACGGCGGCCCTGTGTAGTGTGTTCCGGTGTGCTGATAGAGAGAGAGACAGACAGTGTCATTTGATTTGAGAGCTAGATTAGGCTAGATCTGTTCCTGCTATTTACATTTAGTGCAGTGCGTCCTGCTCACAGTGTTCAGCTAGATCCGTTCCTGCTATTTACATTTAGTGCAGTGCGTCCTGCTCACAGTGTTCAGCTAGATCCGTTCCTGCTATTTACATTTAGTGCAGTCAGTGCGTCCTGCTCACAGTGTTCAGCTAGATCCGTTCCTGCTATTTACATTTAGTGCAGTGCGTCCTGCTCACAGTGTTCAGCTAGATCCGTTCCTGCTATTTACATTTAGTGCAGTGCGTCCTGCTCACAGTGTTCAGCTAGATCCGTTCCTGCTATTTACATTTAGTGCAGTCAGTGCGTCCTGCTCACAGTGTTCAGCTAGATCCGTTCCTGCTATTTACATTTAGTGCAGTGCGTCCTGCTCACAGTGTTCAGCTAGATCTGTTCCTGCTATTTACATTTAGTGCAGTGCGTCCTGCTCACAGTGTTCAGCTAGATCTGTTCCTGCTATTTACATTTAGTGCAGTCAGTGCGTCCTGCTCACAGTGTTCAGCTAGATCCGTTCCTGCTATTTACATTTAGTGCAGTGCGTCCTGCTCACAGTGTTCAGCTAGATCCGTTCCTGCTATTTACATTTAGTGCAGTGCGTCCTGCTCACAGTGTTCAGCTAGATCCGTTCCTGCTATTTACATTTAGTGCAGTCAGTGCGTCCTGCTCACAGTGTTCAGCTAGATCCGTTCCTGCTATTTACATTTAGTGCAGTGCGTCCTGCTCACAGTGTTCAGCTAGATCTGTTCCTGCTATTTACATTTAGTGCAGTGCGTCCTGCTCACAGTGTTCAGCTAGATCCGTTCCTGCTATTTACATTTAGTGCAGTCAGTGCGTCCTGCTCACAGTGTTCAGCTAGATCCGTTCCTGCTATTTACATTTAGTGCAGTGCGTCCTGCTCACAGTGTTCAGCTAGATCCGTTCCTGCTATTTACATTTAGTGCAGTGCGTCCTGCTCACAGTGTTCAGCTAGATCCGTTCCTGCTATTTACATTTAGTGCAGTCAGTGCGTCCTGCTCACAGTGTTCAGCTAGATCCGTTCCTGCTATTTACATTTAGTGCAGTGCGTCCTGCTCACAGTGTTCAGCTAGATCTGTTCCTGCTATTTACATTTAGTGCAGTGCGTCCTGCTCACAGTGTTCAGCTAGATCTGTTCCTGCTATTTACATTTAGTGCAGTCAGTGCGTCCTGCTCACAGTGTTCAGCTAGATCCGTTCCTGCTATTTACATTTAGTGCAGTGCGTCCTGCTCACAGTGTTCAGCTAGATCCGTTCCTGCTATTTACATTTAGTGCAGTGCGTCCTGCTCACAGTGTTCAGCTAGATCCGTTCCTGCTATTTACATTTAGTGCAGTCAGTGCGTCCTGCTCACAGTGTTCAGCTAGATCCGTTCCTGCTATTTACATTTAGTGCAGTGCGTCCTGCTCACAGTGTTCAGCTAGATCTGTTCCTGCTATTTACATTTAGTGCAGTGCGTCCTGCTCACAGTGTTCAGCTAGATCCGTTCCTGCTATTTACATTTAGTGCAGTCAGTGCGTCCTGCTCACAGTGTTCAGCTAGATCCGTTCCTGCTATTTACATTTAGTGCAGTCAGTGCGTCCTGCTCACAGTGTTCAGCTAGATCTGTTCCTGCTATTTACATTTAGTGCAGTCAGTGCGTCCTGCTCACAGTGTTCAGCTAGATCTGTTCCTGCTATTTACATTTAGTGCAGTGCGTCCTGCTCACAGTGTTCAGCTAGATCTGTTCCTGCTATTTACATTTAGTGCAGTCAGTGCGTCCTGCTCACAGTGTTCAGCTAGATCCGTTCCTGCTATTTACATTTAGTGCAGTGCGTCCTGCTCACAGTGTTCAGCTAGATCTGTTCCTGCTATTTACATTTAGTGCAGTGCGTCCTGCTCACAGTGTTCAGCTAGATCCGTTCCTGCTATTTACATTTAGTGCAGTCAGTGCGTCCTGCTCACAGTGTTCAGCTAGATCCGTTCCTGCTATTTACATTTAGTGCAGTCAGTGCGTCCTGCTCACAGTGTTCAGCTAGATCCGTTCCTGCTATTTACATTTAGTGCAGTGCGTCCTGCTCACAGTGTTCAGCTAGATCCGTTCCTGTTATCTTCCTACTGACAGGCAGGCTTGTCTGGTTACAGTATATAAAGCTACCTGAAGAAAATTACAGGTGTTCTATCCCAGCTTAGTGCAGCTACAGGCCATTAGTATGTCTGGAAGGCCAAGAAGGAGAGGCAGACAGTCACAAGCCAATAAGAGAGGGCAAGCAGCCTCTGTGTCTAGTGCTGGTCGTGGAGACGGTGCATCCTCATCAGCCCGTGGCCATGGGACACGCTTGGCCTTTTTTTCGGCAGCTGGCCGTGTTGAGCCGCAACATGCAGAAAACTTGGTCGAGTGGATGACCAAGCCGTCCTCATCCTCCTCATCCTCTCTCACCCATGCCCAGGGTGCTTTGTCTGGCAAAGCAGCGGCCTCTTCCCTCAGCTCAATGTCATCAGTGACTCCTTCCCTAGCTCCACCATGTCCTCATGAGGATTCCCTCGAACTGTTTGACCACAGTGTTGGGTACATGCTCCAGGAGGATGCCCAGCGTTTGGAAGGCTCTGATGATGATACTGAGCTCGATGAAGGCAGTAACATGAGCACGGACAGAGGGGGTGCCCAAGAAGGACAGCAATCTGGCAGTCATGCTCCCCCTGCTGCAGCATACTGCCAGGTTTGCTCCAGTGATGAGGAGGGAGGGGATGATGAGGTCACTGACTCAACGTGGGTGCCTGATAGGAGAGAGGAGGAGGAGGAGGAGGAGGAGGAGGTGGCACATCACCAACGAGGCAGGATGCCCTCCAGGGGCCAGCCTAAGGGCAGCACATTGACTGCATCACACCCCAAAGCTCCACATGTGCAGGGTGCTGCAGTCTCTGCGCGTTATTCAAAAAGTTCTTTGGTGTGGGCCTTTTTTGAGACGAGTGCATCAGATCGCACCGCTGCTATTTGCAACATATGTCTCAAGCGTATCTCGCGTGGCCAAAACATCTCCCGCTTGGGTACCACATGCTTGACCAGACATATGTTGACCTGCCATGCAGTTCGTTGGCAAGCATATCTAAAAGACCCACACCAAAGAACAAAGAGGATCTCTCCTTGCTCCTCATCAGCTGAGATTTCCAACCCCACTAGACCTTCAGTCCTCTGAGACCTGCAGTGAGAGGAATGAAGGTGTAGAATTAGGTGTGTCACAGCCAAGTACTTGTGGGCAATCTGCTTTTGGTACACCGACGCCAGATTGTACCAGGCAAATTTCCCTGCCCCAGCTGCTGCACCGCCGAAAGAAGTTTGCTCCCAGCCATCCACATGCCCAGCGGTTGAATGCTAGCTTGGCAAAATTGCTAGCACTTCAACTGCTGCCTTTTCAGTTGGTAGACTCTGCCCCCTTCCGTGAGTTTGTGGAATGTGCGGTTCCTCAGTGGCAGGTACCCAAACGCCACTTTTTCTCACGGAAGGCGATTCCAGCTCTCTACCGGCATGTGGAAGGCAATGTCCATGCCTCGCTGGACAGGGCGGTCAGCGGTAAGGTGCATATTACCGCTGACTCATGGTCCAGCAGGCATGGACAGGGACGTTACTTAAGTTTCACGGCGCATTGGGTGACTCTGCTGGCAGCTGGGAAGGATGCAGGACAAGGTGCAGTAGTGTTGGAGGTTGTTCCGCCACCACGCCTCCAAAATGCTGATTGTGACACACCTCTCTCCTCCACCCCCTCCTCTTCTTCTTCCTCCATGGCCTCTTCCTCGGAACCAGCGGTGCTCCGTAGGCGTTCAAGGGGCTACGCAAGTACGCAGGCCAAAAGATGCCATGCGGTGCTTGAGCTGGTGTGCTTGGGGGACAGGAGCCACACTGGGGCAGAGGTTCTGTCAGCTCTGCAGGGGCAGGTTCAGAGGTGGTTGACGCCACGCCAACTTAAGGCAGGAATGGTGGTTTGCGACAATGGCACCAACCTCCTCTCTGCCCTCCGACAGGGACAACTGACCCATGTGCCCTGTTTGGCTCACGTCCTTAACTTGGTGGTGCAGCGGTTCTTGGGCAGGTACCCGGGCTTACAGGATGTCCTGAGGCAGGCCAGGAAAGTCTGTGTGCATTTCCGCCGGTCATATAATGCCAGTGCTCGGCTGACGGACCTCCAAAAGGAGTTTAACCTGCCCAAGAACCGCCTAATCTGTGACATGCCCACCAGGTGGAACTCGACATTGGCCATGCTGCAGCGGCTGCACACGCAGCAGAGGGCCATCAATGAGTACCTGTGCGACTATGGCACCAGGACAGGGTCAGGGGACCTTGGTTTTTTTTCCCCACGCCAGTGGGCCATGATCAGGGATGCATGCACTGTCCTGTCACCATTCGAGGAGGCCACGAGGATGGTGAGCACTGACAGTGCATGCATCAGTGACACTGTCCCCCTTGTCCACCTGTTGGAGCACACGCTGCGTGGAATAATGGACAGGGCACTTGAGGCAGAACAGAGGCAGGAAGAGGAGGACTTCCTTAGCTCTCAAGGCCCCCTTTATCCAGACAGTGTTCCTGCGTGCCCGCCGATCACACAGGAAGAGGAGGAGGAGGAGGAGGAGGAGGAGGAGGAAGATTGTGTCAGTATGGAGGTGGAGCCTGGCACTCAGCATCAGCAGTCTTTAAGGGATCAGTCCCAAGGAACACATGGACTTGTACGTGGCTGGGAGGAGGTGGCTGCGGACGTTGTTGTCCTTAGTGACCCAGAGGACTCCGGACCGAATGCCTCAGCAAACCTACGCTGCATGGCCTCCCTGATCCTGCAAAGCCTGCGTAAGGATCCTCGTATTCGTGGTATCAAGGAGAAGGACCAATACTGGCTGGCAACCCTCCTTGATCCACGTTACAAGGGTAAGGTTGCGGACCTTATCTTGCCATCGCAGAGGGAGCAGAGGATGAAACATCTTCGGGAGGCCTTGCAGAAAGGTCTGTGCAACGCGTTCCCAGAGACTGGGAGGTTACAAACTCCTGTTTCTGGACAACGTGTTGCTGAGGCTTCGGTCAGTCAAAGAAGGAGCGGTGGAGAAGGTGGCCGTCTGACCGATGCGTTCAGACAATTTTTTGGTCCGCAGCCCCAAGGTATGATCGGTTCCAGCAACCATCGCCAGCGTCTGTTTTACATGGTGCAGGAATACCTAGGGGCAAGATCAGACTTGGACACCTTTCCCACCGAAAATCCTCTGGGTTACTGGGTCTTGAGGATGGATCACTGGCCAGAGCTTGCACAGTATGCAATTGAGCTACTGGCCTGTCCTGCATCCAGCGTTCTTTCGGAACGCACATTCAGTGCTGCTGGAGGCGTGGTAACCGATCACAGGGTGCGTCTGTCCACTGACTCGGTCGATCGGCTGACCTTCATAAAAATGAATCAGTCTTGGATCACCACCAGCTACCAAGCACCTGATGCTGATGTAACTGAATAATTTTTTTCAGATCCCTTCAAAGACTGCCTATGCTGATGCTGAGTGACTATCCCTGAGTAATTATCCTCTTCCTCCTCAATCATCACGCTGATAGCTTGTAAGAACATTTTTGGTTCTGGGCGCCACCACCAGTGCCTAAGGCACAATTTTTCAGCCCCTGTATAACAGGGGCGTGTAATTACAATTTTTGATGTAATACTTTGCAGCAGGGCTCGTTCCTGCATTCCAACTAGAGTGTCTGTGAGGGGTTGCAGTGTTGTGGCACCAGCACCAGTGCCTAAGGCCCAATTTTTCTGCCCCTGTCTAACAGGGGCGTGTAATTACAATTTTTGATGCAATACTTTGCAGCAGGGCTCGTTCCTGCGTTCCAACTAGAGTGTCTGTGAGGGGTTGCAGTGTTGTGGCACCAGCACCAGTGCCTAAGGCCCAATTTTTCTGCCCCTGTCTAACAGGGGCGTGTAATTACAATTTTTGATGTAATACTTTGCAGCAGGGCTCGTTCCTGCATTCCAACTAGAGTGTCTGTGAGGGGTTGCAGTGTTGTGGCACCAGCACCAGTGCCTAAGGTCCAATTTTTCTGCCCCTGTCTAACAGGGGCGTGTAATTACAATTTTTGATGCAATACTTTGCAGCAGGGCTCGTTCCTGCGTTCCAACTAGAGTGTCTGTGAGGGGTTGCAGTGTTGTGGCACCAGCACCAGTGCCTAAGGCCCAATTTTTCTGCCCCTGTCTAACAGGGGCGTGTAATTACAATTTTTGATGTAATACTTTGCAGCAGGGCTCGTTCCTGCATTCCAACTAGAGTGTCTGTGAGGGGTTGCAGTGTTGTGGCACCAGCACCAGTGCCTAAGGCCCAATTTTTCTGCCCCTGTCTAACAGGGGCGTGTAATTACAATTTTTGATGCAATACTTTGCAGCAGGGCTCGTTCCTGCGTTCCAACTAGAGTGTCTGTGAGGGGTTGCAGTGTTGTGGCACCAGCACCAGTGCCTAAGGCCCAATTTTTCTGCCCCTGTCTAACAGGGGCGTGTAATTACAATTTTTGATGCAATACTTTGCAGCAGGGCTCGTTCCTGCGTTCCAACTAGAGTGTCTGTGAGGGGTTGCAGTGTTGTGGCACCAGCACCAGTGCCTAAGGCCTAATTTTTCAGCTCCTGTTCAACAGGGGCATGTAATTACAATTCTTGATCTAATATTTCACAGCAGGGCCCTGTAACTTTGCAATTGTATTATTTATAGATGTTTTGGTTGACGCCTCCTGAGGAAGCGGCATTGGCCGCGAAACTTGTTGAGGTCCACGTCTACACCTACATCACTGTGCCTCTACATATCTGTGGGGACTCTACAATTATTAATTCTATTGTTAGTGTTACATGGAATTCTGCAACAATTACTTTTTTCTCCTTGTTGTAATTTGTGTATATATTTTTGTATATTTTGTAATAAACGCTATTTTTATCAATTTTCTACTGTATATCTGGGTACCGTGATAGTCCTAACCATCACTGGAGATTGAGGGCAATTTTTGGAGTAGACCTTGTTTAATCCCCCCCTCCCTTACTGTACTATTACAGGATGATGGTACCCACTACTATTTACCTCATTAACTTATAGAGGCAATACTTTTCAATTGTAGCAAAGTGTCATTTCTTCAGTGTTGTCACATGAAAATATATAACAAAATATTTATAAAAATGTGAGGGGTGTATTCATTTTTGTGAGATACTGTATATAAACAAATCACATTACAATATCTACAGTAATGTAAGTGTTTCTAAATACTCTTTCATGCAGCTATGTATAAAGCTGGCCATAGATAGATCAAAATCGAACTGGACGAATTTCACTCCATCTCTGGGCAGGCTGGTTGTACTGATCGATAGATCAACTTCGGTACAACCAGCCTGCCCAGAGATGGAGTGAAATTCGTCCAGTTCGATTTTGATCTATCTATGGCCAGCTTTATACATAGCTGCATGAAAGAGTATTTAGAAACACTTACATTACTGTAGATATTGTAATGTGATTTGTTTATATACAATATCTCACAAAAATGAATACACCCCTCACATTTTTATAAATATTTTGTTATATATTTTCATGTGACAACACTGAAGAAATGACACTTTGCTACAATTGAAAAGTATTGCCTCTATAAGTTAATGAGGTAAATAGTAGTGGGTACCATCATCCTGTAATAGTACAGTAAGGGAGGGGGGGATTAAACAAGGTCTACTCCAAAAATTGCCCTCAATCTCCAGTGATGGTTAGGACTATCACGGTACCCAGATATACAGTAGAAAATTGATAAAAATAGCGTTTATTACAAAGTATACAAAAATATATACACAAATTACAACAAGGAGAAAAAAGTAATTGTTGCAGAATTCCATGTAACACTAACAATAGAATTAATAATTGTAGAGTCCCCACAGATATGTAGAGGCACAGTGATGTAGGTGTAGACGTGGACCTCAACAAGTTTCGCGGCCAATGCCGCTTCCTCAGGAGGCGTCAACCAAAACATCTATAAATAATACAATTGCAAAGTTACATTATCATAGAAATCTGAAATAAAGCTGTATTGCCAAAAGCACATTTGTATTGGAGTATTAAACAAGGTCCAGCATGACTCACCAATGGAGGCCCGTTTGGGCAACAGACGGCATAACTCGAGACACCCGTGAACGGGTGATCACCTTGGGGGCAGACACGGGGCTATTGAGACGGACTAAAAATATAAATAAGAATCATAAATTAATACAACGTGGGTTTCAGCACAGAGCAATTGCACTGTATCAACACAGTCTGTGCTATTGTATTCTGACAGTGGGAGGTTTCCCTGCCATCAGAATACAATGATCACTGCTGGAGACTATAACCACCATCATTGATTGTACAAAAAAAACAAAAAAAAACAACAGGCTGGTTGTACTGATCGATAGATCAACTTCGGTACAACCAGCCTGTTGTTTTTTTTTGTTTTTTTTGTACAATCAATGATGGTGGTTATAGTCTCCAGCAGTGATCATTGTATTCTGATGGCAGGGAAACCTCCCACTGTCAGAATACAATAGCACAGACTGTGTTGATGGAGGAATCAAGACATTTCTTTCTTTGAACCCATGGATAAAATAGTTTTATCAATTATTCCTCATCAGAAGCAAACATAGTCCCTGTTGATGGGGGAATCTAGCATTTTTTCCCTTCAATCCATGGTTGAAGGCAAAAAAACTGAATAGTCTATGGCTTGCCTAAGATATGGATTCCTGCTTTTAGTCAATATTTTTAAAAATCCAGCTAAAGAGGGAGGACTAGGTATATTTTATCAGGAAATATGTTTCATGTAAAACAAATAACTTTCACCACTTTCACAGCTACAGCATTGCAAAATATTTATCTCATTATGTTAGTTGCATAAAGAGCAAAATAACTCTTATAACTTTTTTAAAGTCACTTGCCCTTTAATAGGCATCCTCCGCTCTTAAGTTGAAAGTCAAAAACAGACAGTAGCTATTTCCTAGGGCTGAAAGAGTGTCAAGTTGACCTATATCAGATAAAGGATTACAGAGATTAGCAACATGGATACTTAATAGCTGACCTCTTGCTTCCAAAGAGGATTGTAAAGAGGATTATTTGATAAAAATATTTTATTCTATGTATGCTCATCAAGCTTTGCTTATCATATCATGAGGCCGATTAATAGAACAATAGCATCCAAGTCAAAATCATGTACATTTTCCTATCTACCCCAACGTTTACATACATTTTCTTGGCAAAATTAAAGCAGATGATTCTTGAGTCACTTTGAATAATTTATATGAGATATCAGCAAACAACTTTGGGGTTGATTTACTAAAGGCAAAACCACTTTGCACTACAAGTGCACTGCAAGTGCACTTGGAAGTGCAATCGCTGTAGATCTGAGGGGAAGCTCTGAAATGAGGGGAAGCTCTGCTGATTTTATCACCCAATCATGTACAAGCAAAAATGCTGTTTTCTATTTTCCTTGCATGTTCCCCTCAGATCTACAGTGAGTGCACTTGTAGTGCAAAGTGGATTTGCCTTTAGTAAATCAAGCCCAATGACTTTACAGGAAGAGATATTTACATTTGTTGTTTTTAAAGCTAAGGCAGACCATACATGTAAAAAATGATTGCATGATATGGAAATTTTCAGTACCAGCTGTATGATGAAAAACATTATTGAAATAATGGATCCTGTGTTAATTTTGCAGTGAATAAGAAGGTTTGTACAATATGGCCTGATTGCTAATATACAATAAATATACACTATATTACCAAAAGTTTTGGACACCTGCCTTTACACGCACATGAACTTTAATGTCATCCCAGTCTTAGTCTATAGGGTTCAATATTGAGTTGGCCCACCCTTTGCAGCCAGAACAGCTTCAACTCTTCTGGTAAGGCTGTCCACAAGGATTAGGAGTGTGTCTATCGGAATGTTTGACTATGCTTCCAGAAGCGCATTTGTGAGGTCAGGCACTGATGTGGACCAGAAGGCCTGGCTCGCAGTCTCTGCTCTAATTCATTCCAAAGCAAGTTTGGGTTGGAGGAACTTGACTGACCTGCACAGAGTCCTGACCTCAACCCGATAGAACACCTTTGGGATGAATTAGAGCAGAGACTGTGAGCCAGACCTTCTCATTCACATCAGTACCTGACCTCACAAATGTGCTTCTGGAAGAATGGTCAAACATTCCCATAGACACACTGCTAAACCTTGTGGACAGCCTTCCCAGAAGAGTTGAAGCTGTTATAGCTGCAAAGGGTGGGCCAACTCGACGGGGGCATGACTTCCGCTGACGCGATCGGATGTGAATAGTGGGAGCTTCGAGATTAGCCTGAGAATCCGTCAGGATCCTGAATAGCACCTGTGACTAAGACCCAAAATCCGGAAACGAATGCTCTCGGCGGCGGGATGAACAGCAAACACTCGGCAGTGGATCCCCTCAAAGAGTTTGCAAGGACAGACAAGCAGGACGGTGGGTGAAGCCCCCCACAGACACAGAGTGGCGGACCACCAGCTATGGAAGTCCAGAAGCCCTGCATGCCCCAGCCTGAAAAGCCTGAAAAGCATGAAAAAAAGGAGAAGCAGCCCAAGCTGTCACTGGAACAGATGAACTCACAGCTAATGGAAGCCATCCAGCTAAGTAATGCAGCCATGACAGGTAAAATGGATGAAATTAAAATTGATATCGGACTGATCAGGCAAGATATGCATAGTATGAGAGATAGGATGGCAGAGGTGGAAAACAGGATATCTTTATTGGAGGATGCTGTTAATCCTATACGTAAAAAAATAACAATAGCAGAAAAACAGATTGTTATATTGCAACAAAAAACAGACGATTTTGAGAATCGGATGCGCCGCAACAATTTAAGAATAGTTGGATTGCCAGAGAAAGTGGAGGGGTTTAATCCAGGGGACTTTATAGAGAAATGGTTGAAAAACACGTTCCCAGATATGGAGGCATCAGCAACATTTGCAGTTGAGAGGGCGCACAGGGTGCCTGCAACAATGCCAAAACCAGGGTTCCCCTCCAGACCTTTGCTAGCACGTATGTTGAACTGCAGAGATAGAGATAATTCTGCTGAAGGCAAGACAAAAAGGAGAGATTCACTATGAAAATAATAAAGTGTCAATATTTCCAGATTTTTCTTTAGAGTTACAAAAGCAAAGAGCAACGTTTTATAAGATAAAAAGAAAACTGAGAGAAGCAGGAATTGAATACTCTATGGCATATCCAACACGATCGAGAGTGGAGGAAGGGGGAAAGACTATGTATTTCAGTACACCGGAACAAGCTAGAGAATGGATGCAGACTATTAAACCTACATCTAGATAAGGGGAAAAGTAGGCTGCTGAGGAAAAACTTCCAGATAAAGACGCTACCGAGAGGACTAATTCATATTGGAAGTGGGGGTGGGGGGGAGGTAGGGGGGGGGGGTTAGGGAAAAGTTATTTTTTTTTTTTTTATGTGAAGTGGAGTTGGTTTTTTTTCTTTTTTTTTTGTGTAGTGGTGTTTTTTTTTTTTTTTTGCTGTGAAGGGCATGGATAGATTGCACTGGATAAAAGAATTGAGAGTACACTGATGAGCATGATTTTAAGTGTTAAATAGATATTATGATTAGATAAGAAGTGCACATAAGTATTGGGTATAATAAGGTTGAGGGGGGGTGGAGGGGGATGGGGGAAATGGGGAAAAGTGGGGAGCTGAACACAAGAGAAAGGAATAACGGAAACACTGAAAACACAAGACGACACGTATGAGGGAGGGGAAATAGGTGACACATCTGGGTTTTTTTTTTTTTAATTTATCCCTTTTCTCTCCTTCTCTTTTTGCCTTATGCTCCCCCTTCGCCTGCCTTTGCCCCACTATTGTTAGGATGGTGGGGTGGGTCGGGAAGCAGAAAGGCTGAAATTGATATGAATTACCTACATAAGAGCAGATGCAGTATGTCGGTAATGCCCTAAAAATATTTTTGTGTAAGAAAGTTGAATGGATGAGGGGGGGGGGGGGAATGTAAGAGGAGAATGGTCACAAAGAAAAGAAGGAATCAGGTTTCCGGGTTAAGGAAGGAAAAAGCAGGAAGAAAACATGAGTAATCAGTGCACTTTTTTTTTCATGGAATGTGAGAGGCATGGGTACACAATTAAAATGAATTAAAATGAATACAGGTTTTTACAGAAATTAGCAAGGTACAAGCTAAAATAATTTGCATTCAAGAGACACATTTAGTTAAAGAAAGACTCGATATTCTAAAAAAGCCCTGGATTCAATGTTCAAGTCATTCATGCCATACAACTTTTTCAAGGGGGGTTTCCCTCATTGTGCATCAGGCGGTAACGTGGGAATGCATCAGGGTAAAGAAGGATCCGGAGGGGAGATACGTTTTTGTATTTGCCCTGGTGCATTCACTGCCATTTGTCATTATGGGGATATATAACCCCCCACCTGCTACAATGAAAGTATTAAAAGAGGCAATGATATTTATGTCAGAATATCCAGACGCACATGTTATATGTATGGGTATGTATGGGTATGATTTTAATATGTGGTTAAATCCAAAATTGGACAGGTTTGGAAAAAGTATTCAAAGGGGAATGGTGGGGTCTAAGTCCTTGGAAAGGTTTACAAGCAAAGTTGGATGGTTTGACCTGTGGAGGATTAGAAATCCAGATACCAGGGTATATTCTTGGCATGCACCAGGGGGGGGGCTACTCCCGATGGTGCAATCTGTTAAATATATGTCCAGAGGGGTGTCTGATCACTCTGGGTTGGTTTTTTAGTTAAAAATGAGCTCTAGAGGAAGGAGCCCTGGGTATAGGATTCAATCCCATTGGTTGACCCAGATTGGACCAAATGATAGAATACCAGACCAGATGGTAATGTTTTTGGAAGCCCATGGGGAGAGAAAAATGGAAGGGGTGCTCTGGGATACCTTTAAGGCGTATTTAAGTGGGATAACTAGATCTACAATATCATATATAAAACGCACTAATAGACAGGAAGAGGAGGAACTGGCAGAGAGATGCGCATAGGCAGAAGCTGAGTTTGTAAACAACAGTATAAAAATCAACTAGCAGTTAATGCCAAATGTAAGAGGTTCCAGCAGAAACAAAAACATTTTGAGCAAGGACACCAATTAAATAGGATTCTAAACTATTTGATAAAGCAACAGACAGCATCATTGGTGATTTCAGAAGTAAGAAATGAGAAGGGGGAAATGGTGAATACAGCAGAAGAGATACTTATGAGATTCCAAAGATACTATGTCAATATGTATTCTTCAACATTGACTTGCAATGGAGAAGAGATAGAGAAATATCTAGAGGACTTAGAATTTCTTAAACTAACAAAAAGAAGGGTTGGAGAAAGAGACTGAGGAAAAGGAAGTGTGAGAGGCTATTTTTTCTATGGGAAAGGGTAAATCTCCAGGACCGGATGGTATACCGCTGGAAATGTACCAGCGACATGCGACAGAGATATTGGCACCAGCCCTGACTAAGATGTATAGAGAGGCATTTTCTCAGGGAGAGATGTCTCAGTCCATGTATGAAGCAATAGTAATAATAATACGAAAACCAGAAAAGGACAGATCCGATTGTACATCATATAGACCAATTTCTTTGCTGAATATTGATTACAAGATATTGGCAAAAATACTTGCAAAAAGGCTTAATGGAGTAATCCTATCAATTGTGTCGGAAGATCAAATGGGATTTATGCCAGGGAAATCTACCTCAATAAATATTAGAAGAACCCAATTTATTGTACAGCTGAGGGAGTTTATTCCGGAGACAAGTGCCTTGGCATCGTTGGATACGACCAAGGCATTTGATTCCATAGAATGGGAGTTTCTACAAATAGTGCTGAAAAAGTGTTTTTGGGGAAAAATTTAGGAAATGGGTAGGAATATTATATAAGCAACCTTGCTCAAATTTATTAATAAACGGAATATTATCGCCTACAATAAAATTATATAGGGGAACAAGACAGGGCTGCCCAATGTCCCCTCAATTATTTGCCCATGCAATTGAAGCATTGCCAAATAGATTTAGACAATCCAAAAAGTATAAAGGGATTAAATTGGGGGAAAAGGTAGAGCACATAGAGTTATATGCGGATGACATCATATTGTATATGGAGGATGTGCATACCTCCCTGAGAGAGACAATGAATAGAATGGAAAGATATGGGATATTTTCAGGGCTGAAGATAAATTGGCAGAAATATGTATTAATGCTGCTTGGTCCAGGTAATGGTAGAAGACCCCAGACCCCACTAAAAATAGTTGAAACATTCAAATATTTAGGAGTAAATATTACCCTGGATCATACCGACTCTATAAAAGCTAATATCCTTCCTGTGGTAGAATATATTAAGAGAAAATTGGCAATATGGGTAAAATTACCAATATCAATGGCAGGAAGAATACAGTCGATTGTGCTTCCTAAGTGCCTGTATATGTTTACACATTCCCCGTTAAAAATACCAAAACAGATATTTAAAGATTTAAATTCTTAGATGACTAGGTTTATTTGGGCATATAGTAGAGGTAAATTAAAACTTAACACGCTACAGAGACCCAAAACAGCAGCAGGGTTGGCGCTCCCGGATTTATACTTATATTATCTGGCAGGGCAACTGAAACTCTTAAGTAATTGGGTAAAACAGGAACAAAAAACAAGGATAGAGGAATATTTATTAAGTAAGATGCAGGTAGACGATCTTCTGGTGGGATTAGAAACAACTGACTTGAGGAGAGTGGGAGTTAGAATTCCCCTTCTAAAACTGGCTAGGACAGTTTGGAAGGAGGCAAAAAAATGACGGGATACGCGGACATCCCACCAGAAACTGCCTTATTGAATAACCCGACTTTTGTGCATTTGGAAAAATTTGGGGGAAGTAAATTTTGGAAATAGAATAAGGTAGCACACATTGGTCAGTTGTACGATAAAAATATAATGTTGTCCTATGAAAACTTGTGTAAACAATATAATTTAACAAGCAAACAGTTTTTTAGATATTTGCAGTTAAGGCAGGTAATACAGGTACAGTTTAGAAATAAGGAATTAAAAATATCTAAATACCCCCTTATAGGTATTTTGAGATCACAAGGACCAAAGGGATTGGTATCCAAATTATACTCACACCTGTTACAGAATAAAATAAGAGGGGAACCGCTGGGAGTAAGAGATAAATGGCAGATAGCTGTTCCAGATATGAGTGATCAGGAATGGGATGAGGTCTGCTCCTCCCACTTGAAAGTATCCCCAGTAGGGATGAGCCGAACACCCCCCTGTTCGGTTCGCACCAGAACTTGCGAACAGGCAAAAAATTTGTTCAAACACGCGAACACCGTTAAAGTCTATGGGACAAGAACATGAATAATCAAAAGTGCTAATTTTAAAGGCTTATATGCAAGTTATTGTCATAAAAAGTGTTTGGGGACCTGGGTCCTGCCCCAGGGGACAAGGATCAATGCAAAGAATTTTTTTAAAAATGGCCGTTTTTTCGGTAGCAGTGATTTTAATAATGCTTAAAGTGAAACAATAAAAGTGTAATATTCCTTTAAATTTCGTACCTGGGGGGTGTCTATAGTATGCCTGTAAAGGGGCGCATGTTTCCCGTGTTTAGAACAGTCTGACAGGAAAATGACATTTCAAAGGAAAAAAGTCATTTAAAACTACTCGCGGCTATTAATGAATTGCCGGTCCGACAATACATATAACAGTTCATTGATAAAAACAGCATGGGAATTCCCCACAGGGGAACTCCGAACCAAAATTAAAAAAAAAAAATGACGTGGGGGGTCCCCCTAAATTCCATAACAGGCCCTTCAGGTCTGGTATGGATATTAAGGGGAACCCCGTTCAAAATTATAAAAAAAATGGCGTGGGGTCCCCCTCGAAATCTGTATCAGACCCTTCAGGTCTGGTATGGATTTTAAGGGGAATCCCTTGCCAAAATTTAAAAAAAACGGCGTGGGGTCCCCCTAAAAATCCATACCAGACCCTTATCCAAGCACGCAACCTGGCAGGCCGCAGGAACAGAGGGGGGGACGAGAGAGTGCCCCCCCTCCTGAACCGTACCAGGCCACATGCCCTTAACATTGGGAGGGTGCTTTGGGGTATCCCCCCAAAACACCTTGTCCCCATGTTGATGGGGACAAGGGCCTCATCCCCACAACCCTTGTCCAGTGGTTGTGGGGGTCTGCGGGCAGGGGGCTTATCAGAATCTGGAAGCCCCCTTTAACAAGGGGACCCCCAGATCCTGGCCCTCCCCCTTTTTGAAATGGTAAGGGGGTACAAAAGTACCCCTACCATTTCACAAAAAAACTGTCAAAAATGTTAAAAATGACAGAGACAGTTTTTGACAATTCCTTTATTTAAATGCTTCTTCTTTCTTCTTTCTTTTATCTTCTCTCTTCCTTCAGTTTCTTCCTCCATCTTCTTCTTCTTCTGGTTCTTCTGGTTCTTCCTCCAGTGTTCTCTTCCTGCACCTTCATCCGCGGCGTCTTCTTATCTTCTTCTCCTCGGGCCGCTCCCCATCCATGATGGCATGGAGGGAGGCTCCCACTGTGTGATGCTCCTCTTCTGACGATTCTTAAATAATGGGGGGCGGAGCCACCCGGTGACCCCGCCCCCCTCTGACGCACGGAGACTTGACGGGACTTCCCTGTGGCATTCCCCTTGATGTCAGAAGGGGTTACGTAACGGGTGACCCCACCCCCCTCTGACGTCACGGGGAATGCCACAGGGAAGTCCTCGTCAAGTCCCCGTGCGTCAGAGGGGGGCGGGGTCACCGGGTCTCCCCGCTCCCCCGTTATTTAAGAACCGTCAGAAGAGGAGAAGCGTCACACAGCGGGAGTCTCCCTCCATGCCATCATAAGAAGAAGATAAGAAGACGCCACGGATGAAGATGCAGGATGAGAACACCGGAGGAAGAACCAGAAGAACCAGAAGAACCAGAAGAAGAAGATGGAGGAAGAAACCGAAGGAAGAGAGAAGATAGAAGAAAGAAGAAGCATTTAAATAAAGGAATTGTCAAAAACTGTCTCTTGTCATTTTTAACATTTTTGACAGTTTTTTTGTGAAATGGTAGGGGTACTTTTGTACCCCCTTACCATTTCTCACAGGGGGGAGGACCGGGACCTGGGGGTCCCCTTGTTAAAGGGGGCTTCCAGATTCAGATAAGCCCCCCGCCCACAGACCCCCACAACCACCGGGCAAGGGTTGTGGGGATGAGGCCCTTGTCCCCATCAACATGGGGACAAGGTGTTTTGGGGGGCTACCCCAAAGCACCCTCCCAATGTTGAGGGCATGTGGCCTGGTACGGTTCAGGAGGGGGAGGGCTCTCTCGTCCCCCCTCTTTTCCTGCAGCCTGCCAGGTTGGTATGGATTTTTAGGGGGACCCCACGCCATTTTTTTAAAAAAAATTGGCACGGGGTTCCCCTTAAAATCCATACCAGACCTGAAGGGTATGGTATAGATTTTGAGGGGGACCCCACACCATTTAAAAAAAAAATTTTGTCCGGGGTTCACCTTAATATCCATACCAGACCTGAAGGGCCTGGTATGGAATTTAGGGGGACCCCCCACATCATTTTTTTTTTAAATTGTGGTTCGGGGTTCCCCTGTGGGGAATTCCCATGCTGTTTTTATCAATGAACTTTTATGTGTATTGTCGGACCGGCAATTCATTAATAGCCGCAAGAAAACACGGGAAACATGCACCCCTTTACAGGCATACTATAGACACCCCCCCAGGTACGAAATTTAAAGAAATATTACACTTTTATTGTTTCACTTTAAGCATTATTAAAATCACTGCTCCTGAAAAAATGGCAGTTTTTTAAAACTTTTTTTTGCATTGATCCTTGTCCCCTGGGGCAGGACCCAGGTCCCCAAACACTTTTTATGACAATAACTTGCATATAAGCCTTTAAAATTAGCACTTTTGATTTCTCCCATAGACTTTTAAAGGGTGTTCCGCGGCTTTCGAAATTGCCGCGAACACCCCAAAATGTTCGCAGTTCGGCGAACGGGCGAACAGCCAATGTTCGAGTCGAACATGAGTTTGACTCGAACTCGAAGCTCATCTCTAATCCCCAGCAATTAATAATAAGATGATTCAATTAAACATAATACATCAGACTTATTTGGCCCTGAATAGGTTATATAAAATGGGGGGGGGGTGGCTACACCAGAGTGCACAAGATGTGGGCAGGTAGGAGCGGACTTCCTCCATGTGATGTGGTATTGTAGCAATATAGGGAGGTACTGGCAGCAGGTGGTCAGGAAAAAGTTATAAATAGATCTATCACGGGTACAATTGAACTTTGTTTGTTGGGTGTATTGTAAGAGAAGGGAGAGAACAGAGACACTAGGACGTTTTTGCAGGAAGCGTTATTCTTGGCAAGAAAACAAATAGTAGAGAAATGGATTCAGCCAGACCCACCGACACAATCAATGGGTAAGAGCAGTAAATCAGACCCTACCGTATGAGAAGATATTGTATGAACAAATGGGAAATGTGCAGAGATATGAAAATATATGGGCAAAGTGGAATAGATCTTATTTTACAATGGATATGGGATTACCTGAAAATAGAATATAAAAGTGACTATAAGTGGATGAGTGAGAATGGAAGGAAGTGGAGAGATTCGTAGTAGAATGAGGAAAAAATTTGTGGATTTATTTATATAGTAAAGAAATAAAATGTAAAGATATGTAAACTAACATGTATAGAAATTTGTAATAGAGTTTTGGAAAAAAAAAAGAAAAGAAAGGGTGGGCCAACTCAATATTGATCCCTACGGACTAAGACTGGAATGGAATAAAAGGTTAAGGGGTATGTAAAAACAGTCCCAATACTTTTGGTAATATAGTATATGTATATGTAGTGTATATACAGTATATATAGTGCCCTGAAAAAGTATTCATACCCCTTGATTGACCCCTCCACATTTTGTCATGTTACAACCAAAAACGTAATAGAGAAAACGTGATAGACCAACACAAAGTGGCACATAATAGAACTGGAAGAAAAATGATAAATGGTTTTTAATGTGTTTTTACAAATAAATATGTGAAAAGTGTGGCGTGCATTTGTATTCAGCCCACCTGAGTCAATAGTTTGTAGAACCACCTTTCACTGCATTTACAGCTGCAAGTCTTTTTGGGGATGTCTATCAGTTTTGCACATCTAGAGAGTGACATTTTTGCCCATTCTTCTCTATAAAATAGCTCAGACTCTGTCAGATTGGATGGAGAGCATCTTTGAACAGCAATTTTGAAGTCTTGCCACAGATTCTCAATTGGATTTAGGTCTGGACTGTGACTGGGCCATTCTAACATATGAATATGCTTTGATCTAAACCATTCCATTGTAGCTCTGGTTGTATGTTTAGGGTTGTTGTCCTACTGTAAGGTGAACCTCCGCCCCAGTCTCAAGTCTTTTTCAGACTCTAACATATTTTCTTCTAAGATTGCCCTGTATTTGGCTCCATCCATCTTCCCATCAACTCTGACTAGCTTTCCTGTCCCTGCTGAAAAAAAGCATCCCCACAACATGATGATGTCACCAGCATGTTTCACAGTGGGGATGGTGATTTTGCCCTATGAGTTTATGTGAAATCTCCATTAATAGCTGTAAAATATTGTAATTATGAATATATATCATTTAGATTTGTATCAATGTGGGTGGGTTAGATAGCTTTCCAGAAAGCCCTGTTATACAAACAAGTCGGCGCCTAAGCTTGTGTACAGGGCCGGACCGGGATACTGAGACATTTCCCGGTAGGCTGCCTGCCCTGGGGCCACTTTGGATCTATGGCTATGCTGTGGCTGCAGCACAGCGGGAGACCGCTGTGTCAAGGAGCTGTGAAATGTTCAGCCACGCTATGACAAAAGTCACGCCCTCCTTCTAGACCAGCTCGTGTGATAGACTCAGTGTTCTATCACAGGAGCTGGTCTAGGAGGAGGACGGGACTTTTGTCACAGCACGGTTGAACATGATTTCACACTCAGCTCCGTGACACATCGGGAGATGGCCGCTGTGCATAATTCATGCCCTAAGGCAACAACGATGGTAAGGCTGTAATGAGGGCATAGCGAGGCTGCAATGAGGGCACAGTAAGGCGGCAATGAGATGGGCACAGTAAGGCTGCAATGAGGGCACAGTAAGGCGACAATGAGTTGGGCACAGTAAGGCTGCAATGAGGGCATGGTGAGGCTGCAATGAGGGCCTGGTGAGCCTGCAATAAGGGCACAGTGAGGCGGCAATGATGGGCACAGTAAGGTGGCAATGATGGGCACAGTGAGGCTGCAATGATGGGCATGTGAAGCTACAATGATGGGCACAGTAAGGCTGCAACGATGGTGAGGCTGCAATGAGGGCACAGTAAGGCGGCAATAATGGGCACAGTAAGGCTGCAATGAGGGCACGGTGAGGCTGCAATGAGGGCACAGTAAGGCAGCAATGATAGACACAGTAAGGCGGCAATGATAGGCATGGTAAGGCTGCAATGATGGGCATGTAAGGCTGCAATGAGGGCACGGTAAGGTGACAATGATGGGCACAGTAAGGCTGCAATGAGGGCACAGTGAGGCTGCAATGAGGGCACAGTAAGGCGGCAATGATGGGCACAGTAAGGTAGTAATGAGGGCACAGTGAGGCTGCAATGAGGACACAGTAGGGCGGCAATGAGATGGGCACAGGAAGGCTGCAACGATGGTGAGGCTGCAATGAGGGCACGGTAAGGTGGCAATAATGGGCACAGTAAGGCTGCAATGAGGGCATGGTGAGGCTGCAATGAGGGCACAGTAAGGTGGCAATGATGGGCACAGTAAGGCTGCAATGAGGGCATAGTGAGGGTGCAATGAGGGCACAGTAAGGTGGCAATAATGGGCACGGTGAGGCTGCAATGATGGGCATGGTGAGGCTGCAATGATGGGCACGGTGAGGCTGCTAGATGGGCACAGTAAGGCTGCAATGAGGGCACGGTAAGGTGGCAATGATGGACACAGTAAGGCTGCCATGAGGGCATGGTGAGGCTGCAATGAGGGCACAGTAAGGCAGCAATGATAGGCACAGTAAGGTGGCAATGATGGGCACAGTGAGGCTGCAATGAGGGCACAGTAAGGTGGCAATGATGGGCACAGTAAGGTGGTAATGAGGGTACGGTGAGGCTGCAATGAGGACACAGTAAGGCGGCAATGAGATGGGCACAGTAAGGCTACAATGAGGGCATGGTGAGGCTGCAATGAGGGCACAGTAAGGCGGCAATGAGATAGGCACAGTAAGGCTGCAATGAGGGCACGGTGAGGCTACAATGAGGGCATGGTGAGGCTGCAATGAGGGCACAGTAGGGCTGCAATGAGGGCACAGTAAGACAGCAATGATGGGCACTGTGAGGCTGCAATGATGGGCATGTGAAGCTGCAATGATGGGCACAGTAAGGCTGCAATGATGGTGAGGCTGCAATGAGGGCATGGTAAGGTGGCGATGATGGGCAGGGTGAGGCGGAAATGATGTGCATGGTGAGGCAGCAATGATGGGCAAGGTGAGGCGGTAATGATGGGCATGTGAGGCTGCAATGATGGGCAGGGTGGTACTGCAATAATGGGCATGTGAGGCTGCAATGATGGGCACACTGAGGCTGCAATGATGGTAACAGTGAGGCAGCAATGATGGTCACAGTAAGGCAGCAATGAGGGCACGGTGAGGCTGCAATGAGGGCACAGTAAGGTGGCAATGAGATGGGCACAATAAGGCTGCAATGAGGGCATGGTGAGGCTGCAATGAGGGCACAGTAAGGCAGCAATGAGATAGGTACAGTAAGGCTGAAATGAGGGCATGGTGAAGCTGCAATGAGGGCATGGTGAGGCTGCAATGAGGGCACAGTAAGGCCGCAATGATAGGCACAGTAAGGCTGCAATGAGGGGATGGTGAGGCTGCAATGAGGGCACAGTAAGGCAGCAATGATGGGCACGCTGAGGCTGCAATGATGGGAACAGTGAGGCGGAAATGATGGGCACAGTAAGGTGGCAATGATGGGCACAGTGAGGCTGCATGGACTGGCACAGAGGCTGCATTGATGGGCACAGTGAGGTTGCATTTGATGGGTACTGGTGAGGCTGCATTGATCTCTTGTATCATGTCCGCAGTCTCTGACCATCTCTTGTATCATGTCTGCAGTCTCTGACCATCTCCTGTATCATGTCTACATTCTCGTAACAACTTTAGTATCATGTCCTCAGTCTCTAACCATCTCCTGTAATATGCCTGCAGCCTCTGACATCTCCTGTACCATACCCGCAGCCTCTGACATCTTGACATCTCCTGTACCATGCTGCTCACAGCCTCTGACCATCTCCTGTAATATGTCAACAGCCTATGACCATCTCTTGTACCATGCCCACAGCCTCTGACCATCTCCTGTAATATGCCCACAGCCTCTGACCATCTTGTGTACTATGCCTGCAGCCTCTGACCATCTCTTGTAATATGCCCACAGCCTCTGACCAGCTCCTGTACCATGCCCACAGCCTCTGACCATCTCCTGTACTATGCCCGCAGCCTTTGACATCTCCTGTAATATGCCCACAGCCTCTGACTTTCTCCTGTACCATGCCCACAGCCTTTGACCATCTCCTGTAATATGCCTGTAGCCTCTGACATCTCCTCTTCTATGCCCGCAGCCTCTGACCATCTCTTGTCTTATATCATGTCTGAAGTCTCTGAGGGAGTCTGGAGAGGAGTCAAGAGTGGGAGTGCCGCCAGAATGGGGGTCATGGGAAAAGTCAGACATGTGAGGACTGTGGAAAGGAGACTATAGGAAAACCAGAGCCACCAAGCTGGAGCCAACTGACTGATCCCTGCACGGTGCACATAAGAGGAGGTCAGTGACAGCACTGCCAGGCCAGTCTGAGGGGGGTACCTGATGTAAGGGGGAGAGTGAATACAATAATGTAAGGGGGCACCGATATAAAGGTTTTCCCCTTATATCAGTAACCCCCCCTCTTACCTTAGTGTATTTTCTGCAGAAGGTGGTCTCTGGTCCCCAGAGTCCCAGGTGTCCCCCTTGATGATTGCTTCACTTTTACTACTTTTAACTGAAATTTGCTGTTTTATATATATTCCTAGCCCAATGTGGTTTTGTATCTGTCTTATCTATATATAATACGCTCTTCAAATGTGCTTTAAAATGCATGGTTTTCCTTTTTATGAACAAGAAAATAATGACGTTGGGCTGGTTTAATAATGCTATGGGGCTGGTATGAAATTATTTCCAGGGCTGGTTTTTATTCCCAGTCTGGCCCTGCTTGTGTATCTAAACAATGGGACCCAAACCTCTTTGTTTTACAAATATTCACTTCAAAGGATCCCTTGTTTAGATTTGCAATGAGGGTGGCCAGCCCATCGTGAATACTTAATTTCCCTAACTTTAATATAGTTAAAAATGTAGTTTTACAAGTGACAAGTATGAAACTTACTTTAAATCCACAAATGTGAGTGTGTCAGTAGTAGGTAACATTGTGTGTCCTTCAAAAAACAATATTTTCTTGATATGCTTCAGTGTAGGGTTCATACCAAACTCTACTCCGTAACTGCAAGAAATGATTCTGAGGCCTATGAAGCTCTTGTTTTGTTGGTATACCTATTTCCATGATTATATTCATATTCTATAAGACCATTCTACAGATATTCATTAGTAAAGACATTAATGTTAATATAGGTGTTTGGAGTGTTAGTTATTCAGTTCACAAAGAGTATGAAAAGACTTTAATGGAACACATAGATTTTATTCTTTCTTTAATTCACACCAAATAATTACTGGGAAGCTAAAGGGAGCTACATTTAGTGCATGAAGTGATGAAATGCAGAATTTCAAATGAGAAACAAGCCAGGAATGAACTCATAAAAGAAATCACACATCATGCTGAAGATCCCAGTGGAAAATGAAGAAAAACTCGATAAAGTGCTTGTTACATGAATACATTTTCTTCATAATTTCTACAGAGGAAATTCCTAAGGATGATTACCATGTTGTTAATATATTCAATTCCATTTAAATATTAATTTAGGTATTAGATTCAGGTCAACTAAGTTTCTAGAAAATGTATTGATGCTAATAGGTTATTTAGAAAGATTTAAATATCGAAGAGGTGACATGAGGAACAGCACTTTAAAGTATTTTACATGAACAAAAATGATATAATCAGTTGTCCCATTTCACCAAAGCAGAACACGACATGAAAGAGGAAGCTAAAACTCATAGTACTTTACCAGTGGATAACTTGTATTTCATTTTAAACCATTTTAAAGGTTAACTTGCATTTAATTTTATTTAAATTCAGTTTCACACAGTTTCAGCACTAACCACATAAAATAATTGTGCACAAATCAAGTCAAAAATAGGTATACGAGCTCTTTTCTGTTTTGCCCTCCCTAGGCAGAAGGCCAATATCAGAGTTGAGCAGAGTGTTTTTGGCTAAGTTGTTTTTGCTATGAAATGATAGATTTTGCCATCTACGACATTTGACCAAAGCGGAAACCCTTAGTTTTGTTCACTGAGCTCCTTAGGCAAAAATATTTTAAAGTATTTTTTTTAAAGCAGCAAATGTGAAATTCACTGCAGGTTAATCAATTACACTTATTTAAAAACATGCACCAGGAAAATACACCTGCAGTAAATGTTTGGCAAATGTGGTATTCACCGTTTTGGAAAAAAAACAGTTTTTCCTTTGTCTAGACCAGCCTTTCTCAATCAGGAACTCTAAGGTTCCTCCAGAGGTTGCTAGGGGTTCCTTGAGCAATGAGCAACTTTTTCCTCCCAGTTGAGTACCCACTATCAACAATGATCTTTTTAGCTATCTAATAGGATCAAATTTGACTGGTTCAGCAGGGTTGACTTCTGTAGAACCAGCCTGTCAGGCTTTTCCTGATCAATCAGTGATGCTGGCTATAACTGGCAGCACCGATCATTGTTTTCTGTTAGTGCTTGTGCACACATTTTTTGAGGGAACTCAGGAGGTAGGTTGTTCCAAACATCTTGGAAAACTAACCACAGATCTTCTGTGGATGTAGGCGACCTAAAATCTTTCTGTCTCTTCATGTAATTCCAGGCAGACTTGATGATTTTGAGATCAAGACTCTTGGGGGGCCAAACCATCACTTCCAGCACTACTTGTTCTTCTTTATGCTGAAGATATTTCTTTCTATGACAATGGCTGTATGCTTTGGGTCAAAGTCCTGTTGCAGAATAAATTTGGGGCTAATCACACGCCTCCCTGATGATATGGCATGATGGATAAGTATCTGCCTATATGTAACATGTTAGATATCTAGGAATATTATTAGGGCATACTTTTTATTTAACATTAAAAAAGTATCTTTATTATTAATAGTTTTACAAGAATTTTTGATTTTAAGTCTTGATATATTCATTCGCTAACTTGACTAAAAGATTCACCTTTTATATTTGCTAGGAATTTTTTAGATTATTGAAAAAATGTTATTAAAAACATCATAAAAATTAGAAAAAATGGAAAATGGTCTTGGTCATCTAAGGTAAAAAATGTTAGCTGGCCCATGGAAGAGAAAGGGTTAAACAACTAGATAGGTGTTATATACAGGAAACAGGCTTTGCTATATTTATTAGCTAATTACATGTAACACTAAAGGGAAACTTGCCTGCCTTCTAAAATGGCCCAGGGAACATTTTCCCCTTTACCGGCAATCCCTGTCTGCTCATTGTCTGCAACTTTTCTCTGTATGTATATTCAATGCTGAGTAAATAACAATGCTAAGTAGCAAACAAACAGAATATACACTCCCGGATACATATATGTACAAGATGTACCTGTGACGATGGCAGTCTCAAATCCCACTGTTACCATTAAGATGTGACAGGCCAGACCCTGCAGAGATTTTCAGGCTTGCAGGTCAACAATCTATATGCCAGTAGACTGAGAATGATCATTAATGAGGTTGGTTAATTCTGCAGATAACCCTTTTTAAACACCCAAACAGTAGCTGTTGCCATGAGACACACACACACACACACCATTCACAGTATCTGTTGTAGCAATTCTGATCTTTAAGAAATGTCCACCAGACAGGCATACAAAATATATGATAGCTGTCCTCAAAGAGGCAAAGCTACTTTAATTTTTGTTAAAGTAACTTTAAGTTCTGGTTAGAGCATTTTGATAGCTTAGCAATTTGAAAACATTGTTTTGATAAAAAGGAAAAAAAATGCAAAAAAGCATTAACAGAAATGTTTGTGTGTCACAGCCATTACCTCGCCCAATCAAGAGAGGTGAAGAATGAGATTGTTTTTCTAACTTAAAATATTTCTAGATGCTCATATTTCACAATCTGAAATAACTGATATAATATAATCAAGATTTGATAGATATCAAACATGATATTGCTCTTATGTCTATACTCATGTAGATGTTTGTTATGAATGTAACTGTGATTATGGATTATGTGTAGAGTTTTGAATAGCTCAGAGATGAATGAAGAGGGCACTGTCAGTTTCAGGTCAAGTAGAGCCAGACTCCAAATGTGAATAGATTCTAAATAATTTTATGACAGCCAGTTATGAATCTCTGGCTTATTGGAGGTTTATGGCTGTTATTAGCTCTTTGGTTTCCAAGACTTCTTCTAAGTACGGTTTACAATGGGCATGTTTAGAATTGTTTAAAGTATTTGCAGACCCTGCTAGGTTCCGTTTTTACATTCCAACCTGACATATTTCAAACTGCTTATTTTCTAGTGTGGGGTTGTTTAATCTTGTATGTGGCTTTATAAGTTGTTGTCCCTTGTGACAACGCAAACATCAGATTTAAATCTAACCTCTGTGTCGCAGACTTGCAAATTTTGGTGAAATGAGTGGCACTGTGCTCAGTATGAATCTACATTCTTCTCACACAGTTTGTGGCTTATCAGGCCTTTTTTATTGTCGCAGTACCTTTTAAAACTTTGAAAAATTAGTCAGTGGAATTTTTAGCAAACATACTGCACAATATTAATGATGCTGCCCACTTCTCATTGGTAGCTGTATTTCAAAGCATGAATTACATTAAGGCCTATAACAGCAAAACATTTTGCTATTCTTTACCCTTATTATCTAAACATGTGGTAATGTACACTTTTGAAGGACTAATTTGCACATTGTTACACCTCTCACTTCTAAGCCGGGGTTCCGCCATTATGTGGAGCCTTACCTGGTTCTGGACATTGGTGAGTGCATACACAAGAAGAGGTGGCCCCAAATGCAGGGTGAGAGGACTCCACCTTAATGCTTGTTTTCCTCTCAAGTAAATTTAAACGGATCTTTTTACCACTTCTGACTAGAGATGAGCTTCGAGTTCGAGTCGAACTCATGTTCGACTCGAACATTGGCTGTTCGCAAGTTCGCCGAACAGTGAACAATTTGGGGTGTTCGCGGCAAATTCGAATGCCGCAGAACACCCTTTAAAAGTCTATGGGAGAAATCAAAAGTGCTAATTTTAAAGGCTTATATGCAAGTTATTGTCATAAAAAGTGTTTGGGGACCCGGGTCCTGCCCCAGGGGACAAGGATCAATGCAAAAAAAAGTTTTAAAAATGGCAGTTTTTTCAGGAGCAGTGATTTTAATAATGCTTAAAGTCAAACAATAAAAGTGTAATATCCCTTTAAATTTCGTAGCTGCTGGGTGTCTATAGTATGCCTGTAAAGGGGCGCATGTTTCCCGTGTTTAGAACAGTGTGACAGCAAAATGACATTTCGACACATAGAAGTTCATTGATAAAAACGGCATGGGAATTCAACACAGGGAAACCCCAAACCAAAATTTAAAAAAAAAAATGACGTGGGAGTCCCCCTAAATTCCATACCAGGCCCTTCAGGTCTGGTATGGATATTAAGGGGAACCCCGGCCAAAATTTAAAAAAGAAATGACGTGGGGTTCCCCCTAAATTCCATACCAGACCCTTCAGGTCTGGTATGGATTTTAAGGGGAACCCCGCGCCAAAAAAAAAACAAAAACGGCGTGGGGTCCCCCCAAGATTCCAAACCAGACCCTTATCCGAGCACGCAACCTGGCAGGCCGCAGGAAAAGAGGGGGGGACGAGAGTGCGGCCCCCCCTCCTGAACCGTACCAGGCCACATGCCCTCAACATTGGGAGGGGGCTTCCAGATTCCGATAAGCTCCCCGCCCGCAGACCCCCACAACCACCGGCCAGGGTTGTGGGGATGAGGCCCTTGTCCTCATCAACATGGGGACAAGGTGTTTTGGGGGGCTACCCCAAAGCACCCTCCCAATGTTGAGGGCATGTGGCCTGGTACGGTTCAGGGGGGGGGCCCACTCTCGCCCCCCCTCTTTTCCTGCGGCCTGCCAGGTTGCGTGCTCGGATAAGGGTCTGGTATGGATTTTTGGGGGACCCCACGCCGTTTTTGTTTTTTTTTGGTGCGGGGTTCCCCTTAAAATCCCTATCAGACCTGAAGGGTCTGGTATGGAATTTAGGGGAACCCCACATAATTTTTTTTTTTAATTTTGGCCGGGGTTCCCCTTAATATCCATACCAGACCTGAATGTGTATTGTCGGCAATGCAATAGCCGCGGGTAGTTTTAAATGGAATTTTTCCTTCGAAATGTCATTTTGCTGTCAGACTGTTCTAAACACGGGAAACATACGCCCCTTTACAGGCATACTATAGACACCCCCCAGGTACGAAATTTAAAGGGATATTACACTTTTATTGTTTGACTTTAAGCATTATTAAAATCACTGCTCCTGAAAAAACAGCCGTTTTAAAAACTTTTTTTTGCATTGATCCATGTCCCCTGGGGCAGGACCCGGGTCCCCAAACACTTTTTATGACAATAACTTGCATATAAGCCTTTAAAATTAGCACTTTTGATTATTCATGTTCGTGTCCCATAGACTTTAACGGTGTTCGCGTGTTCCAGGGGGAACTTTTTTCCTGTTCGCATGTTCTGGTGCGAACCGAACAGGGGGGTGTTCGGCTCATCCCTACTTCTGACTTTTCTAATTGAGCATAGTTTTGGAAAGGAAAGAAATGATACTCACCGTTGAGTAACCTCAGTTGAAACCTCAATTGAACAAAACCAAATTTAACCTTTTTTCGAGTTCATGATAAGCATAAAAGTTAGTTGGCACACTTTAAATAGTTAAAATGAGCTTTAAGGACAAACTTGTGTGGACTTAAAGTGGACCCAAACTCAAGAAGTGAAGAGCTACTATTTTATAGGGAATGTCTAGAACTGTTAACTGTGTATTGGCATTACCCTGAGAAATGTAACATTTCTTTGGTATTCCGTCTGAAAAATGGCAGTGCACTTCCTTGTTTGTAAGGTTCCCTAGCCTCATAGCTCTATATCTGGTAGTGTCATGCGATTTTGAGTGAAATTTATTGATAATACTATTATGCTGCTCACTATTCTCCATGCCGCAGCACTGACCCGAGGAAGCAAAGCCCTCCACTCTGACCAGCTTGTGATGAGATCTCCACTGTGTAGATATTTCCCCTACCTAACACACCATGTCTACCACCACATTCAAACCTTTCCTATTTTGACCAAGTTATCACAAAGAAGGTTGTTACATTTTTATCTAAGGCCCACCTAACCACGTATCTTCTGGACCCTGTTCCCTCCCGAGTCCCAACTACTCAAGTCACCCTGTTGCTTCATTCTACATTCTCTAATTCAAATCTTCATACTCTCCCTCTCTACTGGCATCTTCCCTACCCCTCTAAAGCATGTACTGGTCACCCCCATACTAGAAAGCACTCAATGGACACCACCAGTCTGAACAACTTAAAACGCATCTTTTTGCTCCTGATTACCTCCAAACCATCTTAGCTACCACAAGCTAACACCTTTTTCTCAACCTTCTGTATTTTGCCCACAACACTCCATTGAAACTGCCCTCCTAAAACTTACTAATGACGACTAGTCTGTATGCGCACACTTAGACCTTTCTACTGCCTTTGATACAGTTGACCACCTGTTCCTCCTCAAAAAAACACCATTCCCTTGGCCTCCAAGACTCTGCTCTTTACTGATTTTCCTCTTACATATCTCAGCACACCATCTGTGTAACCTACAACTGTATGTCCTCCTTTCATCTTCCTCATTCTGTAGAGATCCCCCAAGGCTCTGTTCTCAGACCCCTTTATTCTCTATCTATACCGCATCCCAGGGTCAGTTGACAACTTTCCATGGCTTCCAATTCCTTCTCTATGCTAATGACATCAAAATATATTTCTCTGCTCTTCAACTCACCCCTTTCTGTCTCCTCATGCATCACTATATTACTAACAGACATATCAGTATGTCTGTGACACCACTTCTTCAAACTCACTCTTCAAAACCAAGCTTGTAATATCTGCCATAAAGATCAATGGCACAACTCTTAGTCTCTCCCCTCATGCCAGGGTGGAAGAGGTGATCCTGGACTCTAATCTCTCCTTTCAGCCCCACATCCAATCACTGTTCAAATCGTGCCACCTTAACCTCCATAACATTTCCAAAATTTGCCAAAACTCGCCTTGACTATTGAAACACCCTCCTCATTGGCTTACCTTTACACAAACTATCCCCCTTAATCAAATGTATTCGTCTTACATACTTCTTAGTCAGCTACCCCTCTTTACAAACCCATTTACTGGCTTCCATTTGTCCATTTCAAAAGGCTAACAACATTTAAACCTATCCACAGCTCTACCTCAATCTACATCTCCAAACTCATCACAAAATATTATCCACATTTTCCCCTATGTACTCAAAACTTCCTGCTCTCTAGCCCCTTCATCAGCTCCTCCAGTCCTTGCCTCCAGGATTTCTCCTGAGCCTCTCCTATTCTCTTAAACTCCCTATCCCAATCTGTGAGGCTATTTCCTACTCTGTCTGCCTTTTCAGTGAAACCTTTCCCATCGTCACCTAAACATTTTCTCTGTCAGCTCATCTCTCACAGGTACTACCTGTTGTATATTTGCCCCTCCCTCTATATTATAAGCTCTCATGAGCATGGCCCTCCTAACCCTTTCATCTTAAATTGCATTGTAAAGGTACTATCCCTCTTTATTTTAAGAAAAATACTGCACAAATGGGTGGCACTATATGAATCCTGCATATCACAAATAATAATGAACACCTCCAAAATAAGGTATATAAGGATCTTCACCAGCACCCTTAGTATAGTGATAATCTTGTCTTTTTTTTACATAAAGTAACAGGCATCAAGGGACAATGTTTTGGGACCTCACATGATGTCTTTTTCAAGGCAGAGTGATGCACTGACATGAGACATAGAGCCAATAAGCAATCAGAAACAGACACATCACAAAGCTGTGATGTAAGAATGACACCCTAGCCCCTCCCACACTAAAAGTTAACTCCTTTGTTTGTGAGTTTGTGTGCGTGTGTTAAATAATTAGTCTAGTTGAAAAAAGATACAATTCTATCCAGTTTAACCAACAGAGAAAAAAACAAAACAAAAACACAAACCAAAACACACACACAAATAGAAAACCTCCATATACACAATCCTACACTCACAGTTGATCCAGAGGAAGGAAAAAAAAAACAATAAAGCATGATCCAATTTTAACCAGTGGGGTAAAAAATTCCTTTCTAATCCCCCCAAGAGGCAATTGGATATTCCAAGGATCAACTTTACCTGTAAATGTTAGTATACAGTTATATTTTGTGCACTTAGGAAAGAATCCAGGGCTTTTTCAAAATAATCTACTGAGCTGGCCAGAACCAGCTCTTGAGAGCATTTATTCCACATTTCACAGCTCTTACTGTGAAGAAGCCTTTCTGTAATTGCAGGGTAAATCTCTTTCCCTTCAGACATAAAGAATGCACCCTTGTCCTTTGTAATGACCTTAAAGTGAATAACTCCACACCAAGTTCACTATATGGACAACTTATGTATTTATACATGTTAATAATACCCCCCCCCCCCCTTTAATTTCCTCTTCTCAACAGATAATAAATGCAGTTTAGCAAATATTTTCTCATAGCTGAGCTCCTCCATGCCTCATCAGTTTGGTTGCTCTTCTCTGCACTTTTTCCAGTTCCCCGATATCCTTTTTGTGAACTGGCGCCCTAAACTGAACTGCATATTCAAGATGAGGTCCTGCTAATGATTTGTACAGGGGCAAAATTATATCTCTCTTTCTGCAATCCATATCTCTTTTAATAAAAGAAAGGATTTTGCTCACTTTGGAAATCGCAGCTTGGAATTGCATGCTATTATTAACCAGTTGCTGACCGCTGCACGCCGATGTACGTCGGCACAATGGCACGGGCAGGCATAAGGGCTTACCTGTACATCCCTGCCAGCGATCGGACCACCCGGTGCCTGCGGCAGTCGGTTTCTCGTCAGGAGCAATCCGAGGTGAGGGGGAGGCCACTCATTCATGGCCACCCCCTCGCGATCGCTCCTGGCGAATGAAATACTTCCTCGGCTTCTGTAATGTAAACAGAAGCGGAGGAAGTGATGTCATCTCTCCTCCAGCCAGTCTTTTCGTTCCGGCGCCGAGGAGAGAAGACATCAATGTGAGTTGCACCAACACTACACTTCCAGTAGAACATGCAGGCACACTTTTCACCCCCATCACCCCCCAGTCACCCCCCGATCACCCCCCTGTACCCCCTGTCACAGTGACACCAATAGCAGTTTTTTTTCTGATTATTGCATTGGTGTCAGTTTGTGACAGTTATAAATGATTGGGCAGTTAGTGGTAGGCCCCTTTAGGTCTAGGGTACCCCCTAACCCCCCCTAATAAAGTTTTAACCCCGTGATCCCCCCCATCGCCAGTGTCACTAAGCAATCGCTTTTCTGATCGCTGTATTAGTTTTACAGGTGACGCTAGTTAGGGAGGTAAGTATGTAGGTTCGCCGTCAGCTTTTTATAGCGTCAGGGACCCTTATATACTACCTAATAAAGGTTTTAACCCCCTGATTGCCCCCTAGTTAACCCTTTCATCAGTGATCACCGTATAACTGTTACGGGTGACGCTGGTTAGTTAGTTTGTTTATTATAGTTTCAGGGCACCCGCCGTTTATTACCTAATAAGGGTTTAACCCCCTAATTGCCCAGCGGTGATATAAATTAAGTTTTAGGGTCTGCGTCGCCCCAGGCAGCGTCAGGTTAGTGCCAGTACCGCTAACACCCACGCATGCAACATACACCTCCCTTAGTGGAATAGTATCTGAATGGATCAATATCTGATCCGATCAGATCTATACTAGCATCCCCAGCAGTTTAGGGTTCCCAAAAATGCAGTGTTAGCGGGATCAGCCCAGATACCTGCTAGCACCTGCGTTTTGCCCCTCCGCCCAGCCCAGCCCAGCCGAGCCAGGCCCGATCTCTGCGATCGCTAACAGTTTTTTGGTAGCGTTTTAAAACAGTCGCTAACAGTCAGGAGCTTTTTTGCCTGTGAGTCTCACTAGTGTACCACTAAATTTAGAGCCCAAAATGGCAAATCGAAGGTACACTAATGAAGAGGCCTACACGTTTCTGAGCATGACAGATAGTGAAGATTCAGGCTCAGAATATGAACCAGTAGACAGCAGCGGCTCCATGACAGATAGCTCTGACAACGAAGTTGTGGTCCCTGCCATGTCAGGCGTACCAGACCCTGAACTTCTTCTTCTGCTGTTGAGGTGCAAGAACCACAGGGCTCTCATATGGAGCAGAGAAGTACTAGTGCCGCTATTCCTTCTGGTGAACTGGCAAGCACCAGCGGCCTATTACACCCTGGTCGTACATCGAGCACTGCAGTAACACTTGGTGACGTGGCAAGTCCCATAAGTGCAGTTCAAGCTGGGGTCCCGCTGCCACCAAGAAGACAAACACAGGCCCGTCGTGCCCATAGTGCCCTTCCTGCTGCATTCGCCAATCCTAATCCTAATTGGGAACCCACCACTTCTGCAGCACCCGTACTTCCCCCATTCACTGGCCAACCCGGCATTCATGTGGAAACAGTCGATTTTATGCCGCTTGATTTTTATTCACCGAAGATCTTTATAGATCTATTGTGGACCAAAGCAATTTGTATGCTGGTCAACACATCGCCGCTATTCCCCAGTCCTCCCTTGCCAGAGATTGGAAACCAATTACGGTTTCTGAATTTAAGATCTTTCTGGGCCTTTCCCAGTCATATTGGTCCACTGACCCAATTCACCATATGCCCGTGTTCTCTGCCGCCCATGACCAGGGCACGATATGAGCAGATTTTGCTGTTCATGCACTTCAACAACAATGAACTCTGTCATCCTCGTGGAGACCCTGCATACGATCGGCTCTACAAATATTCGGCCCCTCGTAAACCACTTCAACCAACGTTTTGCAGACTTGTTTACTCCCCATCAAGTTGTCTGCGTTGATGAGTCCCTGATTAAGTTTTCTAAAAGAAATGGAGGGGACACTAGAGAGGAGAAAGTTGCTGCTCACCCCGTAAAGACTGGAACAGAAAAAAGAAGGTTTCCCCACATTGGGGTTTTTAGGCAGCGCAATAATGGATATAGACTCAGTTGTATAAAAAAGTATAGCAATTTTTATTCAATAATAATAGACCATCAAAGTTAAAAACTGTGAGCTTCAGTGGGAATTATTTAAAAAGTAAGCTGAACATACATAAGCAGACATTTGTTCATAATCATACTTTGATTCATGAACATTAAACCTGACGCGTTTCAACCCCTACAATTGGGGTCTTCTTCAGAGGATCAGTCTGCTGGAGAGAACATGAAAATAAAGTTGATATATATATACATGTTCCAATATAGTATGAACTACATTGGTTATGCGATACTTTAGTACAGTATAATTACCAAGTATAGGTATGTTCAACAAAAAACGCAGATTCCCACATGAAGATCCCTTTAAAAGGTAAGTTGCTTAGTCCTCTTCTCCAGTGGGGGGCTCCAACCACCTCTATCGCCGCCACAGCCCAGGCCAGGGATTGTGAGGTATAACGTGGCTTACGAGAGATCACACTTTTGAAACACCGCCCGTCAAGACGGATGACCGGCCGGAAAACACCAAAACACCTGTGATGGAAGTTTGCAGGGAATAGTCAGTAAAGACCCATATAGGAATAGTCAAATTTGATCAGTGGGCTGATAAAGCCGCTATAAGATCAGAGGTATTGTAAGTATGATATATGTGGCCCAAAACCAAGAAATGTTCTGAACCGTAGCCCTCTGGTGTATGTTCAAATGAAGAAGAAAAGAACATGCACAAGGCAAAACTGCAAAGAGATTGAGAGATATTGTGTGTGTGCTGGAGAGGAGATGGTGATACCAGAGTGAAAGGGAGTGATGTGAAAAGACTGAGGAGGTGAGAAGAGACATACAGTCTGTAAGTGATGAAATAAACAACGAAAAACAAATAAGTGCAAGTGGGGGGGAGAGAGAGGGGGGGGGAAGGGGGGGGGGGGGACGAAGGGGGGGAAGGGGGGGGGAAGGAAGGGGGGGAAGGGAGGGAGGGGGGGGAAGTTCCTTCTCTCCCCCCTCTTTTTCGGTTTCTTTCTTTTTCTTTCTTTTCTCTTGTCCTCTTTTCCTTTTTCTTTTTTCTTCATTCTTTTTCTTTTTTCTTTTTTTCTGTTTTCCTTTTTCTTTTTTCTTTTTTCTTTTTTTTCTTTTCTCCCCCCCCTTTCTTCTCTTCTTCTTTTTCCCCCTTTCCCCCTTTCCCCCCCCTCCCTTCCTTCCCCCCCCTTCCCCCCCCCGTTCCTCCCCCCCCCCTTCCCCCCCCTTCCTTCCCCCCCTCCCCCCCCTCTCTCTCCCCCCCACTTGCACTTATTTGTTTTTCGTTGTTTATTTCATCACTTACAGACTGTATGTCTCTTCTCACCTCCTCAGTCTTTTCACATCACTCCCTTTCACTCTGGTATCACCATCTCCTCTCCAGCACACACACAATATCTCTCAATCTCTTTGCAGTTTTGCCTTGTGCATGTTCTTTTCTTCTTCATTTGAACATACACCAGAGGGCTACGGTTCAGAACATTTCTTGGTTTTGGGCCACATATATCATACTTACAATACCTCTGATCTTATAGCGTCTTTATCAGCCCACTGATCAAATTTGACTATTCCTATATGGGTCTTTACTGACTATTCCCTGTAAACTTCCATCACAGGTGTTTTGGTGTTTTCCGGCCGGTCATCCGTCTTGACGGGCGGTGTTTCAAAAGTGTGATCTCTCGTAAGCCACGTTATACCTCACAATCCCTGGCCTGGGCTGTGGCGGCGATAGAGGTGGTTGGAGCCCCCCACTGGAGAAGAGGACTAAGCAACTTACCTTTTAAACTTTTAAAGGGATCTTCATGTGGGAATCTGCGTTTTTTGTTGAACATACCTATACTTGGTAATTATACTGTACTAAAGTATCGCATAACCAATGTAGTTCATACTATATTCATATGAATGGAACATGTATATATATATCAACTTTATTTTCATGTTCTCTCCAGCAGACTGATCCTCTGAAGAAGACCCCAATTGTAGGGGTTGAAACGCGTCAGGTTTAATGTTCATGATTCAAAGTATGATTATGAACAAATGTCTGCTTATGTATGTTCAGCTTACTTTTTAAATAATTCCCACTGAAGCTCACAGTTTTTAACTTTGATGGTCTATTATTATTGAATAAAAATTGCTATACTTTTTTATACAACTGAGTCTATATCCATTATTGCGCTGCCTAAAAACCCCAATGTGGGGAAACCTTCTTTTTTCTGTTCCTGATTAAGTTTTCTGGCCGCTTGTCATTCAAACAGTACCTTCCCAGCAAGCGTACCAGATACGGGGTCAAGATGTATAAGCGCTGTGACAGGGCCACAGGCTATACATGTAGTTTTATGGTTTACGAGGGAAAAGATGTTATTTTTATTATACAGGATTTATATAGCGCCAACAGTTTGCGCAGCGCTTTACAACATGAGGGCAGACAGTACACTTACAATACAAATCCATACAGGAGGGATCAGAGGGCCCTGCTCGTTAGAGCTTACAATCTAGAAGTCACCTAGAGCCGACAAACTGCCCTGACTCCATAGGAAGCGCTGGCAAGATTGTGTGGGACCTGGTGTGACCCTTATTCGGAAAGGGGTACCACTTATATGTGGACAATTATTACACGAGCATGCCACTTTTTAGTCACCTTTTTGATCATCAGATTTGAGCATGTGGCACCGTGCGACCTAATGGCTGGGGCTTTCCCCAGTGGCTTGTAGATTCCCATCTTAGGCTGGGGGAGAGAGCCTGCTTGCAGTGTAATAATTTGCTCGCTATGAAGTGGAGGGATAATAAGAATGTTTTCGTTCTTACCTCCCTTCATGCAGACACGACGGTTCAAATTACTACTGCGACTGGTGTTGTGGAGAAACCCCTCTGTGTCCACGAATATAACCAAAATATGGGAGGGGTGGACCTCAACGACCTGTTGTTGGCGCCTTACCTAGTTGCCCATAAGGCCAGATGCTGGTATAAAAAAGTATCTGTATACTTATTTCAATTGGCTTTGCTGAACGCTCATGTGCTATACAGAGCTTCAGGACGGACTGGATCCTTCCTTAAATTCCAGGAAGAGATCGTCAGAGCCCTTCTGTTTCCAGACGGTGCTTCACCTCACCTTCCCAATCCAAATGCAGTAAGCCGGCTACATGAGAGGCATTTTCCTTATGTCCTCCCGCGTACTCCTACCCAACGAGCCCCCCAAAGAAAATGTTGTGTCTGCAGAAAGCGCGGAAATAGGTGTGACACCCGCTATTATTGTCCCTCCTGTCCTACAATCCTGGTCTTTGCATTGGTGAATGTTTTGAGCACTACCATACACTAGTTGAGTAGGGTACAGCATTGCACAGACTAGGCACACTTTCACAGGATCTCCCAAGATGCCATCGCATTTTGAGAGACCCAAACCTGGAACCGGTTACAGTTACAAAAGTTACAGTTATAAAAAAAATGTAAAAAAAAAGACAAAAAACAACAAAGTAAAAAAAAAATAATACACAAAAAAATATAAAATAAAAAAAACAAAAATAGTTGTCGTTTTATTGTTCTCTCTCTCTCTATTCTCTCTCTATTGTTCTGCTCTTTTTTACTGTATTCTATTCTACAATGTTCTATTGTTGTTATGTTTTATCATGTTTGCTTTTCAGGTATGTCATTTTTTTATACTTTACTTCTTACTGTGTTTTATTGTTAACCATTTTTTTGTTTTCAGGTACGCCATTCAGCTGCAGCGCGGATTTATTTATCTTGACAGCAACAGCGTTTGCTCCCATGATACATAAAGCCGTGACTCCAGCGCTGTCGGAGGTGATTTCACCACCACAGTTACATACTTCAGCATATATGCCAAAGCATGGGGGCAGCAGGGGCGGAGGAGAAATTTGCTCCTACCTTTTACCTGAGGATGCCCCCATGCTTCGGCATATATATATTTTAGGCACAGGGTTGAGTTAAAAAATGTTTTATTTTTTACTATTTTTTTTTTGTATTTGCTTTGCAGGTATGGTAAGTCTTACTGTTATACTGTAATGTTACTTTGTTTTATTGTTAACCATAGTTTGCTTAGCAGGTACGCCATTCAGTTGCAGCGCGGATTTTTTTTATCTTGACAGCAACAGTGTTTGCTCCCACGATACATAAAGCCGTGACTCCAGCGCTGTCGGAGGTGATTTCACCACCACAGTTAAAAAAAAGACCATATATGCCGAAGCGTGGGGGCAGCAGGGCCGGAGGAGCGATTTGCTCCTAACTTTTGGGGCAGATGCCCCCATGCTTCGGCATATATAAATGGTGCATGTATGCCCATCATTAGAAGTGGGTGGATGAAGGGAGGTATTCTAATGGTAGCCATCAATCTCTTTTTTTCGTTCAGCCCACAGGCTGCATGAAAAAAAAAATTACAATATATTCCCAACAAGGACCAGCAACGTGCTGGTATGTTGCTGAAATTTGAGTGGTTATACCAGAATGATGCCTGCAGGTTTAGGTATCATTTTGGCATCATTCTTTTCAGCCAGCGGTCGGCTTTCATGTAAAAGCAATCCTAGCGGCTAATTAGCCTCTAGACTGCTTTTACAAGCAGTGGGAGGGAATGTCCCCCCCACTGTCTTCCATGATTTTCTCTGGCTCTCCTGTCCCAACAGGGAACCCAAGAATACAGTTGGTGTTTCGGCTAGCTGACCATAGAGCTGATCAGAGACTGGAATGGCTCCAATCATCTCTATGGCCTAAGAAACCTGAAGCTACGAGCATTTCATGACTTAGATTTCGCCGGATGTAAACAGCACCATTGAGAAATTGGGAAAGCATTTTATCACACCGATCTTGGTGTGGTCAGATGCTTTGAGGGCAGAGGAGAGATCCCCCATTTTTTCAAAAAAGAGTACCTGTCACTACCTATTGCTATCATAGGGGATATTTACATTCCCTGAGATAACAATAAAAATGATAAAACAAAAAAAATGAAAGGAACAGTTTAAAAATAAGATAAAAAAATCAAAAAAAAAGCAAGAAAAAAAAAAAGCACCCCTGTTCCCCCCTGCTCTCGCGCAAAGGCGAACGCAAGCGTCTGTCTGGCGTCAAATGTAAACAGCAATTGCACCATGCATGTGAGGTATCACTGCGAAGGTCAGATTGAGTGAAGTAATTTTAGCAGTAGACCTCCTCTGTAAATCTAAAGTGGTAACCTGTAAAGGCATTTAAAGGCTTTTAAAAATGTATGTAGTTTGTCACCACTGCACATTTGTGCGCAATTTTAAAGCATGTCGTGTTTGGTATCCATGTACTCGGCCTAAGATCATCTTTTTTATTTCATCAAACATTTGGGCAATATAGTGTGTTTTAGTGCATTAAAATTTAAAAAAGTGTGTTTTTTCCCCAAAAAATGCGTTTGAAAAATCGCTGCGCAAATACTGTGTGAAAAAAAAAATGAAACACCCACCATTGTAATCTGTAGGGCCTTTGCTTTAAAAAAATATATAATGTTTTGGGGTTCAAAGTAATTTTCTTGCAAAAAAAATATTTTTTCATGTAAACAAAAAGTGCCAGAAAGGGCTTTGTCTTCAAGTGGTTAGAAGAGTGGGTGATGTGTGACATAAGCTTCTAAATGTTGTGCATAAAATGCCAGGACAGTTCAAACCCCCCCAGATGACCCCATTTTGGAAAGTAGACACCCCAAGCTATTTGCTGAAAGGCATGTCGAGTCCATGGAATATTTTATATTGTGACACAAGTTGCGGGAAAAAGACACATTTTTTTTTTTTGCACAAAGTTGTCACTAAAGGATATATTGTGCAATATATCCTTTAGTGACAACTTTATGCAAAAACAAAAAAAGTTTGTCATTTTCCCGCAACTTGTGGCAAAATATAAAATATTCCATGGACTCTAGCTTGGGGTGTCTACTTTCCAAAATGGGGTAATTTGTGGGGGTTTTGTGCCATCTTAGCATTTTATGGCCTTCAAAACTGTGATAGGTAGTGAGGAGTGAAATCAAAAATTTACGCCCTTAGAAATCCTGAAGGCGGTTTTTGGGGGCCCCGTACTGCTGTTCCTGAGTACGGGGATACCCACACATGTGGTATCCCCGTACTCAGGAAAAGCAGCAAAATGTATTTTGGGGTGCAATTCCGCATATAGCCATGGCATGTGTGAGCAATATATCATTTAGAGACAACTTTTTTCTAAATATTTTTTTTTGTCATTATTCAATCACTTGGGGCAAAAAAATTAAATATTCAATGGGCTCAACATGCCTCTCAGCAATTTCCTTGGGGTCTCTACTTTCCAAAATGGGGTAATTTGGGGGGGGGGGGGTTGTACTGCCCTGCCATTTTAGCACCTCAAGAAATGGATGGGCAGTCATAAACTAAAAGCTGTGTAAATTCCGGAAAATGTACCCTAGTTTGTAGACGCTATAACTTTTGTGCAAAGCAATAAATATACGCTTATTGACTTTTTTTTTACCAACAACATGTGGCTGAATACATTTTGGCCTAAATGTATGGCTAAAATTGAGTTTTTTGGATTTTTTTTATAACAAAAATTTGAAAATATCATTTTTTTCCAATTTTTCGGTCTTTTTCCATTTATAGCGCAAAAAATAAAAACCGCAGAGGTAATCAAATACCATCAAAAGAAAGCTCTATTTGTGGGAAGAAAAGGAAATTTAGTTTGGGTACAACATTGCATGACCGCGCAATTAGCAGTTAAAGTGATGCAGTGCCAAATTGTAAAAAGTGCTCTGGTCGGGAAGGGGGTAAATCCTTCCGGGGCTGAAGTGGTTAAGATTATGATCTATTAAAACACTATTCTTCTCCACTATGAATTCCCCCAGTTGTACTCCTAGTATGTATGATGAAAGCATATTTTTAGCCCCCGAGTTCATGACTTTACATTTATCAACATTAAAACTCATTTGTCACATAGTCGCCTAATGAAACATTGGTGCGTTGAGGATGGCTTGTAAATTGAAGACATCCTGTAAGGACGTTATTTCACTGCATAGTTTGGTGTCATCTGCAAAGATTAAATGGTACTTTTAATCCCGAACTTTATATCATTTATAAATATATTAAAAAAGTAAGGATCCCTACTCCAAGCCCACAGCGAAAGTAAAAGTTAATGGCCAGCTTTCCTCCCCTTTTGACATTTCCAATGGCACAAGACAGGGCTGCCCCCTGTCCCCACTAATTTTTATTTTATCCCTAGAACCCTTTCTCCGCATAGTAAGAGACAACCCAAATATAACAGGAGTACATCTAACCGAGTCCCTAGCTCCTAAAACAGCGGCCTTTGCAGATGACCTACTCTTCTTCATAACAAACCCCTTGATCTCTATACCAAATTTAATGTCAGAATTACAGACCTATAGCACCTTATCTGCTTTCAAAGTAAATTTTCAAAAATCGGAAGCATTAAACATTTCCCTACCAGACTCCCTGCTTAACCTTCTAAGGGTAGACTTTCCCTTCAAATGGGCAGGATCATATATCAAGTATTTGGGAATCCGCCTACCGCGTAGGGTGGAAGATATTTTCACAATTAATTTTCCCCCCCTTCTTTCAGACATCAAGAAGGACCTACTGAAATGGAACTCGGGAATGTTCTCTTGGTTCGGAAGGTGTAGCATAATAAAAATGAACATCATGCCACGTATATTATATTACCTCCAGACCCTCCCCATTAAGATCCCGAATGCCTTCTTGCGGGCCACAAACCGAGCCATAGGTGGGTTCATCTGGGCCCAGAAATCCCCGAGGCTAGCACAGGCTACTCTAAGGTTACCCAAATCGTCGGGAGGCATTGGCCTTCCAGATGTTAGTCTATACCATGATGCGTGTCACTTAACAAGAATCATAGACTGGTGCAAACACGAAAAGCTAAAACAATGGATACAAATAGAGCAAGTACTTTCGGGGTTGGAACTAAAAGGACTACCCTGGTGTCAGAGGAACCTACCAGATCACATAGTAAATCACCCTACGATAGGAGAGACTTGGCGAGTAACACAAAAAATTAACAGAGAACACTCGATCGCACCTGCCCCCTCCCCACTCACCCCGATAATAGGGAACCCGGATTTCAAGCCGGGCTGGCAGGATTCCGGCTTTCAGGAGCTGAAAAGCAGTGACAGGAACCAACTTAGACACTTCATAAGAAATGGCCACTGGATGTCCAGAGAAGCTATCATGGATGACCCACTTTTAGCCGGCCTTTCCTTCTGGCAAAAACTACAACTAGCTCACTTCATTAAGGCTCAAACTACACCGACACCGTATTTAAGGCCCCTGACGCCATTCGAGCAAATTAGCCTAGAACAAGAACCAATGCGACACACCATCTCGCTTACCTACCAAATACTGCTTTCATCACCCAAAAGCCAAAAACCCCCATATATAGTTAGATGGGAACGTGATCTGGGCATACAGCTCAACGAAAAGCAAGTGGAAAGAATATTTCTTTTCACTTTCAAAACCTCAATTTGCGCTAACCAGCAGGAAGCAGGATTTAAAATACTATCTCAATGGTATTATACCCCAGCTAAGCTCCATAAGATGTTCCCTCAGAGCTCTAATCTCTGTTGGAGATGCGGAGAGGAGGTGGGCACCCTTCTCCATATCTTTTGGTCATGTAAGCATCTGACATCCTTCTGGTCTGAGATCCATAGAATCACACAAAAGTTCACAGACAGGGAGTTGCCCAAGAACCCCGAATTCTTTTTATTACATCATCATGCAATCCCCAGCAAAGCCTACAGGAAGTCGATTCTCCCCCTGCTGAGCACAGCAGCGAAAAGCTGTATCCCATTGCTTTGGAAGCAGACGGAGCCCCCGACTGTGGCGCTATGGTTAAAGAAAATAGCTGATATCTACAACATGGAGGACTTAATCGCAACAGAAAAAGGAAACAGTGAAAAATTTCTTAAGAAATGGTACTATTGGCGCAAATTTTTCTACTCGGAGGAACATGCTGGACTGTTAGTTTAAATTCTGAGTAAACACTGGAAAAATTTTTTTTTTTTTTTTCTCGGGCTAAGAGTTAGCAGACAGACAACACGTACTCTAGCTGGGGGTGGTCGGGGAGCCGAGGGGCAAGGAAAAGAGACCTTGTTGGCCCCCTTGGCTTCTCACTTCCCTTCACCATGCCCCCCTTCCCTGTCCCCTCCCTTCCTCCCCCCTTTTTACAACAATTTAATTTTTTTTTTTTTTTCACGGCCTTCTCCTACCCCTCTCTTCCTTCCCTAGCCTTATCTGTTGTTTCTTCTTTTACTCTTCAATTATTCTCAGGACCGCCAGGTTCTTCACAATCTATAAAGGAAAACGCTGAACGCATGATCAACCCCTACAGGTTTCTAGTCTTATATATATGAGTCCAACCAAACATGGGAATCAGAGAGCTCCCTAGCCTTGAAACTAGCCAATCTAAAAACAAGAAGATTAGATTGTATTATTAAGAAGTCCTTTCAAGGTCGGAGGGTTATGTTCAGACTTACTGAACTGTTCTATGCAGAAAGTAAGATTCTACTGATCCCAATGTCTTATTACTTTTACCGGACTACGCTTGTATGTTTTTCATTTCAACGTGTATAATACAAATAAAGAATTTACAAAAAAAAAAAAAGTAAGGATCCCAAAACGAAACCTTGGGGTACATCACTGATAACCTGTGTGTGTTTAATCAAGAATATGCCTAAATAATTGTCCCTCAATGCAGTATATGTGATATATGTAAACAGAGCCTCCAAATTGGCAAGTGTATTACCTGTGTTTATTAAGAAGGTGATTTTATATAGTGGCTGCTATAAAATCATGTCCATAGGTTGCCATTAGCAACTACATGTATGGATTGCCATTAGCAACCATTTTGGTGCAGGGGGAAATTACTGCTATAGATTTCCTGCCCCTTTAATAATTTGCATGCCCCCTGTTTCCTTGCAAATGTCCACCATTGTTATGGCAACATATGTGGTGCATGCACTTCTAATGCCCACCACGGTAGGTACAGTAAGATGCAAACAAACTGTTGTCATGTGCTTACGCTAAAAAAGCTGCCTAAACGTGCATATAGAAGGAGAATGTGTGGCAATGGAAAAGGTGTTGCAACATCAGATTATACACGTGCAAATACATCTGGCTAAAACCATCATGAGGGGGTTCTATTTTTTAACCTCCAGACAGTGACACAGTGCAGAACAATTATAGTGCATGAAGTGATTTTTGTGCAAAACAAAGCCTCTTCTCTGTACAATAGAATGCTGTCATGCTCTGTTCCCAGGATGATATCTGTGCATCCACCATGTGAAAGACTGTAAACATTTTGCACTCACCAGATATAGTTGACTCACCTACCTTATAATAAGGAAAGTCTGCTGGGCTTGTAGGTCTTTTTTTGGGAGACCTATCCCACTGCGGTGTCCTCTGGTGGCTCCCACTGGTACAGATTACCTCCAACGATAGTTCCAGAGCTCCAAAACCCGGTTATACAGGTATGCAATGAACGGAGAGAAAGCTCCTCATGGTGTAAAATCCTTTAGTGATTTATTCATTATGAGGCATTTTACAGGGTAAAAAAATGGAAAATAGTTGTGTAAAACTAAAAGTAAAAAAAGGCCAAAACGTCACTTATAAAATGGCCTCTATAGATTAAGAGTCTCTCTAGGCCGGAAGTGATGCATGGGAGAGTCAGCTTGATGTGTTTTGTCATCTAATTGTTATGTTATCAAAAGCAGCCTCTGCTGACCTTTTGTTAGGGTACAGCTTCTTTGAGTTCACTTACATTTTAAAGCTGATCTCTAGCCATCCCAATAATGTGATGGCCAATTATGTTTGTGAAATGTATTTTTTAGTTGTAAAACCAAAGATTTCATAGTGTAAAGCCGTAAATATTTTTTATTTCTTTAACTACTTGAGGTCTATGTCTAGCCAATGACAGCTGATCACATGATGTAAACAAAAGCTTGGTAATCAGTTTCATTTTCTCCTCACGCTGACAGTGGGAGGGGAAAAAAAAGCCGATCACCAGCTTATGTTAAAGGGACATCGGTCCCAAAGAGGAAGGAGGCACATATGCCTCATCTGAGCCTACCAGTGCCATCTGTCATTGCCACCTGCCAGTGCCCAGCAGTGTCACCTATGAATGCCCACAAGTGCCACCTATCAATGCCCACAAGTGCCACCTATCAATGCCCTCAAGTGCCACCTATCAATGCCCACCAGTGGTGCCAATCAGTGCCACCTAGCAGTGCTGCCATCAGTGTAAGCAATCTGTGCTCATTATTGCCACCCATCAGTGCCCATCACTGCCACCCATCAGTGCCCATCACTGCTACCTATCGGTGCCCATCAGTGCCGCCTCATCAGCGTACATCAATGAAGGAGAAAAATTACCTGTTTGCAAAATTTTATAACAAAATATAAAAAATATATACATTTTGTTTTTAAAAATTCTGTCTTTTTCAATTTTTTTTAACAAAAAATAAAAACCGCAGAGGTGATCAAATACCACCAAAACAAAGCTCTATTTGTGGGGGAAAAAATGATAAAAATTTCATTTGAGTACAGTGTTGTATGACCGCGCAATTGCCATTCAAAGTGCGACAGCGCTAAAAGCTGAAAATTGGTCTGGACAGGAGGGGGGTTTAAATGCCCAGTAAGCAAGTGGTTAGAAATAATCCAGAAAAACTTTCCTTGAGTGGTGTCACCACCAACACTAGTGAAACCACACAGCATTGTTTTACCAAGCTGCCTCTGGCCGCAAATTCAGACCGCGAGAAACAGACTTGGGTATATGTGGTGACGTCATGTCCAATCCCTCCCCTACACGTTTCATCATCCAACATCCACCTGGGTGGAAAGCCCTTTTTATGCTATGAAATCTTTTTCTTTTCCTTTGGATTTGCTTGATACTGAGTTGGTGATGGAGTGCTAATGATGAAAGTTTCAAAGAGGGATTAGCTGAGTCTGGATAAGTACATCTGTATGAGCTTTTTGCTGGTCACATTTGTTTGCCAGCATATTAATCTGGTGAGTGTTTTGACATAATTGGTGGTGGAGCGCACTAGTGGAGAAGAAGCATGAGAAATAGTGGATGATTATTACTACAGAATTAAAGATTATCCTAGCACTGTCACTGTTTTGCATGGGACACTTTATTGTTAATTTTTTTTTTAATCTTTTTATTTATAGCACTGGGCACTTTTATAAGAGTTTTGCACTTTATTGGTGTTTTATATATATTTTTTGATTTTTGAGTTTACAATACATGTATGTATTTTTAGATTTTATGTTGACACGTATTTCTTGTAATAGCGCTATCCACTGGATTCTTAATTTGTCTTTGATCACTATCAATAGTACAGCAGCTGCACTATCCACATATTTTTAAGCTTTTTTTTCACTCATAAGATCTCTGTGGTGCAGTTCTAATTTAGTTAATATTTAACCCATTTCACCAATGTACATATTACATAAGAATATTAGGGTTGTAATTACAATAAACAGCAGTGTCATGGAAAGTTGAACATTTAAAGCTTAACTACAGCTGTCAGGAGAATCGTGTGCGCAGCTGTGCGTATGAATGTGCATGCAACATCGCAAAGTGGTCGTCAGCTTCTGTGACCGGTGACCTGATCTTGTGCTTATGCAGTGCAGTGCTCTCACATAAACAAATAAATCAATAAATGAGTATTCTTTCATAGTGCATTATAAACCATAAATAAATAAATAAATATATATATATATATATATATATATATATATATATATATATATATATATTTATGGTTTATAAAGCACTATGAAAGAATATATATATATTATGTTTCCTTTTTTTTTATTATTTATTTATTTATTTATTTTTTCCACATCAGTGCCTTCTCTTTAGAGACTTTTTCAGCTTTTCTTTCAAAACTTGTCCCTTCACAGATTCACATCATCGTGGTTTCCCTTTTTTTTTTTTTGTCATGTAGAAATACCTGAGAGTTAAAAGCCCTGCGGGTTCCTTCTTTAATACTTGCCATATATAAAACCCAGAAAAAAAAAAAAAGAAATTCCCTTATATCCATTCCACCTCGCCCATCTAATACCCACCCTACCTCTACCCCCCCTCCCTCCCTGCCTTACTCTAAGTGTTTCTCCTTTAGTCTCTGGTATTCCCCTTTTTTATTAATTAGTGTCTTCTAGTTTCTTCTGCCAGTACTTTTCCGAGGTCTTGAATTTTTCCCATCTGGCCCAAATAGATTTACATTTTTCTAGTTGTTCAATATCTTTGCAACAAAGAAGTTCCATTTTATGTTGGTATTCCACTTGTTTTATCCAATCCATTAGAACTGGGCCTTCGCTCTTCAGCCATTTTTTTGGGATAACACCCTTTGCTGCATTTATTAATCTTGACATTATTTTATCCATGTGTTGCTTATTAGAGGAGTTCGTGTCGTGGAACAGGCAGATCATTTTGTTGTTTTCTATCGTCTCGTCCGTTATTTCCTTAATGCTTATATTGATTTCTTGCCAATAGGATCTGATTTTCGGGCAGTCCCACCATATGTGTAGCATTGTGGCTTTCTGTCCGCAATTTCTCCAACATAGTGATGTTTCGGCCTGATTCATTTTATATAATCTCTCAGGGGTCATATACCACCTAACTAGAAATTTATAATTCATCTCTATAGTTTTTATATCCCAAGCTTGATTGTATCCTCCTGCGATCATATTCTTAATTTGTTGATCCTCTAATTTTGTGCCCAATTCTTTTTCCCACTTTTCAATGTAGGATGGCCTGTCTTTTCCTTCTAGATCTGTCAGAAATTCATATACCTTCGAAATGCCTCCTTTCAGTGGCGTAGGTACTATACAGAGCTTTTCCAGTCTATTTAATTTTTCACCATCCCTGAACGGATATGGTGATGTATTTATTAAATGATTTAATTGTAGGTACTCCCAGTTTCTTAGTTTCCCCCCAAATTTAGTTTCCAGTTCTCGTGCCGATTCCAACTTCCCTCTCCTTGTGATGTCTTTAATTAGTGGATTTTTTATTTTGAGTCTACGAAAAATATCTTCACCCGGTGAAAAAAATTTAGTTCCCGTAAGGGGTGTCAATGGTGAATTATGTGCCCATCTGTGTTTACGGTGTAGTGCGTCCCATATTCTAAATACATTTTTGGTCATCTCGTGTTTGTTGGGGCCTAGTACTCTATATTTATTTAATATCCAAATATTTTTGTGAAGTGTAGTTTTACTTAAAGTGTTTTCCATTTCGATCCATTTTTTTTCCTCATTTTCTTTTGTCCATTCAACCATCCGTGCTATGATGACAGCTTTGTAGTACCTTGAAATATCTGGTGCTGTTAATCCCCCGTGTTGTCTCTTCCTAGAGATTAGTGCCATTTTTAGTCTTGGTTTTTTGTTTTGCCAAATAAATTTTGTTGTTATTTTTTGTATAGTTTTGAAAAAATTCTGTGGGACCGTTACTGGTAACATTTGGAGTTTGTATAAGATCTTTGGTAGTATTGCCATTTTGATCATGTTGACTCTACCGATCCACGAAAGTGCTTGTATGTTGATCTTCTATGCTTCTATCTTTATTTCGTTTAGGAGTGGGATATAGTTTGTAGAGTAGATTTTCTTATATGATGCTGTTAATTTAATTCCTAGGTAGGAGAGCTCCCCCTTTACCCAAGTAAATGGGAATTCTTTTTGAAGGGCCAGAATCTCTTTTTTTCTTATTTTCAGGTTCAGTATTTCTGTTTTTACCGGATTAATTTTGAAATTTGATAGTTCTCCATATTTATCAATTTCTTCCAGCAGATTTGAGAGAGTCTCTTTGGGCTTATTAACATATACGAGGATGTCATCTGCGTATGCCGCGATTTTATGTTCTTTTTCACCTAGTCTAATCCCTTCTATCCCTTGGTTGTTTCTTAAGGTGCAAAGAAAAGGTTCCAAAGATAACACATATAGAAGGGGCGATAGTGGGCATCCCTGTCGTGTTCCGTTAAACATTTCAAACACCGGTGAAATTTTGCCGTTTACTTTTACGCTCGCCGTGGGTCCTTTATAAAGATTCATAATCCACTTCATTATTTTAGGTCCCAGACCAAGATGTTGTAATGTAGTCATCATGAATCCCCAGTCTACCCTGTCGAATGCTTTTTCTGCATCTATAGACAGGAGTAGATATGGGGAGATATTGGAGTTATTCCTTCTTAACATCAGGATTGTTTTTATGCTATTGTCCCTTCCTTCTCTTCCAGGGACAAATCCTGTCTGGTCCGGGTTTATCCATAGTGGCATCAATCTTTTTAATCTGGTGGCGAGTATTTTAGCATATAACTTCAAGTCAGTGTTCAATAGAGCTATGGGTCTATAACTTGAGCAGTTAACCTTATCTTTACCTTCTTTCAATATTATAGTAATATGTGCCAGCAATGACTCTTTTTCGATATCCTCGTCTTCACCTATTTTATTTAAATATTCACATAGTCTGGGGATCAATTGGTCTTGGAACTGTTTGTAATATCTGATCGTAAAGCCGTCTGGCCCCGGGCTCCTGCCAGTAGGGGTTTCTTTTAGTGCCATCTTAATCTCTTCTTGCGTTATCTCTCTTTCTAGGTCTATCAGAACTTCAGGTTCAACTTTTGGCAAGCTTGCTTTTTCTAAATACATTAGGGTCTGTTTCCTTCTGCTTTCCATTTGTTGAGTTGTTTCTTGTCTTTTTATTGCATACAGGGCACTGTAGTATTGTGCGAAGACTTGTGCTATTTCTGTAGTTTTGTTCTTTATCTCACCTTTTTCGTTTTTTATCTTCTCTATATAATTTAAAGTCTTTTTTTTCCTTAGAACGTTCGCCAGGTATTTTCCTGCCTTGTTACCCAGCCTAAACTTCTCGCTTACTACCCTGTTGATTTCCTTTCTGTCTTCTTCTTCCAGCAGTTCCTTTAGTTGTTCTCTCTTTAGTATCAGAGACTGATGTATTTCTTTTTTAATTTCCTTTTTATGTCTTAGTTCCAGATTTTGAATTTCATTTTGGAGTTTCAAGATGTTCTTTTCTTTTTCTTTCTTTTTTCTTGCTCCTAAAGCTATTAGCTTACCCCTTATTACCGATTTATGTGCTTCCCATAAAGTTGCTCTTGGCAAATCAGGGGTATCATTTTCTCGGAAATATTCTTCAATCTCTTCCTTTATTATTTTTTCGATATCTTTATCTTCCAGAAGCTTTTCATTGAGACGCCATGTGCTTCTTACCGTAGACTCTCCGTATAGGTTCAATTGCATACTGACTGGGGAATGGTCTGATATTGCTGTTGTTTCGATTTCTGTCCCTGATACTTCTTCTAGAAATCTGTGTTCCATCAAGATGTAATCCAATCTGGTATATGTTTTATGCACTGTCGAGAAATAGGTATAATCTTTTATGCCCGGATGCCATATTCTCCATACGTCTATTAGTTGTAAGTCGTGGAGTTTTTTTTTGATTTTCTTCGTTTGAATTCTATCTCTATCTGGAGCTGTGGATGTAGAGTCTCGACTGTGGTCCATAACGAAATTCAGGTCGCCCGCTACAATCAGCTTGCCTTGTTTAAATTCTGATAGATCTGTTAATGTCCCCACTAAGAATTTTTTAGGATTTCTGTTGGGGCAGTAAATATTTGCTAATGTGTATTTTATGCCCTGTATAGTCCCTGTGAGGAAGAGGAAGCGGCCTTCCGGGTCGGCTTTTATTTTTTCAGCAATGAATCCAATTTTTTTACCAAAACCTATTGCGACTCCTTTTGATCTCTTAGTTGGTGAATCTCCATAGTACCATATGGGGATGTTTTTTGAAAGTATTTTCACGTTTGAGTCCTGTGTTATATGTGTTTCCTGCAAGAAAATTATGTCGGCTTCTAATCTTTCCAATTCCCTTAAGATTATCCGTCTTTTTTGCTGTGAATTCAAGCCTCGGACATTATATGTTAGAAATTTGACTTTATTTGATCCTGCCATCGACGTTTTTAGTTATCTGGCTCCTTTTATCGAGAGATCGGTAGAATACCAGTATTTTTACTAGTAAGGCAGTTTTCAACCTATCCCTAACCCCCTTCCCAATTAATTTACCCACCCTCAGGGTCAATAGCTCGCCCCCTTTCCCTTTTCCCACCCCCCCTCTCCCCCTCTACCTCCCCCCACCCCCACCCCAACCCAGTGAACCTTGGACCTATAGGTCATGAGTAGGTAGTCTATAGTCTTAAGGTTTCTTTTCCCTACTCCTTTACCTAATGTGGAAATCTGCTTGGCGCCTCGTACCGCTCCTTCCTATGTAGAAAGAGTGGATATTGCCAAGGGCGTCCCCACCACCGGGCCTCTCCCCCCTGCCTCCCCTCCGATGCCTCCCCTATTTTTTTCTCTTCTTAATTTACCTTGCCAGCCGACCTCTTCTGTCCCCCCCCCTACTCCCCTGTTCTATTTCTTGGATACTAGTTGCCATTGTGCTTCGTCTCCTGGCTGTTTGTCTACTCTTCTGATAGTATCTTCCGGGTTTTTTGGTAGAGGAATTCCCAGAGTCCTACAGAAGTCTGGGACTTCCTCTAAGGATCTCAGTTTCGCCGTTCTTCCATTTCTTTTTACTAATAAACAAGCTGGAAATCCCCAGTTGTATTGAAGTCCATTTTCCTGTAAAGTTTTTAACAGTGGTTTTAGCATCCTCCTTCTTCTCAGAGTTTCTTGTGAAAGATCTTGAAAAATCTGAATTTCCTTTCCTTTGTAAACAATTGGTGGTCTCCCCTTTATGTTTTTCCAGAATTGATTTTTACCCTCAAGATTCTCAAAATGGACTAAGATATCTCTCGGAGCCTCGCTTGACAGGCCCACTGGTTTTCTTAATCTATGAGCTCCTTCAATCTTTAATTCGGTCTTTATTTCGCCTGCGCTGGTCAGAGGTAGTACTCGCCCTATTATGTCTATTAGGTCTTCTGTTTCTGTTTGAAGCGATTCCGGAAGTCCGCGGATTCTTATATTTTTCCTCTTTTCCTTATTTTCTTGGTTCTCTAATCTGTACGCCTGTTCTTGCTGTTCTTGCTTTAGTGTTTTTATTTCTCCTTTTAATTCTTTTATTCTCCTTGAGTGAACATCCGCTTTTTTTTCCGCTTCCTCTACTCTTGCTAACAGGTGCCCCAAATCTTTGTGCATTTTTGTCATTTCTGTTTTTAATGATTTTTCCAGGGCTGCGAACATTCTTTCCATATCTATCGTTGTTGGTAATTGAGCCTTTGTCTGTTCTCCTGCTGTTCCAGAGGGGATCTGTGTATCAGCTTCTTGCTCTTCTTGTTCTAATCTAATATCTGGGATTGAGCTGTTGTCCATATTTGTCTTATCCTGGCTCTTTTTTTCCTTCTTTTCCTTGGTTTCCGGCTGTCTTCCCTTATTACTTTGTTGTTTTCCCGCTGCAGTAGCAGCCCCTTCTTCCTCCCCTACTTGTGTTACATATCTACTCATCGGACCTGATGTGGGACTAATACTAGGCCGCGGGGATTTTGCCACCACTCCTCCACCCCTACCACTTTTGCCCCTCATGAGGGAAGAGAGACAACGGGAGGGGGAGGGGGGAAAAAAAAAAAAGGAAAAGAGAAAATGGGAAAAATATATATATGTGTTGTATTATATGATATAATACAATATACTGTTTCTAGATTTAGGTATATGTTCCGAGTTTTCAGACCAGTTATTTCCTAGAGTTATCACAGTTCTTTGTTTAATTGTTCTCTTTTAAACTATCTTCAATAGCATTATTCGCCTCATCAGCGGTTTAATACCTTAAATCAAAAATTTTTTAACCATCATACATGCAGGTTTATATATCCACGTTTTCTCGGTGAATTTATATTACTTATCTGGAATCTAATGATAGTCCTTTTCCATATTAAGTATGGGTCTCAGAACCACTTTCAAGGAAGGAAGACTTCTGTTTCAGCTATCGCTGCATAAAGTACAGGAATTTATCAGACAGTTTGATCCGGTTGATTTTCCCACAGAGGGGGTGAAACCAATATCTCCCTCCAATGCAAGCTTATTTTGAGACTGTTTCCCAATGCGTGTTATCCTTGCCCTTTTTTTTTCTCCTTTTCCTCCCCCTTCCCTTACTAACTGACAGCTGTGTAGTGAGTATTTAATTGTTATTCATTGCACACGCCATCAGAACATTAAAAATATACCGTATCGTGTTTTCTGAAAAAATGTTCTTTAACAATGGCACGAGAGGGCGAACACCCGTGTCACTCTTCCTCTCTACCAATAGACATATATTTCATAAACTTTTTTCCTTAACGGGTAAAGAGTGTTATCCTTTCAATAACGAGCATGTCACTTATCTGGCAGGGGGGCAGGGATCAGCCTCCTCGAGCATCGGTTTCTCCTTTCTTTCTCACCTCTCCCTCTCCCCTCTCCCCGGGGACTTTGTTGTAGATGTTCCGTTCAGCAGCAGGGAGGGGGGGGTCACATGCAGAGGGACACAGCAGACACTCACAGCAGGGAGCCTCCTTCGCTCCCCGTGCCTCTCCGCTCCGTCCCCCGTTCCGCTCCCCTTCTCCCCCTCCTCCACTCCCTCTGGCTGATCCGACCGTCTCTCCACGGAGGGCAGGGGGAGAGGAGGGGCCACTCCAGTAAGCCTCACGCTCCCCCCTGTGCTCCGCTTCTCACAGTCCCGAATCCTTTACCAGCAAACATATGACAAGGAACCTTCTCACCTCGTTCCTGATGGAATGCCCGGTGTCCCAGAGGGGGGGGGGACCGGAGACGGCCGGAGTTCAGGCTGACGAGCTTCTCAGCTTTTCCCACTGCATCGGAGAGGACTTGTGGAGCTACGTGCCCGGCGTCCTACGGCGCTCTCGTACTCAGCGCCATTAGCAGACTCCTCCCTCCCTTCAATATATTATGTTTCCAAATGCATATTTTCTTGTGTCCCAAGTCATACAACTATGTGCTTTGTATGCTCAAAAAGTGAAAAAGTGCTCTTAGTAAAATGTCCACTGTGCTCTCTGTTTTTGTGAGCTACGCGTGCTTTCCACACAACCCCTTCATGAACCTCACTCACGGGACTACTGGACTCACTGGACTATATGTGACCTCCTATAGAAATAAGAAGTTATAAGATGTGCTTTGAAACTTGCAATCCAGCTCCTGCATGTTTCTCCTGCGCCACTCTCTTTGCAGGATATCATCATAAAAAAACACCTTCAGCTATCTCCATAAATCCAAATACATATAGCCAATATGTGCACTTGAAGGTCATTAAAGATACATATAGCCAATATGTGCACATGAAGGTCATGAAAGAATCAGCCCTTTTGATGGCTACAAACACCACCACTTGTGCTCCAATATGGTGTGCACTCCTAAATTGTGAAAATGACATCACTGATGTGGCCGCCCAATGCGTTGTATTGGTAGGATGTCTTTAGGGATCTGTCCTACCAACGAAATAAGTGACAAATTTACCTTCCTTTCATGAATGAACACAGTGAGTGATCAGTACCAGTCGCTCCTGTGTTCATTCATAATTAAAGCATATTATATTTACCATGCTTCAATTTGTGAATGAACAAGAAGCCGCTCTGTATAGAGTGCTAAAGCTGCAGAATAAGGGTCTCAGAAATCTATCTCCTCAGTCCTTTTCTCTGTCTCAAGACTGAGAGATTAGAAGTATGTTTAGATCTCTTATGTCACTAGCGAATGTGGTGAAGCTCTGCTGATTTCCATCATCCAATCATGTGCAAGCACAAATTAAGTTGTTTTTTTTTTAAATTGTCCTTGTACCTGATTGGGTATTCCTTAACCCCCCCCTGGCGGTATGATTATTTCAGATTTTTGCGCCTCAAAGCGGTACAATTATTTTGCATAGAAATTTGGTGTTTTATATTGTAGGCCTGTAATTCTTAGCAATAACACACTTAGATCTGTCCACCAAGAGTCTAGTAGATATCCCGGGTATGATAAAGTTTGAAACACAAAATCATAAATTATAATATAATAAATAAATATAAATAATTAAAAAAAATATATAATAATAAATTTCCCCACGATTCACTATTGGTCAATTCTGCAAGTGTTCTAATTTACTATCGGTGTTTTCTAGCTGGTCTAATGCCACTTTTGATGTAAAGGGACACTTTTGGGTTGCTATGGACAATCTCAAGTTTCCAGGCAGAAAGAACAGTATATATAATATAAAACTGCATGCAGGACATGGGTCAAAGCACTGGGGACAAAAGGGATGTGAAATGATTTCATACTGTATATGTTATGATTTTTACAATTTTTTGAATTTGCCACCAGGCTCCGCCCCCTGTGCGTTGCGACACTCGCAGGGAACAGAGCCTGGCACAGAGAGGCTTCGGGCAGAGGACAGAGCCCGCAGACACCGCGGGGGGACATCGCAGGATCCTGGGGACAAGGTAAGTAACCTGCACCAGGATCCTGAGATGTAATCCTGAGTGTGGTCATTTTTTCGGGAGCAGTGATTTTAATAATGCTTAAAGTGAAACAATAAAATTGTAATATTCCTTTAAATTTCGTACCGGGGGTGTGTCTATAGTATGCCTGTTTCCCGTGTTTAGAACAGTCTGACAGCAAAATGACATTTCAAAGGAAAAAAGTATTTTTAAACTGCTCGCGGCTATTAATGAATTGTCAGTCCGACAATACACATAAAAGTTAATTGATAAAAATAGCATGGGAACCCCAAACCAAAATAAAAAAAAAATGGCGTGGGGGTCCCCCTAAATTCCATACCAGGCCCTTCAGGTCTGGTATGGATATTAAGGGGAACCCCGTGCCAAAATTTTTAAAAAAATGGCGTGGGGGTCCCCCTCAAAATCCATACCAGACCCTTCAGGTCCCGCCCCTCCCTATGTGAATTGGTAATGGGGTACAAATGTACCCCTATCATTTCACAAATAAGTGTCAAAAAGTTTAAAAAACACAAGAGACGGTTTTTGACAAGTCCTTTATTAATTTCTTCTTCTTTCAGCTTCTTCCTCCATTTTCTTTCTTCTGGTGTTCTTTCGGTGTTCCTCTTCTTCCTCCATCTTCTTCTTCATCTTCTTCTTCACCGTCTTCTTCTTCCTCCGCTCTTCTCGTCCCGCATCTTCCTCCAGGCTTCTTCTCCGCTCCATCCGCACAATCCACCTCAGTGTGACCCTTCGCTTCTTCTGACACTTCTTATATAAGGGAGGGCGGGGCCACCAAGTGATCCCGCCCTCCTCTGATGCATGGGGAATTCACGGGACTTCCCTGTGGCTTTCCCCATGTTGTCAGAGGGGGGTGGGGTCACCCGGCGGGCCTGGTACAGTACAGGAGGGGGGCTGCTCTCTCGACCCCCCTCTTTTCTTGCGGCCTGCCAGGTTGCGTGCTCGGATAAGGATCTGGTATGGATTTTTGAGAGGACCCCATGCCATTTAAAAAAAAAATTTGGGCGCGGGGTTCCCCTTAGTATCCATACCAGACCTGAAGGGCCTGGTATGGAATTTAGGGGGACCCCACACCATTTCTTAAAAATTTTGGCACGGGGTTCCCCTTAATATCCATACCACACCTGAAGGGCCTGGTATGGAATTTAGGCGGGCCCCCACGCATTTTTTTTATTTTGGTTCGGGGTTTCCCTGTGGGGAAATCCCATGCAGTTTTTATCAATGAACTTTTATGTGTATTATTGGACCGACAATTCATTAATAGCCGCGAGTAAACTTTTTTTCCTTTGAAATGTCATTTTGCTGTCAGACTGTTCTAAACACGGGAAACATACGCCCCTTTACAGGCATACTATAGACACCCCCCAGGTACGAAATTTAAAGGAATATTACACTTTTATTGTTTCACTCTAAGCATTATTAAAATCACTGCTCCCGAAAAAAGGGCCGTTTTTAAAAATTCTTTTTGCATTGACACATGTCCCCTGGTGCAGGACCCAGGTCCCCAAACACTTTTTATGGCAATAACTTGCATATAAGCCTTTAAAATGAGCACTTTTGATTATTCATGTTCGTGTCCCATGGACTTTAACGGTGTTCTCGTGTTCGAACACATTTTTTGCCTGTTCGCTGGTGTTCTGGTTCTGGTGTTCGGCTCATCCCTAGTGATCACCTACTTAGTCATACTTCTCCTTTCTGACCTTACTGAACTATACTCCCATAACTGCACTTCACTTATGTCAGATCTCCAAGAAGATCTGAAACCATGGGACAGACTAAATTTCTCCTGGTTCCTAAAGATTAATGTCCTTCTGAGACTACTCTCAGAATTTTTAAACCAGCCTGATACACCTACCCAAAGTTATTAGTAGATTGGAATATTCACCCCGCATATACGGATTGGGTGAACTTGGAGCAGGCCTCAGTGCATCCACTGCTGGGCCTTAAACATTAAACAAGTCCACAAGATAACTCAGTACCACCCGCTTATGGGCTCTACTTTAAAATGCTTTTTTGCAACCTGCAAATCCCTATCTCATTCATCAGTGCCAGGTTCCTTTACACTCCTACGCAGGAACCTGGACATCAAACTGAGAACATCCCCAAACTTTCTAAAAGCTTACTGGCCCCATTCAAAATGGATCACATGCCAATTCTTTGGGAATGCATTCCTCTGCTACAAAATCTCTTTGATGGACGAAACTCCTGCAGACCAGATTTCCATATTGTATCAGCAAATATGACACTTCTTGAACACTGCCAAATCATGACACAGACACAATTGGAATGGGTCCATCCTTCAAACACTGGACCAGTCTGTAGGACCTGGGGGAATGACTAGCTCTTATGCTGTCAGAGGAGGACCAAGGGAATGCTAATATTACAAATGCTTTCTAAATGTAGTCCCTAATGAAAATGGCCACTACGCTCGTGGTGGTATAGAACTCTATAGCATGATGTGGTAAAGGGAAACTGTTGCACATATATCTTCAATTACTGGAAGAAAATGAACCACATTATTTTTACTGTATCCAGTAGTACTTCGGACTTTACAATGGCACAATATTTGCTGGATCATTCCTCTCTCCCAGGAAAACTACATGAAACCTCTGATTACAAATGAATAACGTGGCTATAATGTGGATACTTCTACATTGGTTATCCAAACAACAGCCCAGTCTTTTAGACTGGGCCGCTGTTTGGATAGCCAATGTAGAGGTATACACATCCTGGCCGTGTTGATCACATGGCCATTCAACACTGGTTATCCAAACAACCACCACCTAGTCTGGAAGACTAGGTGGTTTGTTTGGGTAGCCAATGTAGAGATATGCACATTCTAGCTGTGCTGATCATGTTTATGGTTTAGAAGTCTGTTGTACTAAAAAACATTTCTGAAATGGAGCAATGTATTCATATAGCACAATACAGGTTGTTTAAATACACTCAAAGGTATACCTGTTAAGCACCACGAAACAACAAAATGACTGCCCCTAGCTCAACCGGAGGCAAATATTACACCAGACTCTTATGCATACATGGCATAGAGGTAAAAGATCCATCCCTGGATGGTGAACTACACCCCACACAAATGAATACCTGAACCACTCATCTCTCCTTTCCTTGGGCAACTCCCACACACTTAGCAGCACCCTTGTTCAAACCATCCCACCTACTACCAATACCAATGTACCCCCCACCCCATTCCCCCTCAATTTTGCTCCCCCCATGCCCCTATATCCTCCTTTCCCCCTATCTCTTCCAAATGATTCATTTTATTTTCTCTCCTTTTTTTGCTTCCCCCAATCTTTCCCTAAACTTATAATAGAAAAAAACAATAAAGAAGATGCCGCGCAAATAGTGAAACAATTTTTAAAAATAAGCTGCGGCAAAAAAATGTATAGAATAAACATATATAACAAATACCTTTTTCTGTAGGATGCCGCAAAATACATAAATAATTGAATACCATAAAAATTATAAATAAATATAAATATAAATCTGAAGTGAATAGTGAATTACATAAATTACATAAAAAAAGAAAAATTCATAAAAAAAGTCTGTGCTGATTTAGGAAGCCATGTCCTCTGCTGGTGTTGGTCCACTGTGTTTTATCAAGTCCAAAGTCAGCCCAGTCCTCTACCAGGAAATTCTAGAGCACTTCATGCTTCCCTCAGCTGACCAGCTTTATGGACATGCTGATTTCTTTTTCCAGCAGGATTTGGCACTGGCCCACACTGCCAAAAGTATCATTAAATGGTTTAATGATCATGGTATCACTGTGCTTGATTGGCCAACAAACTCACCTAACCTAAAGCCCATAGAGAATCTGTGGGGTATGGTCAAGGGGAAGATGAGAGACACCAGATCCAACAATGCAGATGAGCTAAAGGCTGCTATCAGAGCAATTTAGGCTTCCATAACACCTCAGCGGTACCACAGGCTGTTCACCTCCATGCCACGCATTGATGCAGTAATTCATGCAAAAGGAGCTCCGACCAAGTATTGAGTGCAAACTATACTGTACACAGTCATACTTTCAGTAAGCCAACATTTCTGTATTAAAAATCCTTTTTTTTATTGGTCTTATGTAATATTCTGATTTTCTAAGATACTGAATTTTGGGTTTTCACTAGCTGTAAGCCATAATCATTAAAATCAAAAGAAAGAAATGCTTGAAATATATCACTCTGTGTTGTGAGTGTATATACAGTATCTCACAAAAGTGAGTACACCCCTCACATTTTTGTAATTTTTTTATTATATCTTTTCATGTGACAACACTGAAGAAATGACACTTTACTACAATGTAAAGTAGTGAGTGTACAGCTTGTATAACAGTGTAAATTTGCTGTCCCCTCAAAATAACTCAACACACAGCCATTAATGTCTAAACTGCTGGCAACAAAAGTGAGTACACCCCTAAATGAAAATTTCCAAATTGGGCCCAATTAGTCATTTTCCTTCCCCGGCGTCATGTGACTCGTTAGTGTTACAAGGTCTCAGGTGTGAGACACTCGATTTAGTAAAAAAGCGTAAAGTAGTTTTATTAATTAATTAATAATTAACACATAAAACTACTTTACACTTTTTTACTAAATCGAGTGTCTCACAGTCTATGCCTAAAAAGTCCCACCCCTAAGGGGAAACCTTTGAACTATATTCAAATTTTGGATGTTGGCTTGTGTATAGCAGATTTATTTCAGAACCCCCATTTTTTGATAAGGTCTCAGGTGTGAATGGGGAGCAGGTGTGTTAAATTTAGTGTTATCGCTGTCACTCTCTCATACTGGTCACTGGAAGTTCAACATAGCACCTCATGGCAAAGAACTCTCTCTCGGATCTGAAAAATATAATTGTTGCTCTACATTATTATTATTATTATTATTATACAGTATTTATATAGCGCCAACAGTTTACGTAGCACTTTACAACTTGAGGGTAGACAGTACAAATACAATACAATTTGATACAGTAGGAATCAGGGGGCCCTGCTCCTTAGAGCTTACAATCTAAGAGGGAAGGTCAAGAGATACAAGAGGTAATAACTGTGGGTGATGTGCTGATTGAGAAGATAAATCTACAGTTGTTAGGTGGGGGCCAGATAGGCTTCTCTGAAGAGATGAGTTTTCAGGGATCGTCTGAAAGTGGATAAAGTAGGGGAAAATCAGACAGATTGGGGTAGAGCATTCCAGAGGATGGGGGAGGCTCTGGAGAAGTCCTGAAGGCGAGCATGGGATGAGGTGACAAGGGAGTTTGAGAGCAGGAGGTCTTGGGAGGAGCGAAGAGAACGATTAGGTTGGTATTTTGTGACTAGGTTAGAGATGTAGCTGGGGGCCAGGTTGTGGATGGCTTTGTAAGTTATAGTTAGTATCTTGAATTTAATTCGGTGACTGAATGGCAGCCAATGGAGGGATTGGCAGAGGGGTGTAGCAGATGCTGAGCGGTTTGTGTGGTGGATGAGCCTGGCAGCAGCGTTCATGATGGACTGAAGTGGGGATAGCCTATTTAGAGGTAAACCAATGAGGAGGGAGTTGCAGTAGTCAAGGCGGGAGATGACCAGGGAGTGGATTAGAAGCTTTGTGGTGTCATTGGTTAGGAAGGGGCGTATCTTGGAGATGTTGCGAAGACTGAGGCGGCAAGCTTTGGATAGTGATAGAATGTGGGGTCGAAAGGTTAGTTCAGAGTCCAGGATTACACCTAGGACCTTGGCGTGGGGAGATGGATTGATAGTTGAGCCGTTGATCTTGACAGGGAGATCAGGGGAAGTGGCACCTGAGGGAGGAAATATCATGAGCTCGGTTTTGGATAGGTTGAGTTTGAGAAAGTGATGTGACATCCAGGCTGATATGTCTGCTAGTAAGTTGGTAATGCGTGAGGAGACAGATGGAGAGAGCTGGGGGGTGGAGAGATAGATTTGGGTGTCATCAGCGTAGAGATGATATTTAAAGCCGTGGGAGGCAATCAACTGACCCAAGGACGTGGTGTAGATTGAGAAAAGGAGAGGTCCAAGAACAGAACCTTGGGGGACCCCAACGGAAAAAGGAAGAGGAGAGGAGGAAGTAGAGTTGTAAGTGACACTGAAGGAGCGGTGGGATAGGTAGAATGAGAACCAGCGAAGAGCGCAGTCACGGAGACCAAAGGAGTGGAGTTTTTTGAGGAGGAGGTGGTGGTCCACTGTGTCAAAGGCAGCAGAGAGATCCAGGAGAAGTAGTACAGAATAGTGTCCATTGGCTTTGGCCATTAGTAGGTCATTTGAGAGTTTAAGGAGAGCAGTTTCCGTGGAGTGTTGAGGGCGAAAACCGGACTGAAGGGGATCAAGAAGTTTATTCATGGTCAGATGGTCGCTTAGTCGGTTGTAGACCAGTCTTTCAAGAAGTTTGGAGGAGAAGGAGAGTAAGGAGATGGGATGTAACTCTACATAAAGATGACCTAGGCTATAAGAAGATTGCCAAGACCCTGAAATTGAGCTGCAGCACAGTGGCCAAGACCAGGCCTCGCCATAGTCGACCAAAGAAGTTGAGTGCACGTGCTCAGCATCATATCCAGAGGTTGTCTTTGGGAATTAGACGTATGAGTGCTGCCAGCATTGCTGCAGAGGTTGAAGGGGTAGGGGGGTCAGCCTGTCATTGCTCAGACCATACACTGCACACTGCATCAAATTGGTCTGCATGGCTGTCATCCCAGAAGGTAGCCTCTTCTAAAGATGATGCACAAGAAAGCCCACAAACAGTTTGCTGAAGACAAGCAGACTAAGTACATGGATTACTGGAACCATGTCCTGTGGTCTGAGGAGGCCAAGATAAACTTATTTGGTTTAGATGGTGTCAAGTGTGTGTGGCCAGGTGAGGAGTACAAAGACAAGTGTGTCTTGCCTACAGTCAAGCATGTTGGTGGGAGTGTCATGGTCTGGGGCTGCATGAGTGCTGCCAGCACTGGGGAGCTACAGTTCATTGAGGGAACCATGAATGCCAACATGTACTGTGACATATTGAAGCAGAGCATGATCCCCTCCCTTTGGAGACTGGACCGCAGGGCAGTATTTCAACATGATAATGACCCCAAACCCACCTCCAAGATGACCACTGCCTTGCTAAAAAAGCTTAGGGTAAATGTGATGGACTGGTCAAGCATGTCTCCAGACTTAAACCCTATTGAGCATGTGTGGGGCATCCTCAAATGGAAGGTGGAGGAGCGCAAGGTCTCTAACATCTACCAGCTCCGTGATGTCGTCATGGAGGAGTGGAAGAGGACTCCAGTGGCAACCTGTGAAGCTCTTATGAACTCCATGCCCAAGAGGTTTAAGGCAGTGCTAAAAAAATAATGGTGGCCAGGAGTTTAGACAATAATGGCTGTGTGTTGAGTTATTTTGAGTGTACAGCATATTTATACTGTTATACAAGCAGTACACTCACTACTTTACATAGCAACATTTCTTTAGTGTTGTCACATGAAAAGATATAATAAAATATTTACAAAAATGTGAGGGGTGTACTCACTTTTGTGAGATACTGTGTATATATATATATATATATATATATATATATATATATATTAAACCACAGGAACTTTACTATATCATTTTTTTTGGCTGACTACTGTTAGCATATTTTTTGCAATAATGTACCGTTAGCTGCTCTTTTTCCTCTTTTTCAAGTGCTAATTGTATTTTTTAAATATATTTTTATATATATTTTACAATCTTTTTTTATTTAGTTCTTGTGAATTTATGTCTAATTTGTAGCCACTAGATGGTGCAATATTGCAATGAGACAGGCCGATTACCTGTGCTCCTCCCTGTTGTGGGATTGTGTAAAAAGCAAGTGGCTATGAGTCATGGCTTTTTCCAGGCTCCTGATGACATCATTTTTGACAAAACGTACATAGGGTGGAACCGGAAATTGTGACATCGTCATGCATGAATGGTCGCCGCATTACATTGTGGGAATTGTAGTTCCTTTGGACGGAGAGATGCTGATTGTTTTGTACACTTTCTAATGTGTTTTTAATAAAGTACTACCCAGGATTTTACACTATGTGAGCCTGGTGCTCTGTCTTTCCTAATTTGTGGGCACCCTAAACGGTGGAATATCTGTCCATGGAATATCTGTCCATGGAGGCCCACTGGAGGATCATGGATTACACAGTGAAGTTTCACCCACACAAGCATTTTCTGACTTCTCTGCACAGAGAGTCACACAAGCTCTGGTAAGCATACATGCATGTTGGGTGAAAGGACAAGTGGTGTTTTCCCCTCCACTTATTTACTTAGACTTGTTGCCTATGACCCAGGGCACCAAGAACTCTCTAAACCATTTAGGGGGATCAACAACTGAAAAGTTACTTGCCCACTTTGCATGCCTTTCAGGTTCCATTAATAAGCGGGATCACTGTTGAGCATGATGGGCAGCACTACTATATCTTCACAGCTCAACCAGGGCCAATATTCGAATTCATGGCCATCTACAAAATGACTCCCTCATGCTTAGCTACCACAGATCTACCACAAATTCTAGCATACCCAGGCCCTCACAAGTCTCTTTTCAAATTGTTTTTATTAGGTTTTCAACAGTATATTACAAAGATTACAGAACATAAACATAATGGGCATCCAGATAGCCATTGCTGAGTGCCTTAATACTTTTAGAAAAACATGTAACATTGAGGATCCTTCAATACAGGAATCAAGTGGCCACAGTACAGCCGGTTCCCACTTGGTAATGGCGTAGCCGCGCACTCCCGGCACCCCTAAAGGGAGCTAGCTGTGCCACAGAGTACACGACAGCACCCACCGCACTTTGGTTGGTTTAACCACTGACCCGTTTAAATTGACAAATTCACTGTTCCAGTTTGGCATATCCAAAGATTATAACAGAAAACAAACTAAAATAGTAAAGATGTAAATTATGTACAGAGATGTCAGAGAAGTACTTACCGAGGCCGAGATGCTGAGAACGGTTCACCCTTGCGACTAAGCGCAGTCTGCCCCCTGGAGGTGGTACAGGAAATGGATGACACAAAGAGGCACAGGCTACCAAGTTGGCAGGAGTAGACTTGCGTGGTAGTCCTTGCAGGGATGAGCAGCTGTGCAGAGACTGGCAGATGGGATGACTTGTTGAAGAAGAGTAACAGAAAGTCCAGAACCAGGCTGAGGGTCAAACACAGAAGATCTGTAAATTCAATCACAGGCAGAGGTATGGTGTCTGGGAGACACAAGGCAAGTCCAGGTCACAAGCAGAGGGTCAAGGCAAGGAGACAGGAGGCAGATCCGGGTCACAGGCAGAGGGTCAAACACAGGAGACAGGCGGAATCCATTTAACAGGCCGAGGGTCAGGTCCAGGAGAAGAGCAGAAGAGTCTAGATCAATCCGGGTCACAGCAGGCAATCAGGTACAGGTAACAGGATCAAAGTATTACAGGAAGCTGAAGATAAACCAGCAATTTGTCTGAGCACAAGAGCAATTTTTATAGGCCAACCCAAGGGTCACATTGGGCGTTCGCCAGTGCGCATGCGCTGGAGCACCGGGCCGCGAATGTGCACGCACCGGAGCGCCGTTCCGCCGCACATGTGCGCAGGAACACGGCCGAGGTGACTGGAAGGATTATTCTCCTGACAATATAAGTGGTCAGTCTACCATTAATCACTAGGATAGCACATTGTCCATGCATCCCAACAAGATTTAAATTTAGGTAGGTTATAGTTTCTTATGGTGAAATATTTTTCATATGTGTATTGTAATTTAACGCTGTAAATAACTTCAGAGACATTAGGAGCCATTGTGGATTTCGATTTGGAGGTGATGGTTAACTTTGCTGCTATTAAAACAGGGGTGAGCAGGGGCTTACTTTAAACATCAAAACATCAGTAAATAACACTAAGTGCTTAGTTGCCAAAAACTCAAGCACAATCATGTTTTATACAATAACAAAGTCCCCCACTGGTCCGGGGGTGACATAACCACAAATATGGGCTCACGACAGGAGGGAAGGGAAGCTCTCTTGCTGACTGACCAACAGGCACCTGTAACAAGGTAGCTGCCCCTTATATAATGAGCCCCATACCTTCCAGCCAGAATTTTCCACCACACCTGATTGGACACCTTTACCTGAGCACCCAGGTGTGGGGGAAATTTAAAGGGACAGTACACCAAATATTGCCATATCACTTTAACTAATGTTAAATACAAAATTAGCTGGTTTAAGCAGACAGCCACATGCCCATGCATATGTGACCAAACATTGGTCCAACTTTGAGCATTCTCTCCTGGTATGTCTTTCTGAAAACTTTATTAAAACTTTTATAAAAAAACAAAAAAAAAAAACCCAACAAAACACAGCATTTGTTGTATTCCTTTTGGTCTATTCAGAAATCCCATAGTGTTCTGGGGATCCCTTATCATGTATCAAATGTTTATTTGCAAAACAAAGATAATAAATATCTAAAACAGCAGTTTAAAAACGTTGCCTCATAGTAGCTATTGTAGTGGAAATGATTTCAGCATGATTGCTGTTATTAGTGGGAATTATGTGCTAAGAGTTGTTGGTGAGGTACAAAGTACATCAATAGATGGCTCTAGTAAGGTGGTCATTGTGGCTCCTACATGCACACTATTGCTAGTTTATGAGAAAAAAGGGTGGGTGGGTTGGATAGCCAAGATTTGTGAGGAGACGGGAAGCTTCAAGTGGACTTGTGGGGGCAGAAATATAGAATCTGACATCGTAGGTTCCAGAGCTATAATCCTATTAATTCAAGCCTGGAGAAAGTATGCAAAATTGAAGTTCATACTTTCTTTGGCTGCATGTTTGTTCCAGGTCACTTACTCACTGCATAGTTTATCCAGGCTGAGTGCTAACTGTACCTTTAAAAAATCTGCAGTAGTAGCTGCCATATAATTCTATCCTCAGGTTCAGTTTTAGCTCTGTCAGCTGCCCTGTTAATCCAGCCCGGTTTGTTGAAATCATTAACAGTATTTTTACATGCCGAAGAAATGTCAGCATCAACTTACCCAACCTGTTTATTACAAGTGGATTTCAATAAGCAATGCTCTCTTCACTGAACCTTAAAAGAAGCATTTGAAAAATATAGGATGCATTTGCAAGCTGCAATATATGACATGCAGACTTGGCAGGCTGCCTACTTTAAACTTAAAAGATTGTCATTCAGGGAAAAATAAATTTCTCTAACTAGACAAAAGTCAATGTTTTCATGTTTTACTACAATCAAACTGATATGCTTGACAATTTAATGCCTTAACACATAAAATATCTGTGGATAATCAAAATTACCTCAATCAATCATAACCATAGAGATTTTTTTCATCTCCTTTACATAATGCCCATACAGATTAGCGTAAGACGTTTAAGAAAGAAAAAAAAATCCTGATGTTTCATGCATTCAGACATATTTTATATTTGTGTGCATTTGGAGATAGTTAAAAACCATATGCCATCCAATTTTAAACCTTTGTTTTAATGTTGTGTTTTATTTAATTTTATGTATATTTTATAGCCTTCTTGCCTGTCAAGAAGATGCTGAAATCTGTTGGCATCCACGCTGAAGACATCATTATGAAAAAATGCTCAAGGCTTTTTCAAAGTGGGTGCTGAGACAAGACATTTTCTTTTTTTGACTCCAGGGGTTGCTAATAGGAGCCCTTATTGAAGGCTATTGTCGGGTCAATTGGTAGATAGGCAGAGCGCCCTGAGGACTTTTCAGCAACTCTATCAGGTAGCTTCTTAAAATAAATAAGAAAAGGAAAGATTTACATAAAAATAAAATAAATGGACTGTAAAGAGAGAATGAATTATGGGTAGTGGAAGACTTGACAGGGCTAATTTTAATATGTGACAGGTTGAATTCAGCAAAATTTGCCACTGATCCTGATGAAAAACTTCATACAGCTTCATTCTTGTATCTATTAAGAGATGTCTTGGTGTTCCTACAACCTGAGAACAAGTTCACTAGGGCATGTGATTCTTCTTCCTCCATAGTAAAAATTGATATAAACTCTTTCAAACCACTTCCATATAATTACCCAGAAGACCCAGTTAGGAAAGACGATATCTTTGGAGTATTCCTTTATCTTTTCAAATAAAAAAGTTATTTTTTTCTCTCTCTCCCCCTTCTCTTTTGTTTCTTTGATTACTTCAGGCCTTGTAATCAAACTAAGCTTAGTTTCAGGGCCCTTGGGGCAGCATATCTCAGCTCCTGTCAAGCTGCGTTGCAAAACAATCAATCATGTTCTCGCACTAACTTGGCGGAAGTGCCACGACAAGAAGAGTGCGATCCTTTGCTCTTGCCATGAAGTCTCGGTGACAAAAGTTTTTTTTTCTTCCTCCATACAAGAAACTGACTGCATTTGGGGTTATGAATATGCAATGACTCTCATTAGTATTGAAACGCAGGAGCAAGAGCTGACATCCCCCGCCACTTTTGCTGCAGCAGAGTCGTCTAATGAATTGTCTCACTCTTTCACAGGCACGTTTTTTTTTTCTGTTGTGGCTCCCAGTTCCAAGGGGAGTCACCCGGTTTGAGAATACCATTGACTGTGGAAATTAATTGCTGAGGACCTCTCTTGATTCTGCTAAACATTGTTGAGACAGTGTTTAAATTGTCAAAACAGAAAAGCGTTAAACTCTGCATGAGGCAAAATCTTCATAAAGCAGAAAACCCTAAAATAGATATATAGCGCACGATAAGTCATACAAAAATCTGACATCCTACTGGTTTGTTTATTAGACGGCTGAATGGGGGGAAAAACTGAGCCGAGAGCAACTTTCTTCAAATGAATGGGCTGCTAACACACAGCTTTTCTCTGAGTCTTTTACTATTTTAATTCTCTTTTTGTGTCCTTGGTCCTCTGCCAAATATTTTAAGGCTAAGACAAGCAATCTTTCATGAATAAGTTACAGATAACGGTATGCTTTTCAAACACTGATTAAGATATTCAGGCGAAGTGATGTGTATTGCATAAAGAGATACCAGATACATTCAGGACTAGCTGGCGGTTTTTTTTTTCAATGGAAAATGTTGTGTCGATTCTTTACTGTCAGTCTTAAAATTAGAAGCTTTCTTGCTGCGTGATCACAAAGTACAGAATGATAAATGAGGTAGAAAAAAATTGTATTGGGGTATAATTAAATAAGATTAATATATAATACATTATATAAACCAATGTGATTGTGAAGATTGTGATTTCAAGTGAGCATTCATTTATAACATAACAATTTAATTGTAAGTAAACATAGATTTTTTTTTATGCTTGGGAAATCTTCCCTTGCCATTTGTATATTACAGTTCAATTCTACCAAGAACCTCCCTTATCATGGTATTGTAGGTGGTCCTTTGCTTAGCTGACACTGTATAGAAGATACCAGTCATTGCAACACCAAATGAAAACCAAGTTAGATATATAATGTCCAGCACTTCCCGTATACAGGCAGTCCCTGGGTTACAAACATCCGATTTACAAACGACTCCTACTTACAAACGGAGGGAGACAACAGGAAGTGAGAGGAAATCTACCCCTAGGAAATTCACTCCTGTTATGCCCCGTACACACGGTCGGATATTGATCGGACATTCCGACAACAAAGTCCTAGAAATTTCCGACGGATGTTGGCTCAAACTTGTCTTGCATACACACGGTCACACAAAGTTGTCAGAAAATCCGATCGTTCTGAACACGGTGACGTAAAACACCTATGTTGGGACTATAAATGGGGCAGTAGCCAATAGCTTTCATCTCTTTATTTATTCTGAGCATGCGTGGCACTTTGTGCGTCGGATTTGTGTACACACGATCGGAAATTCCGACAACGGATTTTGTTGTCGGAAAATTTTATAGCCTGCTCTCAAACTTTGTGTGTCGGAAAATCCGATGCAAAAAGTGTGATGGAGCCTACACATGGTCGGAATTTCCGACAACAAGGTCCTATCACACATTTTCTGTCGGAAAATCCGACCGTGTGTACGGGGCATAAGAGTTATCATGAGAAAAAGACATCTCCACTGAAGCTTTATCACCAATCCTTAGTTCCACAACAACCCAAAATATTCAAAATCCAATTGTCATAGAGACAGAAAGAGAGGTGAAATCTTCTGAACAGGGGCACAGACAGCAAAACAAATGTTACAGGGGTGTTAACCCTTCCCTATGCAATCCAAAAAAAGTAAACATTTTTTTTGGCTGGAACTACACTTAAAAAATGTACCTGTTCTGACTTACAAACACCCGGGGACTGCCTGTAGTGGTGGAATGTAGAATATATAAAGTACATGGTTGTACCACACTACTGCTCTGTATAAACCAAGGGTGTTGAATTAAGATTCATGTTACATTCATTAGAATTTTCCTAAAGCAAAGATACAAATCTCATGTTTGTGCTATTACTTAGATGCTTTACATCAAGGGACTCCTTTAGATCATAAGTTCCTCTTTCACATCATAGCCTCCCCCTTTACCTCACAGTCACCTTCACATTACAGCCCCCCCCCCTTTAAATCACAGATCCTTATTTACAACACAGGCTCCAGTTTTACATCAAAGCCCCTGTTTACATCACAGTCCCTACTTTACAGCAGTGTCCTCTGACCTCTTCACATCACAGTTCCCTAAAAGCATAGAAGAAAACAGAGGGCGCATAGGCCTAGTGCATCATCCTCAATAAATGTCTTTAATAAATAAAACAGAGGTAAGTATCATACTCACAAACAAATGCTTGAATCATAGCTCATCATAAAAGTCATGTGCTCAAATCCATGTAGGAGTATCCACATCACATAGGACTATCTTGCAGAAACATAGGCTAACGCGTTTCAAGGTTTACCTCTTACTCAGAGGCTTTGACATTTATTGAGGATAATGCGCTAGGCCTACGTGCCCTCTGTTTTCGTGTTATCGGACCTCAACCGTCTTTGGAAGGCAGCGAGGTGTGCATTATCCACTCAGATGTGTCAGAATATGAGATTATAATTGCATTGGGGCTCACGGCATTCCATAGGAGATTGATTATTGTGGTTTTTGAAGTACCCCCTTTACATCAGTATCCTTATTCCACCTCTCCTTAATGTCACAGTCCCCCCTTCACATCACAGCCCCCCTTTCACATTACAGTCCCCCCTTTACAGCAGTATTCTCAACCCACTTCACAGCCCCTTATTTACATCATGGTCGCCTCCTTTACATCACAGTCCCCTCCCTTACATTACAAAGAGAGAGCACAGGACAGACCTGCAGCAGGTCTGGATAGAGAGCAAGAGCTGCCAAACATTTCATGTTAAAGTGGAGTTCCACCCACTTTTACAACTTTATCTTAAAGGAATGACAACCCCTCCACCACTCGATTTTGGCTAGTTTTTTTCTTTTCCTTACTTATCTTTTATGAAGTACCTTGTGTACTTCTGCCCCTGCATCACCCCGGCTCAGTGCGTCATGTCCTCTTCTCCCCTGCTGCCTTCTGGGACCTTAGTGTGTCTCAGAAGATGACGGGGCCATTTAGGAAGTGCCGCGCGGCTCGCACATTGGCAGTAGGAAACCGGCAGTGAAGCCTTAGTTGGTATGGCGGTGCCTGCACCCAATCCGATGGACCCGATCCAACGGGCTCCCTGGACAGGTAAGTGTCTTTAAATAAATGTCAGCAGCTGCAGTGTTTGTAGCTGCTGACTTTTAAAGAAAACATTTTGCAGCTGGAACTCCTATTTTAACCAGCAGAATATTGGTTGCTTGGACCACCTTTCTTTTTAGACCTGCCACATGTCCTGATCTCTGCTCTAATGTGAGCATGACAGTGGCAGCAGCTGTGGCTGGATGGGGGGAGGACATCAAGGCTGCTAAATGGCATTGCCCTGGTCCAGATATGATTGGTACTCAGTGTGAGTGATCCCTGTTATAAACTGTTGTGTACATTTGTATTTGGCTGCTGTATACACCATACTACATGTTATATATGACACATTTTCCAAAATATAAAATATACGTAGTAAACCATAAAAATGAAAAAAAAAACTGCTCAGGTTAAACAGTGATTAGTTCATTAGAACTCAGCAGCCAACACAAAGTTTTAGATACTAAAACGTATACAGACTGACAATCCAAAGAGTATAGCGCTAAATATAATTAAACTCAAAAAACATCTGCAATGTATCCTAAAACTAATATAAAGTAATATCAGTATAAGTCAAAATTATATCTGTGCTGTTTGTACTTTACTTTATACATGACCATAATAAAAAAACAAAGTGTTCATCCATACACAATACAAGGTGTGAGCAATCTTATCCAGATAACAACAAAGTCCAGCAAACATGCCCTCTCCTTTAACCCAAAACACTGTGAAGCTAATGTGGTGCAAATATATTCCACTATTCCACTCTCCAGGGTTCCACCAAAGCTTCCAGTAAGGACAGAGAACAGAAAAACACACACTGCTTACCGGAGATCCATGGCCCTCTAACGTAATGAGTGGCCATAAGCATTTGCAGGATCTATCCCAGTATTTGCAAGAAGAGATTGCTCCCAGCTTCCTAGCTGACTCTACTCACAAGGCAAGGAAACATAAGAAGAAACCAAACCTCTTAGTGCAGTACAGTAAAAAAAAATGTAAAAAAATCTTTATATAAAAAACAAATTGTGCACTCACATTAAAAACATCTTGGTTTGAACATCACATAAATAGCTGCGGTTAAATTCATTCCCAATCCTCTGGCTGGTGTCATCGTGTGACAAAACGTATAGGACAGAGCCTGATGTGACGTCATCACGCACATCGGCCGCAGGCTGGAGGACTAGGATCAGAATTGAATTTACCTTCAGCTATTCATATGATGTTCAAACCAAGATGTTTAATGTGAGTGCACAATTTGTTTATAAATAAAGCCTTTCATTTACTTTTGCAGCTCTGTGAGTGGAGTGGTAGGAAGCTGGGAACAATTTCTCTATGGAATTATTGGGAAAGATCACACACACACTTATGGTCGCTCATTAAATTAGAGGGCAATGGATCTCCAGTAAGCAGTGTGTGTTTTTCTGCTCTCTGTTCTTACTGGAAGCTTTGATAGAACCCTGGAAAGTGGAACATACGGTATTTGCACAACATTAGCTTCACAGTGCTTTGCTGGACTTTTTTGTTATCATAATAAGATTGCTCACAAATTGTATTGTGCATTGGGGATACATTTGGTTTCTTATTATTTATTATGTGAAAACACATGTGGTTTACGGCCATGTGAGTGAAACCTTCTACTGATATTACTTTATATTAACCACTTCAATACAGGGTACTTTCCTGCCCAGGCCAATTTTTAGCTTTCGGCGCTGTTGCACTTTGAGTGACAATTGCGCGGCCATGTACCAGGTTGTACCTATATGAAATTTTTTTTAAAAATTCACACAAATAGAGCTTTCTTTTGGTAGTATTTAATGACCTCTGGCTTTTTCAGTGTTTGCAAATTTTTTTAATAAAAACCCAAATTTTTCTTCGTCTCTGTTACATTACATTTTGCAAATAAATAATATTTCTTCATAAATTTAGGCCAAAATGTATTCTCCTACATTTCTTTGGTGAAAATAACCCAAATCAGTGTTTAGTATTTAGTCTGTAGGAAAGTTTTAGAGTCCACAAACTATGGTATAAATATCTGAAAATCGATCAATTCTGATGTACTGACACCCTATCTTACTTCTTGAGGCCCAGAAATGCCAGGACAAATACTCCCAAATGATCCCTTTTTGGAAAGTAGACAATCCAACGTATTTAGTAAGAGGCATGGTGAGTTTTTTGAAGTTGTCATTTTTTTGTCACAATTTTTTGAAAAAATTAAGAAATGTAAAAAATTTTTTTTTTCCACTTCTATTTTTTTACATACTGTCACCAGTGCAGTACTGTGCCATCATATAACTGGTGTGGTGGTGGTCAGTTTATTTTATTTAGAGATTCACTATTTGAATTGTCACCATGAAATATACATTGTGCTGAAATTTATGTAATCTGTTATTATCTATTCCTTTACCTTCAAATCACTAGAGTTTAGATCAGTGGTTCTCAACCTGGGGGTCGGGACCCCCTCGGGGGTCGAATGACGATTTGCCAGGGGTCACCAATCCTGGGATGTTCCTGAAGCCTGCACTGCTCTCCCAGCCTTTTCGCAGCCGCTCATTCAGTTCATGGCATGGCTGGGGGGCAGAGACTAGAGGTCAGCTGACTGATGAGGAACGTGAAGTGGGAGGGGCTGGAGGAGACCCTATCTCCTGATTTTGGCATAGGTGTCACTGCTGCAACACATCACAAAGTTGGAGACACGATGAGTAACACTACCTGTGATTATAGTTGCCATTAAAAGTCTGCACTACATTTCTCGGATCAGCAGAAGACCTTGATCAAGAGCACCTAAGTTGGCTGATCAGAACTCCCCCCAGCACTGACACTGATCCCACTCCCCCACCAGCACTGCCACTCATCCCAACTCCCCGCCAGCACTGCCACTCATTCCATTCCCCCCACCCATCACCAAGGAGTAAGAGAAGGAATAAAAATGAAGAATACATGGAAGGGAGAGGAAAAGAGGGGGAGGAACAAAGAAAAAGGGAGAGAAAGAACAAGAACGACGGCTAGAGAGAGGGATGGGGGAAAAAAAAAACAGGAAATTACGATATAAAGAGATAAAAGGCAAAGAAAGGAGAACAAAGAGAGTGGAACATCCTAAAATGTACCATAAGGGGTTTTATTACTGTACAAGTGGGATCGCTAAATGTCGGTGGGATAAGGGTACAAATTACTTGTCTGGCCCTGGGTGCTGCCAACCCACGCTACGAAAATTATTTTTCTGTTAGGGGTCCCGACAACTTGGGTAATGTTATCAAGGGGACACAGCACTGGGGAGGTTAAGAACCACTGGTTTTGATTATGTAAATATAAACAATCCACTATGAGCCGAAATGAACACACTTATAGTTGCTCATTTATGTATGTATGTGTAAAGAAATCATAAGAATTAACATCTCTTATTTGTTCCCTTTCAGTCATTGAAATATACCATGGAAAGCATTTAGTCAAATTTTGTTTAAAGCGGAAGTCCGCCCCAAAAAAATAAAATAAAAAACCAGCAGCTACACATACTGCAGCTGCTGGCTTTATAATAGGACACTTACCTGTCCTGGAGTCCAGCGATGTCGGCACCCCAGCTGATGTTTCCATTAGCTGTTGGGTGCTGCCGCTGCCATTGCGGGTAAGGTTTCCAGCAGTGTAGCCTTTCAGCTTCACGCCGGGAACCCTACTATGCATGCGCGGGGCCCATTCCTCTCTCCTACTGGCCCAGCGACAGGGGAAGGAGCAGGAGGGAGCCCCAGTCGTGATGTCAATAGCCTCAACTGAGGCTCCCGGAAGTGGGGAAGGATACTTGTCAAAGACAGGTATCCTGTCTCCCCTTCCCCCTGAAACGTGCCAATTGTGGCACCGGAGGGGGGAGGAATCAGATGAGCGGAAGTTCCACTTTTAGTGGAACTCCGCTTTAAGTGCAAAAAACAAAACAAAACACCATGTTGTTCCTGACAGAAATCAAGTGTGTCACCATAAGGAATATGTTACTGGAAGGATCACCATGTGAAAAAAAGAGAAAATGAAGCCTGAAAAAAGAAAAGTAAGCCACTACATCTAAGGACTGGTAAGCTGCATATATTACACTTTTGTTCTTGGGTTTAGATACACCTTTAAGCAACAGTATCTATAGTCTTAAGTTTGCCTCATTCATGCTTTCTGTGAAGTACAAAACAATGCCCTGTAATTCATGGATGGCCATTCCATATGTTTACCAGGGGTCTCAGAATAGTGAAGGACATGATGACCTTACACACAAATGGAAAAAACCTCCATCTGTCTTGAATTTTGAGCCTACCTTACCCAGTGCACACTTATTCTGACATCCTCTCACCCCTTACTCTTGTTAATACATGAGTATGTTGTACTAATCATTTCAAGAGGTTGGATAACAACGTGAATAAATGATTAATACTCTTGCTAATAGGACACAGCCACCACCTGGTGGTAATGTGGTTGATTTCCCACGGCTGGCAAAATCTGCAGAGTTATGCCCCGTACACACGGTCGAATTTTCCGATGGACAATGTCCGATCGGAGCGTGTTGTCGGAAATTCCGACCGTGTGTGGGCGCCATCGGACATTTTCCATCGGATTTTCCGACACACAAAGTTGGAGAGCAGGAGATAAAATTTTCCGACAACAAAATCCGATCGCGTCAATTCCGACCGTGTGTGGCCTGTTCCGACGCACAAAGTGCCACGCATGCTCAGAAGAAATTCCGACACGGAACAGCTCGTTCTGGTAAACTTAGCGTTCGCAATGGATACAGCACTTTCGTCACGCTGCAATGTCAAAAATGGTTTAATACAGCGCACTCTCTTCTTCTTTATAATGTGACAAGAATTAAGTAGTTTTGCTGCTCATATTCACACACACTTCTCACAAAGTTTTATTTGTCTTTTTTTAGTGGGATTCCCTCAATATATTGTTATTAGTTGTCACATCTGACAGTTTGATATTTATTTATTTATTTATTTATTTTTTTTAAGCCTTTTTTTTTCTTTAATGTTTGTATTTTTTGCAAGGCTGATCTTTGTTCAATGTTATTTTTATTTTTACTCCAGAATATTTTTGTGTGTGTTTTGTGTGTCAAGTTACCACAACACCATTGATATCTTTTATTATTTAATCTCCATGAGATTGTTTGTTGTTGGTGTCCCTTGTTAATTTCACATTGTATATTAGAAATGTACCTGAATCCTCACAAACAAACTGTCATTTTTGAAGTAAAACACATAGGAGAGTATAATTCAAACAAAAATCCTTTATTAAGGTATCAGAACCAAACAAAGAGGAAGGCAACACTGGATCAACATGAGAAATTAGTGAAGCCTGGGACCCCCACGGCAGACAACAATTCTTCAACATCAAAATTGGTGGCCTGAGGAGTCCATATATAAGGGAGGGCAGTCTGGTCCGGGATTCACAGAGATCGGGATAGCAGCAGATGACATCAGTGTCCCCAGGCTGTGGTACCACAAGAGGCTGCATTTTTTGGCCGACCAGACTGGATCCAGGGTCCAATCACTCTCTAGTCTTCCTTTCACACTTCCTTCCGGGCTGTGGCTGTGCAGTTGGAGATGTGGCAGGAGGAGGAGTAGGACCTGGAGGAGGAGGAGGACTGGGGGGACCTGGAGGAGGACTGGGGGGACCTGGAGCAGAGGGAGGAGGAGGAGGAGGACCTGCAGGAGGAGGAGGAGGACCATCCCAAAGATGTGTGTCAGGTGTAATTTGGCCCCTCATACCTTTCTCCAGAGCCTCTGATATGAGGGCCTCACACATGGCTTGTTGGCCCTCCTCCATCCTCTGCATTTTATATGCAATGAATGCACCAATGTTCTCCTGCCTGGTGTGGGGTGCTCCCAGGGCCTCTGTAGCCCTACAAAAAAATCTGATAGCCGCCTCCTCTAGGGTACTCCTCCTACTGCCACTTTCTGTTTTCACCGGGGGTGGAGGGACCTGCACATCAGCCAGCCGGCTCGGCCCGGCCACCTCCTGGCTGAGATTTCCCTGTGTATGAAAAAGGGACATGGTTTTAGTTTTTGCATCATCAATCACAATCATAAATTAGTACTCCCAACTAACATCTAGTTAACATCATTGATTGGACAAGCAGAAATATTTAGAGGAATGCTAAATATTGGCTCAATCTGGGCTCCTCCACATGCGGCCTGGAAGGCCCAGGTTGGGCGTCAGAAACCTCAGCCAGGGGGGAAGGAAGCGTGGAAGGAAGACTTGAGAGGGATAGCCTGGGTTCAGTCTGGCCTGCCAGAAAGTGCAGCCTGTCGTATTACAACATCCTGGGGACATAGATGTCATCTGCTGCTCCGGATCTCTGTGAATCCAGGACTTTCCTGCGCTCCCTTATATATGTGCTCCTCAGGCCACCAATGAAGATCTTTAAATAGGTGATGTCTGCCGTGGGGATCACCTGCTTCACAATTTCCAACAATTGCTCCAGTGCTGCCTTCCTCTTTGCTTGGTTCTTGTAATGGGGGTGGGTAATCTCCCACAGACAGGGCAGCTCCCTTAGCATATCAATGAATAGTGACATGAAGTCAGTATCTTCTTTCAGTACCATATCCATGTTCACTGCAAGACACAACACAAGACAAAGCCTAATGTCAGACCAAACTCTCCTAATCTTGTTACAATATAGGCCTTAATCTATAGAAGCAGTATAGGCCCAAGTTTGTCTCTTACCTTCGTTTTTACGATCGGCGCGTGCAATGCTCCTTCCTCCGCTCACAGATCAAACGTAATACGCACGTGTGTTACGCTTTATATACACTGCGCATGCGTGTAACTCCGCCCGCCCCTGACGTTCTTTCTAGTGTATTCCCCGCCCCTTTTCGTTCGGCGCAGTGGGTGAAGAGCATGATGGCGGACATACAGCAGGTGCGGGCTAATTGTAGCAACGAGGAGGAGGAGGAGGAGGAAAGGGCGGATCCAGGCACGTCCCGATCCAGAAGGAGACGTTTTAAGGCCACAAATATGTCGTTTGGGGAGATGTTGGAGATGGTCGACATCATGAGGAAGTCCGACTATGACGGAAAATATGGGCCTTACCCCAACCCCAATATCCGAAAGGCCAAAATCATGGCGAAAGTGGTCAGGAGTCTAGAGCGGAATTTCGGGGTACGAAGGTCTAAAGATCAGCTCAGGAAGCGGTGGTCGGACCTGAAGTTGAGAGAGCCAGAGCAGTACCGAAAGATCCGGAGAGTGCTGCAAAAAAGTAAGTAGTTGTGCTGTGTTCCTATTCTTTCTGTCTTTATTACGTTCGTTCTGCGCCATATGCTTGGATTAGTTGTAACGTTTCCAAAGGTCAACTTTAATGTTCATGGGCACATTATTCGTTCGTATCAAACATTTTTCTTTCGGCCTCTAGAACACCATTGTTTAGGCCATATGCATTTTCACACATTTTTGGGGGCCTACTTGGATGCCAACTATTTGTTTGTGTAGATGGGTTTGTTACTAGAATGAAATGCCAACTAGATTCTGTGTAAGGAGAGGACACTGAGCAGCTGTTTTCACATCTGGACACTGGAGCACTAGTGTGGGACAAAAGAACACAATTTTTATTAGGGGGGCCACACAGGTGCTCCAGTGTATACTATAGGGGGGTCTGTATCTGTGAAGCGTGTACAAAACAGGTAAAGTATTGCAGCTTGACAAAGGGCAATAAAAAAAATACATCTTGGAACTCGGCTAAAATAGACAATTGTACCCCACTTCCAAGCAATGTTTCCTATTTATAGTTCTGCCATCAAATTTCTGTGTGCTAAGTATACCATTTTTGTTTTACATAGGGGAGAAAAGACTCGGAGGACACCCCTCATCCGAGGAGACCAGAGACCCCCCACCTCTGGAAGAAGGAGAAATACTGCAAACCCAAGAAGAAGAGCAGGAGGAAGAAGAAGATGTGGTGGAGATTGGCACCACAACAGGTGAGTGTCTGCGACCACAGACTCAGGTAAAAGAGATGGCTGGTGGCAGATTTTTGAGACCTTTTTTTTTGTTCTTTATCTCTTTTTAGGTGATCGTGATGTGAGGGAGAGAGAACGCTTTACTTCAGAAAGTGCCCAGATCCTGATCGGGGAGATCATGGGATGTAATTTCGAATTGCACAACATACAGCAACAAATCAGTGATGTTATTAAAAAAAATAATAACATCATTGATGTTTTGGGGCGAATTTAAACCCCACAAAATCCCTTTTTTTATTGTGGTCCAATCTTTTAAAATTTTTTACAATGTTTTGAAAAGCCAAATTTGGAGGATGCACACAGTGTGCCAACATGTGCTATCTGCCATCACGGGAGATCAATGGACGCGTTTTGGGGGGCAATCCCTTCCTCAATTATAAAGTAGCGTTGAGGAAGGGCTTGCTCCCCCCAAACACGTCCCTTGATCCCCCCTGATGGCAGATAGCACATGTTGACATTTGTAGATTGGTGTGCATCTTCCAAATTTGGCTTTTCCAGGGGTGATTTCCCCCCATCTGAACGCTATATCAAACCCAGTTCCTAAATACTGATGTCTGATATAGCCTTCAGGTTTGACCTAATGTGAACTTTGTAAGTTCAAGTTTTTTGGCTTTCTTGTTGGTTTTACACAGGCCTGTTTTATCTGAAATGGATATTTCGAATTTTCATAATGCTACTGCAAACATTGTTATACAACAAACATGTTGGTTTGTTTTAAAAACCTTTGGTAAATGCACATGTGATTGTGCAGCTATAAAAAAGTGGCTTAATCAAGAATGTGTGGATTATTGTCTCAACACTACAACACTTTTGGGGTGATGTAATTGCTGTTTTATGCAAAAATGGGGGTTATTTCCTAAGGGAAAAGACACTTTGCACTACAAGTGCAGGTTCAGTGCAGTTGCAAGTGCACTTGTAGTGAAATGTGTTTTTGCATTTAGGAATTACCAGCCAACACAGTTTTTTCTAAGGTTACCCAATCACGACATTTTCTGCACTCAGCACATTTCTGTCAGGGTCAGCTAAAAGAAACACAAGCAGTAAATGTCCACAAAGAATTTTTTTGGGTTGGTTTTTATTTTAAAAAGTTTTCACAGATTGTCTGGCATATTGATAGCCCCCCTACCCGCAAAGAACTCCAGGTAGCGTAACCGGACATCACGGGCACTCAGGGAGGGCAAGCCAGGACGGCCACTTTCAAGCGCCGTCAGTGTTGATGGATTTGGATTTCCGGCCTCAGGCCCAACTGAGCCAGCATAGTTTGCTGAATTTTTTCTTAAAAAATTATGGAGAACACAGCAGGCAAGTATTATTTGGTTCAGTTTATACTCCGCCATATGGATGGGTGTCAGAAATAATCGGAACCGGCTGGCCAGGATTCCAAATGTGTTCTCCACCACTCTTCGGGCTCTGGCCAGCCGGTAATTAAAAACCCTCTGTTCCGGGGTGAGGGTCCTCATCGGGAATGGCCGCATCAGGTGGTCCCCCAGCGCAAATGCTTCATCAGCAACGAACACAAATGGGAGACCTTCAACATTGTCCTCTGGAGGTGGCAAGTCCAAGCTGCCATTCTGGAGACGCCTGTAGAACTCCGTCTGGGCGATCACTCCACCATCGGACATCCGGCCATTCTTCCCCACGTCCACATACAAGAAGTCGTAATTAGCCGTCACCACCGCCAACATCACTATACTATTAAACCCCTTGTAATTATAATAGTACGACCCCGAGTTGGGTGGTGGGACGATGTGGACGTGTTTCCCATCAATTGCCCCTCCACAGTTAGGAAAGTCCCACCGCTGGGCAAAGTGGGAGGCCACAGTCTGCCATTCCTGTGGCGTGGAAGGAAACTGTTGAGGAAAAAACAATAAACATTACTATTTTGGCAAAGAAACCTGGCAAGCAGATTAGACACAAACATTCTGGGTCAACCTCCAGATAGCATTTATTAAGGGGAAATTAACAACAACAAAGTATAAGGTACACCTATCATATCCCCCCCCCCCCCTCATGGGCCATTTCTAACATTATAGGGGGGGGGGAACTCTTGGACAGGTAACCCTCTTCACTTCATTGAGAGATGAATGCCTAAATACAGGGTATTACTTGGAACAGCCCCTCCTTAGTTACACTATTGGCAGACCACTGGACAGGTAAGAAGTGTCATAATACAAAGATATAAATACACACTGTACACATTTGAGCACATTTGGACATTCTGCTATTACCTATCAAGATCATAATAGGATACAAGAACTTTAAACAGTACCATTGGAAAGTATACAGGCAGGCCCTTGCACTACATGCTTTGGGGAATTCATCCATAAATCTGACCAGTAAAGAGATGGGTATAGTGTGTATGGGTTTGGCAAAGTCAGCAGATAGATGATTGAGGATAGAGAATTGGGATCAGCTGACTTAGCAGTTGGGGGGAGGGAGGGTTACAAAAAATTTGGGGACACCACAAAAAAAAGCCTCTGGCCCTCTGCCTGAATTTAAATCAAAAATAACATTTCCTAACATTTTAGGGGGTGTTTGGGGTAAAGCACTACTATGGAGCTGATAAAATACATTGTTAAGTGACTACATGAGGTGAATATAGGGCCAGGAGACACCATGCTGGGGAGGTTATTGAAGGGCAAATATGTATGAAGGACATAAAATAATAATTACATAAAAATCCAGCATGCATGAGGACAAAGGGGACATTCACAGCATATTACAATCATTGTAATTAGGGAATGAGGAAAGAAATACAATATATTAGCAAACATTCAATACAATAAAATGTGATATTAAAGGATAAAAATCTTACCTTCATATACTCCTTCTGCAGGACCTGGATGATGGCAGAACAGGTCTCTGGGATAATGATCCCCAGAGCCTGGGGGGAGATGCCTGTCGAGAACTTGAGGTCCTGCAGGCTTCTCCCTGTGGCCAAATACTGCAGGGTAGCGACCAACCTCTGCTCCGGAGTGATGGCTTGCCTCATGCAGGTATCCTGCCTGCTGATATAGGGGGTCAGCGAAGCCAACAAACGGTGAAACACGGGGTCCGTCATCCTGAGAGAGTTCCTGAAATCATCAGGATTATTCTCACGGATCTCACGGAGCAAAGGCATATGAGAGAACTGGTCACGCTGAAGCAACCAATTCTTGGTCCATGAACTCCTCCCCACCCTGTTCATGGACTGGACTTGTGTCAAGGTCAGGACCCCAACACCAAGCCCCCGCACAGCACGAACTCTACGAGGAGTAAGCATACGAAACATGGCTAGAAAACGGTCGGCTGCTCAGAACGAAGTAACAGAACGCACTGAAGGACAGCAAGGCCTGTGAAGAGCGACCTGAAAAACAGCAACGAGCGGACAAGATCGCACAGAAAACTCCAATACGAACTGACTGCACGCACTGAAGAGCAGATACAAACCCACAAGCACAAACTGAACGGCAGAAAACTATCTGAAAGCCACGAGTCTGAAAAAGCGCGAATCGTCTCTCACCAAACTTTTACTAACACGAGATTAGCAAAAGGAGCCCAGAGGGTGCTGCGCTTGGTTCTGAACTGGCCTTTTCTAGTCTCGTCGTACGTGCTTGACGTCACCGCGTTGTTGTCGATCGGAAATTCCGACAACTTTGTGCGACCGTGTGTAGGCAAAACAAGTTTGAGCCAACATCCGTCGGAAAAAATCCTAGGATTTTGTTGTCGGAATGTCCGAACAAAGTCCGACCGTGTGTACGGGGCATTAGTATACTGTCCTTGTGGAAAGAGAAAATGTCGATTTTCTCTGGGGGCTTTGATTTGCATACTGGGATTTTTTTTAAGGAAAGTCAGAGACATAAAGGCATTGTCCCAGAGCAAAGTATCTAAGACACAGATGAGACACTGCTTTCATCTGTAATCAATCTTCTACATGCAGAAGATATGACCGCAAATATGAATTCCATTCGAAATCAAATTTATTCTATTCAAAATTTGAATTTTGAAAGATGGTTATATTTTTTCCATTCCATTATATTCTATGATTTTTTTATTCTATTCTATTCTTTTCTATTCTATATTTTTACTTTCTATTCTATTCAAATTCAAATTTATTCTTTTCAAAATTCAAATGTCAAGTTTTTTTTCTTTTCTATTCTATTCTTTTCTATTCTTTCTATTCTATTCTATTGTTTTTCTATATTCTATTATTTCCTATTATTTAATTTTAATTTTTTTCTTTTCTATTCTATTCTTTTCTATTATATTTGAATTCAAATGTATTCTATTTAAAATGCGAATTCTGGGAGATGATTATATTCTTTCCATTTTCTTTCTATTTATTCTATTTGAAATTCAAATTTCAAATTTCAGAAGATGGTTATATTCTTTCTATTTTATACTATTGTATTCTTTTTTGTATTCTATTCCTTTATTTTTTATGTTATTTTTGTCTGTTCCTTTATTTTCTATTCTTTTCTATTATTTTATTTTCTGTTCTATTGTTTTATATTCTATTATATTCTTTTCTATTCTATTCCTTTATTTTCTATTCTATTATATTTTCTTCTGAAATTCAAATTCAAATTCACTTAAGAAAGTATTCAAATTCAATTAGAAAATGATTCGAATTAGATTTGAAAAGTATTTGAATTTCATCCAAAAAATTTCTTTCATTATTTCAGATTCATTTAAATTTGTTACTATTGTAATTTGGAAATTTACATGTGTGATGGAGATATTGAATTCCATATTTATATCAATGAGATTCAAGCGTACCATCGTGAGGACTTTCTAATTAGATTACCATGCCCCATTTTGTATGATGTGTACGTGTATGTATGTATGTATCTATCTATCTATGTGTATGTGTATATATATATATATATATATGTATATATATATATATATATATATATATATATATATATATATATATATATATATATATATATATATTTATATATATATAGGTGTATTTTTTATAGGAACATGTACTAGAAGGTGGGCCTACTTACTGTTTTGGCATCTCAAACACACCTTTTGTGTTGGCCTGCTATCCGCATAGTAACTAAGTTACCCTATTGTTCGTAGAGAGAGCCAGGGCAGACATTGCGTCTCTCGAGTCCTTGTAATGCTAATTAATGTTATATCACAGAGGGCTGACGGTTGGAAATCAAGAGATAGTTAAAAAGGTACTCTTCAGGGGTAGCCAATCAGGATTCAATGCCACTTGTGGGTTCTAACAACATAAAACCAAAAAACCTAGAGAGGCTTGGGCTCTCCGACTGACGGTCTAGATGAAGGATGGTTACGTAAGACTTCTCCATATAATGTATCTCTATGTTTCTTTTCTTTCCTGTAACTTTTTCTACTGTAGGATTTGGCCTTAATACCTTATTAATCTCTTGATAGCATGGGTATTACCTTAATAGCAATATTTATTATCATTGGTAACATTGTTGTTTTTAAGGTTATATCATTTATGTTATAGTTGCTAATCTCATATTACCACAAGTTTCTTTTCTGTACAATAGTAAGTTTAAATAAATTAGATTGTTACCCTTTTCGAACAGATATCATTCGTTCTTAATTTCATGGGTTGATTCATATATAGATAAAAGGTTTTAATCACTTATGTATCATTAAATATATAAGTGAGGTATGTATAAAGGTATCCACGTCACATGGTTCTAACAAAGGCCATAATAGATATGGAAGCTAAACATAAACAATCTTTAGCGATGGAAACAGCCACAGCTTTACTTGATTTAAGGAAAAAACTACAGTCCATTTTCAACTTTAAAGCCCAAAAGATACTTTTTTCAAGAAAAAGGTTCTTTTACGAACACAGAGACAAGTCAGGTAAATTTTTAGCAAAAGCATTAACCACTTGCCGACCGCCTCACGCCTATATACGTGAGCAGAGCGGCACGGGCAGGCAAAATCACGTACCTGAAACGTGATTGCCTTCCCGCGGGTGGGGGGTCCGATCGGACCCCCCCCCGGTGCCAGCTGCGGTCGGCATTTGGTTGGGAGCGATGAGAGACGAGGGGGAGACCATCCGATCGTGGCCCCCCCCTCGCGATCGCTCCCAGCCACTGACAAACATCCCCTGCCTCTGTATAGTACACAGAGGCAGAGGATGTGATGTCATCTCTCCTCGGCTGTCAGTTTCCGTTCCAGCGCCGAGGAGAGATGACATGTAAGTAAGTGCACAACACAAACACACACAGTAGAACATGCCAGGCATACATTACACCCCCGATCCCCCCCCGATCGCCCCCCGATCCCCCCCCAATCACCCCCCCCCCTGTCACAAACTGACACCAAGCAGGTTTTTTTTTTTTTTTTTTTTTTTTTTTTCCTGATTACTGCATAGTGTCAGTTTGTGACAGTTAGCAGTGTTAGGACAGTTACTGTAACCCCCCTGTAGGTCTAGGGTACCCCCCTTACCCCCCCTAATAAAGTTTTAACCCCTTGATCACCCCCCCTCACCAGTGTCGCTAAGCGATCATTTTTCTGATCGCTGTATTAGTGTCGCTGGTGACGGTAGTTAGGGACGTAAATATTTAGGTTCGCCGTCAGTGTTTTATAGCGACAGGGACCCCCATATACTATCTAATAAATGTTTTAACCCCTTGATTGCCCCCTAGTTAACCCTTTCACCACTGATCACCGTATAACCGTTACGGGTGACGCTGGTTAGTTCGTTTATTTTTTATAGTGTCAGGGCACCCGCCGTTTATTACCGAATAAAGGTTTAGCCCCCTGATCGCCCGGCGGTGATATGCGTCGCCCCAGGCAGCGTCAGATTAGCGCCAGTACCCCCCCTAATAAAGTTTTAACCCCTTGATCACCCCCTGTCGCCAGTGTCGCTAAGCGATCATTTTTCTGATCGCTGTATTAGTGTCACTGGTGACGCTAGTTAGGGACGTAAATATTTAGGTTCGCCGTCAGTGTTTTATAGCGACAGGGACCCCCATATACTATCTAATAAATGTTTTAACCCCTTGATTGCCCCCTAGTTAACCCTTTCACCACTGATCACCGTATAACTGTTACGGGTGACGCTGGTTAGTTAGTTTATTTTTTATAGTGTCAGGGCACCCGCCGTTTATTACCGAATAAAGGTTTAGCCCCCTGATCGCCCGGCGGTGATATGCGTTGCCCCAGGCAGCGTCAGATTAGCGCCAGTACCGCGAACACCCACGCACGCACCGTACACGCACCATACACCTCCCTTAGTGGTATAGTATCTGATCGGATCAATATCTGATCCGATCAGATCTATACTAGCGTCCCCAGCAGTTTAGGGTTCCCAAAAACGCAGTGTTAGCGGGATCAGCCCAGATACCTGCTAGCACCTGCGTTTTGCCCCTCCGCCCGGCCCGGCCCAGCCCACCCAAGTGCAGTATCGATCGATCACTGTCACCCCGGTCGTAGTCAAACCAGCACTGCAGTAACACTTGGTGACGTGGCGAGTCCCATAAGTGCAGTTCAAGCTGGTGAGGTGGCAAGCACAAGTAGTGTCCCGCTGCCACCAAAAAGACAAACACAGGCCCGTCATGCCCATAGTGCCCTTCCTGCTGCATTCGCCAATCCTAATTGGGAACCCACCGCTTCTGCAGCGCCCGTACTTCCCCCATTCACATCCCCAACCAAATGCAGTCGGCTGCATGAGAGGCATTTTCTTTATGTCCTCCCGAGTACCCCTACCCAGCGAACCCCCCAAAAAATATGTTGTGTCTGCAGCAAGCGCGGATATAGCCGTGACACCCGCTATTATTGTCCCTCCTGTCCTGACAATCCTGGTCTTTGCATTGGTGAATGTTTTGAACGCTACCATGCACTAGTTGAGTATTAGCGTAGGGTACAACATTGCACAGACTAGGCACACTTTCACAGGGTCTCCCAAGATGCCATCGCATTTTGAGAGACCCGAACCTGGAACCGGTTACAGTTATTATAGTTAGTTACAAAAAAAAGTGTAAAAAAAAAAAAACACAAACAAAAATATAAAATAAAAATAGTTGTCGTTTTATTGTTCTCTCTCTCTCTATTCTCTCTCTATTGTTCTGCTCTTTTTTACTGTATTCTATTCTGCAATGTTTTATTGTTATTGTTATTGTTATTGTTATTATGTTTTATCATGTTTGCTTTTCAGGTATGCAATTTTTTTATACCTTACCGTTTACTGTGCTTTATTGTTAACCATTTTTTTGTCTTCAGGTATGCCATTCACGACTTTGAGTGGTTATACCAGAATGATGCCTGCAGGTTTAGGTATCATCTTGGTATCATTCTTTTCAGCCAGCGGTCGGCTTTCATGTAAAAGCAATCCTAGTGGCTAATTAGCCTCTAGACTGCTTTTACAAGCAGTGGGAGGGAATGCCCCCCCCCCCAACATCTTCCGTGTTTTTCTCTGGCTCTCCTGTCTCAACAGGGAACCTGAAAATGCAGCCGGTGATTCAGCCAGCTGACCATAGAGCTGATCAGAGACCAGAGTGGCTCCAAACATCTCTATGACCTAAGAAACCGGAAGCTACGAGCATTTTATGACGTAGATTTCGCCGGATGTAAACAGCGCCATTGGGAAATTGGGAAAGCATTTTATCACACCGATCTTGGTGTGATCAGATGCTTTGAGGGCAGAGGAGAAATCTAGGGTCTAATAGACCCCAATTTTTGCAAAAAAGAGTACCTGTCACTACCTATTGCTATCATAGGGGATATTTACATTCCCTGAGATAACAATAAAAATGATTTAAAAAAAAAAAAAAATGAAAGGAACAGTTTAAAAATAAGATAAAAAAATAATAATAATAAAGAAAAAAAAAAAAAAAAAAAAAAAAAGCACCCCTGTCCCCCCTGCTCTCGCGCTAAGGTGAACGCAAGCGTTGGTCTGGCGTCAAATGTAAACAGCAATTGCACCATGCATGTGAGGTATCGCCGCGAAGGTCAGATCGAGGGCAGTAATTTTAGCAGTAGACCTCCTCTGTAAATCTAAAGTGGTAACCTGTAAAGGCTTTTAAAGGCTTTTAAAAATGTATTTAGTTTGTCGCCACTGCACGTTTGTGCGCAATTTTAAAGCATGTCATGTTTGGTATCTATGTACTCGGCCTAAGATCATCTTTTTTATCTCATCAAACATTTGGGCAATATAGTGTGTTTTAGTGCATTAAAATGTAAAAAAGTGTGTTTTTTCCCCAAAAAATGCGTTTGAAAAATCGCTGCGCAAATACTGTGTGAAAAAAAAAAATGAAACACCCACCATTTTAATCTGTAGGGCATTTGCTTTAAAAAAAATATATAATGTTTGGGGGTTCAAAGTAATTTTCTTGCAAAAAAAAATTATTTTTTTATGTAAACAATAAGTGTCAGAAAGGGCTTTGTCTTCAAGTGGTTAGAAGAGTGGGTGATGTGTGACATAAGCTTCTAGATGTTGTGCATAAAATGCCAGGACAGTTCAAACCCCCCCCAAATGACCCCATTTTGGAAAGTAGACACCCCAAGCTATTTGCTGAGAGTCATGTTGAGTCCATGGAATAATTTATATTGTGACACAAGTTGCGGGAAAGAGACAATTTTTTATTTTTTTTATTTTTTTTTGCGCAAAGTTGTCACTAAATGATATATTGCTCAAACATGCCATGGGAATATGTGAAATTACACCCCAAAATACATTCTGCTGCTTCTCCTGAGTACGGGGATACCACATGTGTGAGACTTTTTGGGAGCCTAGCCGCGTACGGGACCCCGAAAACCAAGCACCGCCTTCAGGCTTTCTAAGGCCGTAAATTTTTGATTTCACTCTTCACCGCCTATCACAGTTTCGGGGGCCATGGAATGCCCAGGTGGCAAAAAAAAACCCCAAATGACCCCATTTTGGAAAGTAGACACCCCAAGCTATTTGATGAGAGGTATAGTGAGTATTTTGCAGACCTCACTTTTTGTCACAAAGTTTTGAAAATTGAAAAAAGAAAAAAAAAATTTTTTTTTCTCGTCTTTCTTTATTTTCAAAAACAAATGAGAGCTGCAAAATACTCACCATGCCTCTCAGCAAATAGCTTGGGGTGTCTACTTTCCAAAATGGGGTCATTTGGGGGGGGTTTGTGCCACCTGGGCATTCCATGGCCTCCGAAACTGTGATAGGCAGTGAGGAGTAAAATCAAAAATGTACGCCCTTAGAAATCCTGAAGGCAGTGCTTGGTTTTCGGGGTCCCGTACGCGGCTAGGCTCCTAAAAAGTCCCACACATGTGGTATCCCCGTACTCAGGAGAAGCAGCTAAATGTATTTTGGGGTGCAATTCCACATATGCCCATGGCCTGTGTGAGCAATATATCATTTAGTGACAACTTTTTGTAATTTTTTTTTTTTTTTTTTTTTTTTGTCATTATTCAATCACTTGGGACAAAAAAAATGAATATTCAATGGGCTCAACATGCCTCTCAGCAAATTCCTTGGGGTGTCTACTTTCCAAAATGGGGTCATTTGTGGGGGTTTTGTACTGCCCTGCCATTTTAGCACCTCAAGAATCGACATAGGCAGTCATAAATTAAAGGCTGTGTAAATTCCAGAAAATGTACCCTAGTTTGTAGACGCTATAACTTTTGCGCAAACCAATAAATATACACTTATTGACATTTTTTTTACCAAAGACATGTGGCCGAATACATTTTGGCCTAAATGTATGACTAAAATTGAGTTTATTGGATTTTTTTTAGAACAAAAAGTAGAAAATATCATTTTTTTTCAAAATTTTCGGTCTTTTTCCGTGTATAGCGCAAAAAATAAAAACGGCAGAGGTGATCAAATACCATCAAAAGAAAGCTCTATTTGTGGGAAGAAAAGGACGCAAATTTCGTTTGGGTACAGCATTGCATGACCGCGCAATTAGCAGTTAAAGCGACGCAGTGCCGAATTGTAAAAAGTGCTCTGGTCAGGAAGGGGGTAAATCCTTCCGGGGCTGAAGTGGTTAAAGGAAACTTTATTATCTACAAACATAATGGCCATCAAAACCAGACAAAACCAAATAACTAATGATACCCAAAAGATCACCCAGCGATTTCAAGAATATTACACAGATTTATACAACTTATCCTCCACACATAAACCTAAAGACCTTATAGTATCCAAAGCAGAAATAATTCACAAGTTCCTTATATATAGTGACCTACCCATTCTAAAAGACATAGACACACAAACATTAGAAAAACCGATAACAAAAACAGAAATGACTGAAGCCATTAAATCCCTCAAATTAGGGAAAAGTCCCGGTCCAGACAGCCCAACGGCCCATTATTACAAAACTTTTTCCGACATTTTGATACCACACCTCCTTAAAACATTGAACTCCCTAAGGAATCCACAGGCTATTTCTGAGGACTTTTTGAAAGCTCACATAACAGTATTGCCCAAACCAAATAAAGACCCCACAGACTGTGCTAATTACAGACCGATTTCCTTACTGAACATAGATCTGAAAATACATACTAAAATACTAGCAAATCGACTAAGACCATTACTAAATCAAATAATAGGACCTGAACAGTTGGGATTCATGCCAGGCAGAGAGGCCAAAGATAATGTGACCAAGGCCATAAATCTCATTCATAAAACACACATAGATAAATTTGAAGGCATGATCTTGGAAAATAAGGATATGGATGTGGCGCTGTTCCTTTTTTGGTCCTAAGTGATCTAAGGTGTCTTGCTATATTCAACCACTTTAAACAACACAAAAAAAACTGCAAATTTAAATGGGAAACAACATCTCTCACATATTTAGGAATACAATTAACTCCCAAACTAGATTTGATGTATAAAGCCAACTTTCAACCACTCTTACAAAAGGTCACCAAAGACCTAGAGAAGTGGACATTGAAATATTTTTCATGGTTTGGTAGGGCAGCCATAATTAAAATGACAGTCTTACCCAGAATACTATACTTTTTCCAAACAATACCCATATTACTACCTTCAAGCTTCTTTAAATCCTTACACACTATGCTAAGAAAATTCCTTTGGGCCGCCAATAAACCCAGAATTAGTTTAAACCTACTAACTATGAATAAACAAAAGGGAGGCATGGGTTTTCCTAATTTTAAAAATTATTATCTACCCGCACACCTAACTAGAATCATAGATTGGACATGCCACAAAGAGAATACAGATTGGGTGGGATTGGAGAACAATATGGGACCTATTCCGACATCACATACACCATGGATACCCTGGAACCTATGCCCAAAACAATTAAACAACATCCTCTCATTGGGGCCACTTTAAAAAACTTACAAATGAATTTATCAATATAACAATAGGTCGGATACGAAACCACTTTGGTGGCCTTACCAGTAAATACTCTATTATTGAAGTCAATTATTCACTGCTATATGAAACTTATGTACAAATGTTAATATGATTGTACTAATGTTATTTTCAAACATTAATAAAAGCTTTTTGTTTAAAAAAAAAAGTAATTTGGAAATTTGGATACATCTGAATTTCCAAATAACAAAAAATTAGTTTGAATTTCAATTCAGAATGAAATGAACGGCACATGTCTACTAACAGTGGGCAAGAAATCCTAAAGGAGACCTCCTGTGCCTGTAAGACAGTAGTTCTCAACCTCAGTCCTCAAATACCCTCAACGGGCCATGTTTTCAGGTTTTCCTTTACTTTGCACAGCTGCTTTAAATCAATATCAATGACATGGTATTGATAAAAGCTTTTTTATCTAAGGGAAGTTCCCAAAACATGGCCCATTGGGGGTAATTTAGGACTGAGGTTGAGAACCACTGTTGCACATGTACCAAGGTACATTAGCTACTACTTTCCCCAATGTTTCCACGTAAGAGAAAACTAGAAGAAGAGACAATGAAGAGATGAAGAGGGGGGACTAAGGTAGGAGAAGAAAGACATGTAGAAGAGAGAGGAGATAAAAAAGAGAGCTGGGGAGAGAGACTGCTCCAGGGAGGAGGAACCCATGACATTTATGCACAGGTAGCAGTAGGTCTAAAATACACTATGTACTCTCCGAACCCGAACAATAAGTCATGGGATGTTCCCCATACAGTTCAAGTTAGCCTCACATCAGAAGGGTGCAACATCTCGTGGTATGCGGAGGTGTATGTAAATGCTGTTCAAGTGTACAAAGTATTACAGAACTTTTCTTCCCTGTTATATTTAGAGACGTCATAAGGCTTTCCATGTCCCTGGTCACAGGTAAACTGGAGGGGTAATTGGCTGCTTGCATAAAGCTGGAATACATGCCTTGATGCCGTTTAAGAGGTGGATTGTCAAAAAACAGTGATAATGGGAAAAGGGCACTTTATTAGGATGGAATAGATAGTTTATGAGGTGCTGACCCAGATCTTCTCAGGTATGCTGTAGGACTAACTGATTGACACTCTCCCAGAATGGGCGAACCTTCAGACAGCTCCAAAAGATATGCTGTAAAGGAGCCTCTAAGGAGCAGTGCTGACATTGATTAGATATTTGTGGGAAAATGCTATGTAGAACTCCCAGAGCCTCATACAATTGTGAAAGAATCTTGTATCCCTGCTCCTGAAATGTGTTGGCAATGCGCACAGTGTGTGTAAAAAAAATAGCTCTTTCAATCTGTGGAGAAGGTCATACCTTGCTCACTCTACCATTTCTTTAGTTAAGGAGGAATGTAACCTGGTGGGGAAGAGTATAATGCCGCGTACACACGGTCGTACTTTTCGTCTACAAAAGTCCAACGGACGCTGACGGACTAAAGCTGGCTGGTAATCCGATCGTGTGTGGGCTTCTCCGGACTTTCAACGTACTTTTTTAGCCTCAAATCCGACGTACTTTAGATTTGAAACATGCTTTAAAACTTTACTTCGTAACTACGACGGACCCCGAAATCCGCTCGTCTGTGTGCTAGTCCGACGGACAAAAAGCCACGCTAGGGCACCTATTGGCTACTGGCTATGAACTTCCTTATTTTAGTCCGGTGTACGTCATCACGTACGAATCCGTCAGACTTTTGTGTGGTCGTGTGTAGGCAAGTCCGTTCGTTAGAAAGTCTGCCGCAAGTCTGTCGAAAGTCTGCCGGAAGTCTGCCGGAAGTCTGTCGGACAGGCTGTCTGACTTTTGTAGACGAAAAGTCCGACCGTGTGTACGCGGCATAAGTGTTTGTACAACTGAGACAGTAAGTGTCCCAAACATGGCCTGTTCTGCTGTATGAACGAGAGTGATAAAGAGCCAGAGGAGTTCACAAAATGAAGGAGCCAAAATGTATTGTGCTCTAGGAGGCGATCTATATGTTTACAGTGGGGACAGAAAGTATTCAGACCTCCTTAAATTTTTCACTCTTTGTTATATTGCAGCCATTTGCTAAAATCATTTAAGCTATTTTTTTCCTCATTAATGCACACACAGCACCCCTTTATTAACAGAAAAACACAGAATTGTTGACATTTTTGCAGATTTATTAAAAAAGAAAAACTGAAATATCACATGGTCCTAAGTATTCAGACCCTTTGCTCAGTATTAGAAGTAGTAGTAGAAGCACCTTTTTGATCTAATACAGCCATGAGTCTTTTTGGGAAAGATGCAACAAGTTTTTCACACCTGGATTTGGGGATCCTCTGCCATTCCTCCTTGCAGATCCTCTCCAGTTCTGTCAGGTTGGATGGTAAACATTGGTGGACAGCCATTTTTAGGTCTCTCCAGAGATGCTCAATTGGGTTTAAGTCAGGGCTCTGGCTGGGCCATTCAAGAACAGTTACAGAGTTGTTGTGAAGCCACTCCTTCGTTATTTTAGCTGTGTGCTTAGGGTCATTGTCTTGTTGGAAGGTAAACCTTCGACCCAGTCTGAGATCCTGAGCACTCTGGAGAAGGTTGTCGTCCAGGATATCCCTGTACTTGGCCACATTCATCTTTCCCTCGATTGCAACCAGTCGTCCTGTCCCTGCAGCTGAAAAACACCCCCACAGCATGATGCTGCCACCACCATGCTTCACTGTTGGGACTGTATTGGACAGGTGATGAGCAGTGCCTGGTTTTCTCCACACATACCGCTTAGAATTAAGGCCAAAATGTTCTATCTTGGTCTCATCAGACCAAAGAATCTTATTTCTCACCATCTTGGAGTCCTTCAGGTGTTTTTTAGCTAACTCCATGCGGGCTTTCATGTGTCTTGCACTGAGGAGAGGCTTCCGTCGGGCCACTCTGCCATAAAGTCCCGACTGGTGGAGGGCTGCCGTGATGGTTGACTTTCTACAACTTTCTCCCATCTCCCGACTGCATCTCTGGAGCTGAGCCACAGTGATCTTTGGGTTCTTCTTTACCTCTCTCACTAAGACTCTTCTCCCCCGATAGCTCAGTTTGGCCGGACGGCCAGCTCTAGGAAGGGTTCTGGTCGTCCCAAACGTCTTCCATTTAAGGATTATGGAGGCCACTGTGCTCTTAGGAACCTTAAGTGCAGCAGAATTTTTTTGTAACCTTGGCCAGATCTGTGCCTTGCCACAATTCTGTCTCTGAGCTCTTCAGGCAGTTCCTTTGACCTCATGATTCTCATTTGCTCTGACATGCACTGTGAGCTGTAAGGTCTTATATAGACAGGTGTGTGGCTTTCCTAATCAAGCCCAATCAGTATAATCAAACACAGCTGGACACAAATTAAGGTGTAGAACCATCTCAAGGATGATCAGTAAAAATAGACAGTACCTGAGTTAAATATGAGTGTCACAGCAAAGGGTCTGAATACTTAGGACCATGTGATATTTCAGTTTTTTTTTTTTTATAAATCTGCAAAAATGTCAACAATCCTGTGTTTTTCTGTCAATACGGGGTGATGTGTGTACACTAATGAGGAAAAAAATGAACTTAAATGATTTTAGCAAATGGCTGCAATATAACAAAGAGTGAAAAATTTAAGGGGGTCTGAATACTTTCCGTCCCCACTGTACTTACTAGACTCTAACTGGTTTCTGCATATATTGACTTGCAGATTACACACTTCTTCATTGGCAGGGATTAATGTAAACTGTCCTTTACAAAGTGATGCAGAAAGTTGTTTTAGTGCAAAATACATTATTGAGATAAATTTCTATATTATAAGTTACTAGTTATCATTTAGGAATTGAGAAGCTTGGCATCTACAGACATTTGGTCATAGCAAATATGCTTCAAAATATGCATCATAATCTAAATATCCGATGAATAAACTCTAATCTTGCTTTGGTTTTGTTAAAAATAAATATTAGATTGTGTCTGCCCCACTTTACAGTCTTTTTGACAGCCCCAGGTTATTTTCTCCTTGGTGATTTAATTAATGTGTATGTAATTATGGATGAATAAATTATATCTGTTGCCTTGTGACTCTGGTTTGGAACTCTTGACATCTCAGTTTCATGCCTGTGTGCTTGTGTTTTGGAAAGAATTTATTATACTTCATTGCTAGACTACTGTGTGATTTAAGCATGGTCTTAGTAAGTGTAAACAATAAACAACATATTCCGTAAAAAAAAAACCCTCCCAAAATGTAATTGCCTAATTACTGAAGTCGTTACACTACGATCCCCCCAAAAAGCAATCAACTGCACTGCTTGTGTAAAACGTATATCACTTATTTAATACAGCAATATGAAAAACTCACACCCTAACAGCCTAACCCCTAAAACCAATTACAAATACCATATAGCTCATCAAACGGCCCTCTAAAATGTAAACACAAATTTAGCCTAGGTTCACACTATGTCAGTTTCCCTGCGGCTGCCTTTGTGCGGGCAAAAACGCAATTGAATCGGCTGCTGTACCTACAGAAAATGTAGGGAGAAGGTCATCACACCCTTTCCATATTTGCAACCATAGGGAATCACATAGTGCTGCCCCTTCATATAGTGTGAACCTAGCCTAAAGGATTGTAAGCTCTAACGAGCAGGGCCCTCTGATTCTTCCTGTATTGAATTGTATTGTAATTGTACTGTCTGCCCTACTGTTGTAAAGCGCTGCGCAAACTGTTGGCGCTATATAAATCCTGTATTATAATAATAATAATAAAAAAGGTACTGTACACAAAAGCACATACATATAAATAAAGATTTCACAATTGTTATAAACCTCAATTTTTTTAAATTTTTTTATAGAATTATTATTATTTCATTTTTGTAAACCTATAACTATTATAGCTGTAGTGACCACAAAATGATCACTGGTTGCAGATATTCAAAGAAGAAGGTGTTGCTCCAAAACCCCACTAATCCTCCTCCGTCCCAACTTCAAGTGTACCAGGTGCTGCCTAAAGGGAGCCCGTCTCCAATCTGTGTGCCATTTCTGTATGAACATTGGTCCACATACTGATGATGTTACTCATAACAAACTTTACTAGGTCAGCACAAACACACTGATGCCCTGTACACACGATTTTCCGAAACAAAATCCATGTTTTTTTTCCAAAGGATGTTGGCTCAAACTTGTCTTGCATACACACAGTCACACAAATCTTGTCGGAAATTCGGAACGTCAAGAGCGCGGTGACGTACAACACGTACGACGAGCCGAGAAAAATGACGTTCAATAGCCAGTGCGGCTCTTCTGCTTGATTCCGAGCATGCGTCGGAATTGTGTACACACGATCGGAATTTCCAACAACGGATTTTGTTGTTGGAAAATTTGAGATCCAGATCACAAATTTTGTGTGACGGAAATTCCGATGGAAAATGTCTGATGGAGCCTACACACTGTCGGAATTTCCAACAACAATCTCCCATAGAACATTTTGCATCAGAAAATCCTATCGTGTGTACGGGGCATGACAGTCTCTGCCTAGAGGCCACCTATTGGCGTTTTTGTGCTCTCTCAATAAAATTTCTTATGAGTGATGTTATAAGTGTGCAGACCAATGTTCGCACAGAGAAAATAACCAAGCATTAATGTTTACATGTTTACTACCCACTATCCAGTGCAAACATACAGAACTAACCCAAAGGCAATACATGCTGGCATAACATTAGAGAAAAGGATTGTAAGACTAGTTAGATCCTTGAGTATGCAACCACTTCTAACAATGTAGTTTTGTGGTTACTGGATTATAGTTATAAAACATGGGTTCTACCCAGACAGGTGCTCTTGCTGAACACCTTTTGAGGTTTATACTCTAAGTGCAATTAGTTTATATTGTTACCATATTGTTACCATATATTGTGAAATCCTCATTTATTTACATAAAACATAAAACAGGGGGGTTGGGACTTTAAATGAGGTGAGCAAAGGAGGCCACAGGGACAGTCAGAATTTCATAAAAAACTTTATTGATACATAGTAGTGCAATGACACAATTGGAGTTCAAGTGTAGATTGTAATAGCAAGTCATTTAGCAGTCACATCCTAACCGATACATGGCAGACATGGTGAACAGCCCCCAAAAGGATGCAAGGCAAATAATCCTAATCTAGAAAAAAATATTCAATAGAGTAACATAGAATCACAAAGTAAATAAAAAACTTGTAGGTATATAATTGTCTGGTGCATGTTGTAAGCTCGACGCGTTTCGTGTATTGAACACTCTTCAGGGGCAATATAGCACCAGGATCTACAAAGGAAAGAGACAGTGATGTAACTGTAAGAAAAAGAAAAAGAGAAAAAGAGAAAGAGATGAATAAAAAAGGGGAAACAGAACCCCTAATCTCCAATGGGTACTCACATGCCACACCAATGTGAATCTCAGGGGGTCCACGACTGCAGGCAGCCAAATAGCCCAGGCCCGGGAGCTGAGGGAGGAGCTCAAAGGGAGGGGCCGGGAGAGACTCAGACATAACACAAGGGTCCCCGGAGAGAGAGTAGTGGGTCCACACTGGTAATAGGTGGGGATAGGGTTCTAAAATAATAAGAGTAAAGGTAAAATGTATAAGGTGTAGCCCCAAACATGGCTGGGGCCCCTGCCCACAACAAAAAGTACAGAGATATCCCTCTGAGACCCCCCTTACCTAAGGATGGTGGAAAGTGGCCAGCCGGGTTTAATCCGGTGATATACATGCTGCCTGAGAGCAGTCCCCGCCCCAATCAGAGGGCTCCCCCCAGCATCACGCGGTGCAGGCACACAAGCGGATGGAGGACTCCTCCAGCGCAGCGGCAGCCGCCGCCCACAGCTACTGGGGAGGCCACCATCCACGTGTCTGCACGAGATAGAAAAAGATTAGGGGTTCTGTTTCCCCTTTTTTATTCATCTCTTTCTCTTTTTCTCTTTTTCTTTTTCTTACAGTTATCATCACACTGTCTCTTTCCTTTGTGGATCCTGGTGCTATATTGCACTACTATGTATCAATTAAATTTTTTATGCAATTCTGACTGTCCCTGTGGCCTCCTTTGCTCACCTCATTTAAAGTCCCAACCCTCCTGTTTTATGTTTTTTGTACGCTTAGGGATGGAGATCCAGTGTCTCACTTAAAGTCCCATTTTTCTATTTTAATCATTTATTTACATGTGCTTCTTGGTTTATACACCATCTTTAGAGCTTTAGGTGGTATTCACATTTCAGTGGGACCCTTGATGAATTATATGGAATTTTCAATTGTTTCTAGAGGTTAGAGCGTTACGTCTTTTTCATATTGTTGTAATACAGAAATTATCTATGATTTACACAAAAAATGCAGTTGATTGCTTTTTTTTAAGGGATTGTGGTGGTTTGATTCTTGTGGCACATATGGTGATAGAATTAGTTTAACGTGCATCTTCACCCAAGAAGGCAAATTTTATACCAGTCCTTTAATGTGGTGACTGAATTATTTTTCTTTTTATAGATTTTTTCTCTTCTTTATTATTACCTGGTGATTCTGGCAGGAATACACTTCCTATTTTCAGGTGACTATGCTCAGTCATTACCTATTTTGTGAAAAAAATGTATAAATATAAAAACCCACGCCACAGCTAATAAGTGAATAAACTGCAAAGCTGCTATGTTCAACATTAAAATTGTGCACCATATTAATCTATCAAAAATAACAGTGCTATGCACGCTCAAATCAGAAATGCATAAATATATAGGCCACACTATCAATTAATATACAAGTCCATTTAAGTGCATTAATGAGTTAAAGTGCTTCACAAAAACATAAAGTGCTTCCAAAAAAGTCCAAAGTGTCTTGCTCCTCTTTTTCAAGAATGAAAGCAAGTGCTCAGTGTCTGTAATCCTTCATTTCATGCGTTACTGTGAAAAAAATCACCCATGTGCCATCACCGTCATATGAGAAAACTCATCACTTTCCTAACAAGCAAGGCCCAAGCCTTGCTTACTCCTGGGACTTCCGGGTATACCTCACACTTCCGGCTGTAAGTGGGATGATGTCACTTCGTGCGCGCCTGCCCCGTTGAGGCATTTTGCCGACATCTAGGCATTGTGCTGATGTCTTCAGGCGCCTGACCCGTTGAGGCATTTTGCCGACATCTAGGCATCGTGCTGATGTCTTCAGGGGGCGTGGCAGGAAGGATCTTTCCTACTTTGCTTTAATGGTATAGCATAAAGCAAGCAAGAGAGATTGAATAGATATAAAAAAGAAATGCTTTCAAGTATATTTAACAAACCAAAAGGGAGAAAGGAACAGAGGTTCATTGTTGAGGTTTACATACACTTTAGTGTATGACTTGGGAAGTCCTCAGATAACAGGAAAGAGACTTTGCAATGGGTACAATGTGTATATGCTTTAGCACAGGAATGCAAATGACATCTTTCTAGACTAAAAGTCCAATCTACTGAATAACAGTAGAAGAAAGCATGAAAAAAATTTCATTAAGCTATGGAGGGTCCAGTCCATCCCAATTTCCCCAACTGTTCCCAAAAATAAGGATAGAAAGATTTTATGGTAAAAACTTAAGGGAACTCAAGTTTATTAAACAGTTTTAATCATTTATACCACTACAGAGCCCTACCGCAGATCATGGCGCTATGCACTATGAACAAAATTAACTAAAGGACGCTCTCAGTTTAGACCTGTTAGGCTCCACTAAGGCTCAGATACACTTGGCTTCAGAGTCCTCCTTGTGAGGTGCTTTGATCAATAGGCTTCCACATCACGATGATTAGGGATGAGACTCAGGTTCTCTACAGTGAAGGTAGGAGTGCGTTTGCCTAGGTGCCAACACCAAACACCCATAATGCTTTGTCTGACCTGTGAACTGTGGTCAGGTGGAAACGTATGGCCAATAACAGGGCTCTGAAATTTTGCCAGCCCTCTCCCTATAAAAGTCAGCTCTCCCATTTGATGGAGTCTTTTAATTTTTTTTCAAGGTAAGCAATGTGAACTTGTTGGTTACACAGGCAAAGATGCCTTATGTTAGCAGCACAAAACCACACACTATTGGGGTCCAGTTTACTGCACCAAATGATTACAGTGTCAGGTACACCAAAGCAGCGCAACCTCAATCCCTCAATTGGGGGATAAAACTAGGCAATTCCCAATTGTCATCATGCTTGAGAAGTCTAAAGGGAGAGGCAGAGGTTCTTTACCTACAGCTAATAGAGGCCAAGCAAGTTGTGCATCCGCAGAGGAAAATGGTGGTCTGGCTGCACCTTTGAGAGGCAGTCCAGGTCTTTCTCTCTTTTTTGGCAGTGGGCATGCTATACAGCCAGAGCATGTTGATGATGTGGTGGAGTGAATAACCAAGCCTTCATCCTCCTCCTTTTTCATCTCCCAGGTGCACAATAGTACAGTCTCATCAGCAGCTACCTCTTCATCCTTCTCTGCAACATTTAATACCACTGTAGCACCTAAAAATTGCATTAAGGAGTCGGCTGCGGGCCTGCAGGCCCCCCACCCCAAAGCACCTTGTCCCCATGTTGATGAAGACAAGGGCCTCTTCCCGACAACCCTGGCCGTTGGTTGTCGGGGTATGAGAGCGGGGAGCTTATCGGAATCCGGGAGCCCCCTTTAATAATGGGTACTGTGACTGTGAGGTCATAAGGGGGCGTGGTCATAGGATGACATGACCATGCCCCCTTATGACCTCACAGTCCCAGCATGCCCCGGGACTGTGATGTCATAGGGGGCGGGGTCACCGCCTATATAAGTCCGTTGTGGAGCGCACAGAGAGCATTCCGGCTCGAGAGAGCGTCGTGTCAACATCTCTGAAAGAAGACGATCCAGAAGTCTGGACCACCGCTGGCAAAAGAGCGCCAGAAGATAGCGGTGGAGCCGGCAGAAGATGCGTACACCGGAAGAAGACGCCGGAGAGAGCCCCGAAGTCGGAAGTGGACCCCTGAAGTCGGAAGAAGACCCCCGAAGTCAGAAGAAGACCCCGGAGCTGCCTAATAAATTACTTTAAAAAAGTCTACTGTCTACTGTGTTTTTTTATTGACACTTTTTTCCCTAGGTGAATGGGTAGGGGTACAATGTACCCCATACTCATTCACATAGGGTGGGGGGCCGGGATCTGGGGGCCCCCTTATTAAAGGGGGCTCCCGGATTCCGATAAGCGCCCCGCCCGCAGACCCCGACAACCAATGGCCAGGGTTGTCGGGAAGAGGCCCTTGTCCTCATCAACATGGGGACAAGGTGCTTTAGGGTGGGGGGCCCGCAGGGCGCCCCCATCCCCCAAAGCCCCCACCCCCCATGTTGAGGGCATGCGGCCTTGTACGGCTCAGGAGGGGGGGGCGCTCGCTCGTCCCCACCCCCTTTCCTGACCGGCCGGGCTGCGTGCTCGGATAAGGGTCTGGTATGGATTTTGGGGGGGACCCCGCGCCATTTTTTCGGCATAGGGGGTTTCTCTTAATATCCATACCAGACCTAAGGGCCTGGTATGCCCCTGGAGGGGAACCCATGCCAGTTTTTTATTTAAAATTTGGCGTGGAGTTCCCCCTCAAGATTCATACCAAACACAGTGCCTGGCATTGGCTGGGATACAAGTCGGATCCCCGCACCAGTGTCATCCCGGCTCGCAAGGTGTCAATCTTGCCAATAAAATGGGCGAGATTGAAACAATATCAGACAACAATACACAAGTTGACCAAAGGGTGGTGGTAAAGAGCTGAAAAACCACGTGATATGGTAAAAGTTGACTGGAAAAGTCCTGTCGTCTGTATGCAAGACAAACTTTTGGGCAACGCCCTTTGTACAAAAATCCAAGGGAAAGTTTGTATAAAGTCCTATCGTGTGTATGGGGCTTAAGAAGCCTGTGTTTAAATGGAAAAAAATCCCCCGGTCTACAAACATGTTCAAGTGAAGGTAAATTGGGTATCTGGCACTCCAGGAGGCAATGCCCTTAGTTTGTAATAATGTACATTTTATTAGTGAGTCTTTAGGTAAAAACAAAGTTGAACCAGGGTAAGGGGGTGATTTAAAAGGAGGCAGCCATCCTCAGAGTGTGTCCAGCAACTCTGCAAAACATATAAAAGAAACAAGGAGGGGGCGTCTCTCTAAGTGTTGTATTAAAACAGTATCATTTATTGCACAAGATTAAAAACACTTACAAGATATAAGTGGAAGTCATGCTCTTCATAGGTATGTAGTCCTGGCAGTTCTACTGCATCCCACAGGCTTCTCGCATGATCCGGGTAGCCGGGAAAGGTATATCTTGTAAGTGTTTTTAATCTTGCGCAATAAATGATACTGTTTTAATACTACACTTAGAGAGGCGCCTACCCCCCCTTGTTTCTTTTATACAAACATGTTCAAGTGTATGGACAATTTTGGTTTACACAAGTAGATAGATTGAACAAATGCCTTTGGAGGATGTAGGGATTCCAAACCTTACTAGGCCTCAACAACAAGCGCTTAAAAATCTACAGACAAATACTGGAATTGTAATAAGGGAGGAAATATCGTAGTTATAAAAACCAGCATGAGGAAATGTGTCTGACAATTTTATCAAACAGGGAATGGTATACACCAATATTACCAACTATGATTAAACAATTTCAGGAAGAAATCATTAAAGTGATTGTAACGTTTCATTTTTTTCTAAAAAATTATAAACATAATATATTTACCTGACCTGTGCAGTAGTTTTGCACAGGGCAGCCCAGATCCTCCTCTTCACGAGTCCCTCTTTTGGCTCTCCTGACCCCTCCCTCCTGTCAAGTGCCCCCACAGCAAGCAGCTTACTATGAGGCTACCCAAGCCAAGTCACAGCTCCCTGTGTCCATTCAGATACAGAGCCCCCGTTCAGCCCTGCCCCCTCTCTCTCCTGATTGGCTAACTGACTTTGTTGGACAGCGATGGGAGCCAATGGCGCCACTGCTGTGTCTCAGCCAATGAGGAGGAAAGTCCCAGATGACTGAGGCATTCATGGACATCGCTGGAGAGAGATGGAGCTCAGATTAGAATTAGGGGGGATTGAGGGAGGCTGTTGCACACAGAACGTTTTTTTTTATCTTAATGCTTAGAATGCATTAATATAAACAACCTTTTGACTTTACAATCACTTTAACATCTTCCAAGAGGCATATTGTAATGCATTTATAAAGATACATTGGATTTTCTAATTGTAGACGTTTCAAAGCTACCAACATTCTACTCATTACCCAAAACCCTTAAAAATGCAATTGTTAAATTAAGAGAAAGTAGTCTGTGTATGAAATAATTGGTCTGTCCTATCCACTATTACTAATATAGGAAAAAGAAAAACACCTGGTGCACCTCTCTGACACCCTCCTCTTTTGAGGCACACTGCATTCGTCTTTTCTCTCCCATTTCTCTAAGAATTGCTGTCATCTACCGGCCCCCTGGACCAGCATTAGCCTTTCTTGATGACTTCTCTGCCTGGCTTCCCTACTTTCTCTCTTCTGAAATCCCCACAATTATTCTTGGGGACTTCAACATCCCTGTCAACATTAACACTACTATTACTTCTAAACTTCTCAGTCTAACCTCATCGCTTGACCTGAAGCAATGGATACAGGCTCCTACCCACTCCAATGGCAACACCCTTGACCTTGCCTTCTCCTATCTGTGCACTCCGTGCAACCTTTCCAACAATCCACTCCCACTCTCTGATCACCATCTTATTAGTTTTGCTCTCTCCTTGTCTTCCACCTCTTCTCCCTCCAACCGCCTAACAGTTACACGTAGAAACCTTCGCCACCTCAACCCTTCTCTTCTCTACTCTGCTACTGATCACCTCTATGACAAAATCTCCCCCTGTCCTTCCCCAACCTAGCTACTTTCATCTACAACAGCTCACTGTCTTCCTCCCTAGACAAGCTGGCCCCCCTCACTACAGGCAGAATTAGGCCCCGACTGCTACAACCCTGGCAAACAGATGACACCAGAAGTCTCAGAAAACGTAGCCGCGCTCTTGAGCGCCTGTGGCATAAGACTAAGACCCAGGAAGACTTCACACAATATAAATCTGCCCTCCTAAAATACTACTCCTGCCTTCACACTGCCAAACAGACCTACTTTATCACACTCATTAACACCTTCTCATCCAGTCCACGTCAACTCTTCTCTACCTTCAACACTCTACTCTGTCCTCCACTGCCTCCACCCACCAACTCACTCACTGCCCAGGAGATTGCCAATCACTTCAAAACTAAGATTGATACAATTCACGAGGAGATCGCCAATGCGCAAAAACCTCCCCCATGCAACACCCCATGTCCACAGACACAATCATTACTTCCCTCATTCAACCCTGCTACTATTACTGAGGTTGCTAAACTTTTATCTAGCACTCATCTAACCACTTGCCCCCTGGATCCTGTTCCCTCGCAAATGCTACGCTCACCCTCTGACTCGATTCTACGCTCTCTAACTCACATTTTCAACCTCTCCCTCTCCTGTGGCATCTTCCCAAACTCTCTAAAACATGCGCTAGTCACCCCCATACTAAAAAAGCCCTCACTGGATCCCACCAATCTCAACAATTAACGTCCCATCTCCTTACTCTCCTTCTCCTCCAAACTTCTTGAAAGACTGGTCTACAACCGACTAAGCGACCATCTGACCATGAATAAACTTCTTGATCCCCTTCAGTCCGGTTTTCGCCCTCAACACTCCACGGAAACTGCTCTCCTTAAACTCTCAAATGACCTACTAATGGCTAAAGCCAATGGACACTATTCTGTACTACTTCTCCTGGATCTCTCTGCTGCCTTTGACACAGTGAACCACCCCCTCCTCCTCAAAAAACTCCACTCCTTTGGTCTCCGTGACTGCGCTCTTCGCTGGTTCTCATCCTACCTATCCCACCGCTCCTTCAGTGTCACTTACAACTCTACTTCCTCCTCTCCTCTTCCTTTTTCCGTTGGGGTCCCCCAAGGTTCTGTTCTTGGACCTCTCCTCTTCTCAATCTACACCACGTCCTTGGGTCAGTTGATTGCCTCCCACGGCTTTAAATATCATCTCTACGCTGATGACACCCAAATCTATCTCTCCACCCCCCAGCTCTCTCCATCTGTCTCCTCACGCATTACCAACTTACTAGCAGACATATCAGCCTGGATGTCACATCACTTTCTCAAACTCAACCTATCCAAAACCGAGCTCATGATATTTCCTCCCTCAGGTGCCACTTCCCCTGATCTCCCTGTCAAGATCAACGGCTCAACTATCAACCCATCTCCCCACGCCAAGGTCCTAGGTGTAATCCTGGACTCTGAACTAACCTTTTGACCCCACATTCTATCACTATCCAAAGCTTGCCGCCTCAGTCTTCGCAACATCTCCAAGATACGCCCCTTCCTAACCAATGACACCACAAAGCTTCTAATCCACTCCCTGGTCATCTCCCGCCTTGACTACTGCAACTCCCTCCTCATTGGTTTACCTCTAAATAGGCTATCCCCACTTCAGTCCATCATGAACGCTGCTGCCAGGCTCATCCACCACACAATCCGCTCAGCGTCTGCTACACCCCTCTGCCAATCCCTCCATTGGCTGCCACTCAGTCACCGAATTAAATTCAAGATACTAACTATAACTTACAAAGCCATCCACAACCTGGCCCCCAGCTACATCTCTAACCTAGTCACAAAATACCAACCTAATCGTTCTCTTCGCTCCTCCCAAGACCTCCTGCTCTCAAACTCCCTTGTCACCTCATCCCATGCTCGCCTTCAGGACTTCTCCAGAGCCTCCCCCATCCTCTGGAATGCTCTACCCCAATCTGTCCGATTTTCCCCTACTTTATCCACTTTCAGACGATCCCTGAAAACTCATCTCTTCAGAGAAGCCTATCTGGCCCCCAACTAACAACTGTAGATTTATCTTATCAATCAGCACGTCACCCACAGTTATTACCTCTTGTATCTCTTGACCTTCCCTCTTAGATTGTAAGCTCTAAGGAGCAGGGCCCCCTGATTCCTACTGTATCAAATTGTATTGTATTTGTACTGTCTACCCTCAAGTTGTAAAGCGCTACGTAAACTGTTGGCGCTATATAAATACTGTATAATAATATAATAATAATAATAATTTAGCACGGTAAACCCCTCATGGATTTAACAGGCAGACCAATACATAAGTAAAAAAATTAATTTTATTATACATAGCTTAAAAAATATGTATATACTGTATATATAGAGAAAGACAACAATTGTAATAAATTTAAAGACATAAATTTACAGGTTCATAACATATAATACCCTGAACAACGCATGATGACAAAAAGCTGCCCATGAGATCCTGGCGGGCTACCTGTCGTGCATATGGGGTAGACACTTTACATGTTTCAGACTCGTAATGGTCCTTCTTCAGAGGTTATTGTCATATGGGTAGTAATAATTCTAGAATACAGATATTTTATTGTAATAAAGTAACATGATTTTAGATATCAACAAAGAGTATTAGCATATATGTATATACACACACATATCACCAAAAATTGCAAAATGTACTTGCAAAATTAAATTAATAATGGTGCAAGTGATTTAGGTAGATGGGTAGATGGTGAGTTTTCTGATGGATAGAGCAATACACCATAGGATGACCCCAGATGGGAACCAGTGGAGATGGGGACACAAGTACATGGATGATGTCCTCATGATTTGGATGGGCACTCGAGATGAACTTAATCAATTCATGCAAGTTCTAAAGAATAACACATTTAACCTAACATTTACCATGAATCATAATAAAAAGATTTCCTTCTTGGATGTTAAGATTTTTATCTTAGTCAATGGTACTCTAGCCACTACACTGTAAAATCATGGCTATCAATACAATATTGCATGCCTAGCCACTTGCCGACCGCTGCACGCCGATGTATGTCCTAATTTTGCCGGCGGATATCGTTGTTATGCCAGCAGCTAGCTGCCATAACCCCGGTATCCCCATTTTCGTGCGGCGGTCGGCTACAAGATAAAAGTGGTCTCTGTGGCGGATTTGCTGCGAGATCACTTTTATCGGTGGTGGGAGAGGGGCCCCCCTCCCGCCACTATCCGGTGCCCTCCGCCGCTTACCAGAGCCGTCGGTAGCGGCGGAGGCGATCGCGTCTGTCCCCTTGCTGTGCCTGGAGATGAGTGAGGGGAAGATGGCACTCACTCGTCTCCATGACACTGCAGGGCAGAAGCGACGTCAAAACGTTACTTCTGCCCATACATCTTAAAGGCATATTTTTTTCAATGTCATTTTTTTAAATGACTTTTTTTATTTTTTTTTATTTTTTTTTTTAATTGCATTTTAGTGGAAATATGAGATCTGAGGTCTTTTTGACCCCAGATCTCATATTTAAGAGGACCTGTCATGCTTTTTTCTATTACAAGGGATGTTTACATTCCTTGTAATAGGAATAAAAGTGACACATTTTTTTTTAAACAGTGTAAAAATAAATAAAATCATATTAAATAAATAAGGAAAAGAAAAAAAAATTAAACGCCCCGTCCCGACGAGCTTGCGCGCAGAAGCGAACTCATACGTGAGTAGCGCCTGCATATGAAAACGGTGGTCAAACCACACATGTGAGGTATCGCCGTGATCGGTAGAGCGAGAGCAATAATTCTAGCCCTAGACCTCCTCTGTAATGCAGAACATGCAACCTGTAGAATTTTTTAAACGTCGCCTATGGAGATTTTTGAGGGTAAAAGTTTGACGCCATTCCACGAGCGGGCGCAATTTTGAAGCGTGACATGTTGGGTATCAATTTACTCGGTGTAACATTATCTTTCATAACATAAAAACAATTGGGCTACTGTTGTTTTATTTTTTTATTCAAAAAAGTGAAATGTTTCCAAAAAAAAGCGCTTTTATAAGACCGCTGCGCAAATGCGGTGTGAAAAAAAGTATTGCAATGACCGCCATTTTATTCTCTAGGGTGTTAGAAAAAAAAACAATATATAATGTTTGGGGGTTCTAAGTAATTTTCTAGCAAAAAAAAAACTGTTTTAAACATGTAAACACCTAAATTCCAAAACGAGGCTGGTCCTTAAGTGGTTAGAGTGCCCACCAAAAGACTTAAAAAAAAGCATACAATATAGCCAGTATTTGAGGTTAAGGCAGAATTGTACTAGAGATGAGGACTATTATTGTGAAGTAATGCCGCGTACACACGGTCGGACTTTCCGGCATACTTGGTCCGGCGGACCAGAGTGTGCCGGACAATCCGCCCGTGTGTGGGCGCCGGCGGACTTTTCCGGCGGACTTCTTCCCAAAAGCCCGCCGGACCTAGATTTGAACCAAGTTTCAAATCTTTCCGTCGGACTCAGTTTCGGGCGGAAAGTTCGCTCGTGTGTGTGCTGGTCCGACGGACCAGATGCGACGCGAGGGCAGGGTATTGCATCTCGCGCTCGCTGCAATAGGAAAAACAATTTTTCCTATTGCGGTGAGCGCGGGGCATACCAGGCCCTTAGGTCTGGTATGGATTATAAAGGGAAGCCCCTACGCCGAAAAACCGGCGTGGGGTCCCCCCTAAAATCCATACCAGACCCCGATCCGAGCACGCAGCCTGGCCGGTCAGGAAAGGGGGTGGGGACGAGCGAGCGCCCCCCCCTCCTGAACCGTACCAGGCCGCATGCCCTCAACATGGGGGGGTGGGTGCTTTGGGGGAGGGGGGCGCCCTGCGGGGCCCCCCCACCTCAAAGCACCTTGCCCCCATGTTGATGAGGACAAGGGCCTCTTCCCGACAACCCTGGCCGTTGGTTGTCGGGGTCTGCGGGCGGGGGGCTTATCGGAATCTGGGAGCCCCCTTTAATAAGGGGGCCCCCAGATCCCGGCACCCCACCCTATGTGAATGAGTATGGGGTACATGGTCCCCCTACCCATTCACCTAGGGAAAAATTGTAAGTAATAAAACACACTACACAGGTTTTTAAAATATTTTATTAAACAGCTCCGGGGGTGGGGATCTTCCTCCGGCTTCGGGGGTCTTCTTCCGGCTTCGGGGGTCCCTCCGGTTCATCTTCTCCCGGCGTCCGGTTGGTTCTTCTCCGCTCTCTTCTCCCGGTGTTCCAGTTCTTCGGCCGGCTCCTCTGCTGTGTTCAGGTAGCTCTCTTGCCAGCAGAGGTCCGGACTTCTGGGCTTCTGGGCTTCTGGGCTTCTTGTCTTCTCTTCTCTTCTCTTCCCCCAGATGTTGACACGACGCTCTCTCCGGCTGGACTGGTCTCTGAGGGCTGCGTTGTGACTTATATAGGCGGAGACCCCGCCCCCATATGATGTCACAGTCCCTGGGCATGCTGGGTCTGTGACGTTTTAGGGGGCGTGGTCGGCCATGCCCCCTAAAACGTCACAGTCCCAGCATGCCCAGGGACTGTGACATCAAAAGGGGGCGGGGTCTCCGCCTATATAAGTCACAACGCAGCCCTCGGAGAGCAGTCCAGCCGGAGAGAGCGTCGTGTCAACATCTGGAGAAGAGAAGAGAAGAAGCCCAGCAGCTCAGAAGTCCGGACCTCTGCTGGCAAGAGAGCTACCTGAACACAGCAGAGGAGCCGGCCGAAGAACTGGAACACCGGGAGAAGAGAGCGGAGAAGAACCAACCGGACGCCGGGAGAAGATGAACCGGAGGGACCCCCGAAGCTGGAAGAAGACCCCCGAAGCCGGAGGAAGATCCCCACCCCCGGAGCTGTTTAATAAAATATTTTAAAAACCTGTGTAGTGTGTTTTATTACTTACAATTTTTCCCTAGGTGAATGGGTAGGGGGACCATGTACCCCATACTCATTCACATAGGGTGGGGTGCCAGGATCTGGGGGCCCCCTTATTAAAGGGGGCTCCCAGATTCCGATAAGCCCCCCGCCCGCAGACCCCGACAACCAACGGCCAGGGTTGTCGGGAAGAGGCCCTTGTCCTCATCAACATGGGGGCAAGGTGGTTTGAGGTGGGGGGGCCCCGCAGGGCGCCCCCCTCCCCCAAAGCACCCACCCCCCCATGTTGAGGGCATGCGGCCTGGTACGGTTCAGGAGGGGGGGGGGGGGGCGCTCGCTCGTCCCCACCCCCTTTCCTGACCGGCCAGGCTGCGTGCTCGGATCGGGGTCTGGTATGGATTTTAGGGGGGACCCCACGCCGGTTTTTTGGCGTAGGGGCTTCCCTTTATAATCCATACCAGACCTAAGGGCCTGGTATGCACCGCGACGGGGCTCGCAAGGTGTCAATCTCGCCGATAAAAGCGGCAAGATTGACATCCTTTGCTAGTCCCGTCGCACCTGAGTCACGTTCAAAATGAACGGACTTGTCCGTGTGTGGGCAAGTCTGTTCATTCTGAAAGTCCGCCGGAACTCCGGCGAAAGTCCGTCGGAAAGACGGGCGGACTTAGCCCGCCGGAAAGTCCCGGCGTGTGTGGGCAAGTCCGTCCGTTTTAAAGTCCGGCGCACCTGGCGGACAAAGTCCGTCGGAAAGTGTGCCGGACCAAGTAGGATAGAAAGTCCGACCGTGTGTACGCGGCATAAGACCCCTGATGGAGAAGCTTATGGCCAGGGGCAATAGTAAAAAGCTTCTTAAATGAGCATATCAGAGGGTGCACAATAAGACAAGGGCAATCTGCTATTTAATAAATGACAGGCAGGCAATAATGAAACAGTAAAATTGATAACAAGATTTTCAGAACAGCAAGTTGAAGTTTAGAATATCATACAGAAATGCTGGTAAATCTGCTATACAGGCAATAGAAAAAGTGTAACGTGTACAGTTAAAGGTACTTTCAGATGTGGACAGTGTGCACAGCATTCTTGGATTAAAAAAAGGAACTGTGTTCACGTTAGCAAACAATGAAATATTTAGGCCAAAACACCACATCTGGCCTTTTTTACCTCAAGACCTGCAGTTGTAAAAATTTATATTTGGGTAAAACAAAAGGACAATTTAAAAGGAGAATCGATGATCATTTATATTTGACCAGCAATGGGAAACTAAATACTCCCATTGGCAAGCATGTGGGCCTTAGACATAACTATGATACCTTTTGTTTCTCCTTCATGGCCCTGGATTGGGTACATAAGGATCCGAGAAGTTGCAGTTTTAATAATTAATTACTATTATCAAGTAATTATTACAATCAGAAACAAAATGGTTTCCGTCAAACAGCTACGAGGATTGAATGACATCTTAAAGCGACATTAACCGGTTCAATACAGGGCATTTTCACCCCCTTCCTTCCCAGACCAATTTTTAGTTTTCAGCACTGTCGCACTTTAAATGACAATTGCGCGGTCGTGCGACGTTGTACCCAAAAAAAATTTACGTCCTTTTTTCCCCACAAATAGAGCTTTCTTTTGGTGGTATTCGATCACCTCTGCGGTTTTTATTTTTTGCGCTATAAACAAAAGAAGAGCGACAATTTTGAAAAAAACACAATATTTTTTACTTTTTGCTATAATAAATATCCCAATTTAAAAAAAAATAAAAAAAAATTTTCCCCAGTTTTGGCCGATACGTATTCTTCTACATATTTTTGGTAAAAAAAATCGCAATAAGCGTATATTGATTGGTTTGCGCAAAAGTTATAGCGTCTACAAAATACGGGATAGATTTATGGCATTTTTAAAAAAAAAATAATTTATTTATTTTTTTTACTAGTAATAGCGGCGATCGCGATTTTTTTCGTGACTGCGACATTATGGCGGACACATCGGACACTTTTGACACATTTTTGGGACCATTCACATTTATACAGCGATCCGTGCTATAAAATTGCATTGATTACTGTATAAATGTGACAGGCAGTGAAGGGGTTAACCACTAGGGGGACACAAGGGGTTAAATATGTTTCCTAGAGAATGATTCTAACTGTAGGGGGCGGGGACGTACAAGGTGTTCCTCTGTACTGGGAACACAGATCGGTCTCCTCTCAACTGACAGGACGTGGATCTGTGTGTTTACACACACAGATCCATGGTCCGGCCCGGTTAATGGGCAATCGCGGCACACGCACGGGTCCCGAGCAACGCGGCGCATGCGCGCGCGCCCCCTAGACGGCCGGGAAGCCCAGGCCATCATATGACGTCCACCCAGGATGGGAGATCCCATCTGTGGACATCATATTACAATACGCGGGTAGTGAAGTGGTTAAACAAACAAAAAAAAAGTATTACATTGCAGCTTACTTTTATATGTTGTGTCTGCATTCATTTTCTTTTTTAGGCCTTTCTCCTTTATTTTCACCTGGTGATCCAGCCATCAAGTCTGTTATTTTTTTTACTTTTTTTAATAGACCAAGCTGTCAAGACAAATTATGCCGCGTACACACGAGCGGACATTACGGCGGACTTTGCCCGGCGGACTTTTCGACGTACTTTCCGACGGACTTTGTGAATGAACGGACTTGCCTACACACAATCCACCAAAGTCCGTCGAATTCGTACGTGATGACGTACGACCGGACTAAAACAAGGAAGTTCATAGCCAGTAGCCAATAGCTGCCCTAGCGTGGCTTTTTGTCCGTCGAACTAGCATACAGACGGCGGACTTTTCGACCGGACTCGATTTCAACGGATAAATTTAAAACAAGTTTTAAATCTAATTCCATCCAACTTTTGAGAAAACAAAGTCCGCTGGAGCCCACACACATCGAATTGTCCGACGAAATCCAGTCCGCCGGGCAAAGTCCGCCGTAATGTCCGCTCGTGTGTACGCGGCATTAGAGGGTTGAGACAAATTATTTAACACTGACAGGGCTGCTTATAATGATCAACTTATTTATTTATATTAAACCTATCCCAAAAGAAAAAAAAACTGTTATGCCGCGTACACATGGTCGGACTTTCCGGCATACTTGGTCCGGCGTACCAGAGTGTGCCGGACAATCCGCCCGTGTGTAGGCTCCAGCGGACTTTTTCCCAAAAGCCCGCCGGACCTAGATTTGAAACTTGTTTTAAATCTTTCCGTCGGACTCAGTTTTGGGCGGAAAGTCCGCTCGTCTGTGTGCTGGTCCGACGGAAAGCCCGCTCGTGTGTATGCTGGTCCAACGGACCAGATACGACGCGAGGGCCGGGTATTGCATTTCGCGCTCGCTGCAATAGGAAAAACAAATTTTCCTATTGTGGCGAGCGCCCCCCCTCCTGAGCTGTACCAGGCTGCATGCCCTCAACATGGGGGGTGGGTGCTTTGGGGGAGGGGGGGCCCGCGGGCCCCCCCCACCCAAAGCACCTTGTCCCCATGTTGATGAGGACAAGGGCCTCTTCCCGACAACCCTGGCCGTTGGTTGTCGGGGTCTGCGGGGGGGGGGCTTATCGGAATCCGGGAGCCCCGTATAATAAGAGGGCCCCCAGATCCTGGCCCCCCCACCCTATGTGAATGAGTATGGGGTACATGGTACCCCTACCCATTCACCTAGGGAAAAAGTGTAAATAATAAAACACTACACAGGTTTTTAAAATATTTTATTAAACAGCTCAGGGGGGATCTTCCTCCGGCTTCGGGGGTCTTCTTCCGGCTTCGGGGGTCCCTCCGGTTCATCTTCTCCCGGCGTCCGGTTGGTTCTTCTCCGCTCTCTTCTCCCTGTGTTCCAGTTCTTCGGCCGGCTCCTCTGCTGTGTTCAGGTAGCTCTCTTGCCAGCAGAGGTCCGGACCTCTGGGCTTCTGGGCTTCTTGTCTTCTCTTCTCTTCTCCAGATGTTGACACAACGCTCTCTCCGGCTGGACTGCTCTCTGAGGGCTGCGTTGTGACTTATATAGGCGGAGACCCCGCCCCCATATGATGTCACAGTCCCTGGGCATGCTGGGACTGTAACGTTTTAGGAGGCGTGGTCACTGGGTGATGTTGACCATGCCCCCTAAAACGTCACAGTCCCAGCATGCCCAGGGACTGTGACATCAAAAGGGGGCGGGGTCTCCGCCTATATAAGTCACAACGCAGCCCTCAGAGAGCAGTCCAGCCGGAGAGAGCATCGTGTCAACATCTGGAGAAGAGAAGAGAAGCCCAGAAGCCCAGAAGCCCAGAAGTCTGGACCTCTGCTGGCAAGAGAGCTACCTGAACACAGCGGAGGAGCCGGCCGAAGAACTGGAACACCGGGAGAAGAGAGTGGAGAAGAACCAACCGGACGCCGGGAGAAGATGAACCGGAGGGACCCCCGAAGCCGGAAGAAGACCCCCGAAGCCGGAGGAAGATCCCCCCGAGCTGTTTAATAAAATATTTTAAAAACCTGTGTAGTGTTTTATTATTACACTTTTTCCCTGGGTGAATGGGTAGGGGTCCCGGATTCCGATAAGCCCCCCGCCCGCAGACCCCGACAACAAACGGCCAGGGTTGTCGGGAAGAGGCCCTTGTCCTCATCAACATGGGGACAAGGTGCTTTGGGGTGGGTGGGCCCCGCAGGGCGCCCCCCCCCAAAGCACCCACCCCCCATGTTGAGGGCATGCGGCCTGGTACGGCTCATCCCCACCCCCTTTCCTGACCGGCCAGGCTGCGTGCTCGGATCGGGGTCTGGTATGGATTTTAGGGGGGACCCCAAGCCGTTTTTTCGGCGTAGGGGGTTCCCCTTATAATCCATACCAGACCTAAGGGCCTGGTATGACCCGCGACGGGGCTTGCAAGGTGTCAATCTCGCCGATAAAAGCGGCAAGATTGACATCCTTTTCTAGTCCCGTCGCACCTGAGTCACGTTCAAAATGAACGGACTTGTCCGTGTGTGGGCAAGTCCGTTCATTCTGAAAGTCCGCCGTAACTCCGGCGAAAGTCCGTCGGAAAGACGGGCGGACTTAGCCCGCCGCAAAGTCCGGTCGTGTGTGGGCAAGTCTGTCCGTTTTAAAGTCCGGCTCACCTGGCGGACAAAGTCCGTCAGAAAGTGTGCCAGACCAAGTAGGATAGAAAGTCCGACTGTGTGTACGCGGCATTACTGTAACTGCCTATAAAGTGTTAGCTGGAGTTTGGCTTTAATTTGTTAGTCAAGTCTAAATCTGCTAGTCTAATGCCGCGTACAGACGATTGGAATTTCCAACAACCAACCCGTGGATTTATTTCCAACAGATGTTGGCTGAAACTTGTCTTGCATACACACGGTCGCACAAATGTTGTCGGGAATTCGGAACGTCAAGAATGCGGTGACGTACAACATGTACGACGGGACTAGAAAAAGGAAGTTCAATATCCAGTGCGGGTCTTCTGCTTGATTCCGAGCATGCGTGGAATTTTGTGCGTCAAAATTGTGTACACACGATCGGAATTTACGACAATGGATTTTGTTGTAGGAAAATTTGAGGACCAGCTCTCAAATTTTGTTGGTCGGAAATTCCGACAAAAAATGTCCGATGGAGCAATATACAGGGTCAGAATTTCCGACAACAAGCTCACATTGAACATCTGTTGTCGGAAATTCCGATCGTGTGTACGCGGCATTACGCTAACCTCTCCCAGACTGACAATGCTGCTGTCCAAAGGTGTCTGCTTCATTACTTCATCCAGAATGCAGACAGTGTGTTACTGGCAGGATCACTAGGTGAAATAAAAGAAAAAGGGCTAAAAAGAAAACGAATGCAGCCACCACATCTTAGAATGGTAAGCTGAAATATATTACATTTTTGTTTTGGGGTTTAATTTGTGTCTGTGGTCTGATTAGAAGTAGAAAGAATTTAACACTTTACTGGAGAACAATTTATTTGAAGTGGAAGTATAAGCTATTTTTTTTCAATTTGGATTAAGTAAGGTAGGGTCATAACGCCTGTAAATTAATTTCTTGCCATCTGCGTCACATTGGGGTGATTTCCCTTCACTTCCTGCTTCATAGCCAAATTAGGAAGTGGGAGGAGATCCCTGAAAATTAAGGGAATTCCTTGGGGACCCCAAGGTTACCAGAACTAGTGTCCCCTTTAGAAGATTTCCCCTCTATTACATTTCTGGTGACAAACCAAAATGTGAGGTTTTCTTTTACTTTCAATTTCAATGATAAAGGTAAACAGGACAAATAGAGAGGGTAAATCTCCTTAACAAGGGCACAGACAGCAATAAAAACCCAACGTGTTCTAATCCATCCCCAATCTGTCCAAAACTTAAAAAAAGGGATAAGCAGCTTTGGCCTCATTTGTTCTCATGGGGAGTGAAAGGTTTGTTTGAAGCCTGCCATTGGCTGATTCAAGTCATTTTACAAAAGACTGTCAGTTTATGAAGGTCTGATATGTTTAGGGTGATATTTACTAAAAAAGCAGAGAAAAAATCATGAAAAATCATGCCCATAAACTATTTTTATAATAATAATGATACATATTAAAGGATTAGCAAAAGTCAACACTTTGGGGCTGATTTACTAATATTCCTGGGAAGTACTGGGAGCTCTACATTTAATAGCGCCCAATTAAAATCAATTAAGACTTCAACTGGGCAGACATGCAAATGGAAAGCGCGCTATTGCCGGTGAGCATGCCTGTCACATCGGCATATGCGGGAATTGTTCAAGTCAATGGGGCTTGAACCTGCAAAATCAAAAGTCCTCATTTGAGGCTTGTATGCAAATTATTGGCCATAAAAATTGTATGGGGACCTGGGTATTGCCCTAGAGGAAATGTGTCAATGCAAAAAAGTTTTTAAAAAGATTGGTTTTAAAGGAATAGTGATTTTAATGATGCTTAACGTGAAACAATGAAAATCAAATATTCCTTTATTATATTTATTTTAGGTAATTATATAGCGCCATCAATTTACATAGCGTTTTACATATAGATTGTACATTCACATCTGTCCTTACCCTCAAGGAGCTTACAACCTAAGGTCCCTAACACACATTCATACATATACTAGGGCCAATTTTTTTAGACAGGATCCGATTAACCTAACAGCATGTCTTTAGAGTGTGGGAGGAAACCCACACAGGCACAGGGAGAACATGCAAACTCCAGGCAGATGGTGTCGTGGTTGGGATTAGAAACCAGCAACCCTTTTTGCTGCTAGGTGAAAGTGCTAACCACTACACCACTGTGCTGCCCATATAAATATTGTGCCTGGGGGTCTCCTTAGTCTGCCTGTAAAGTGGTGCATATGTACGATGTGTAGAACATGCCGCAGCAATAATGACATTTCTAAAGGAAAAAATTGAATTCAAAATTGTTCGCGGCTGTAATGTATTACTGGCTCCCGGCAATATAGATGACATTTTTTTTTTTAAAGTGTGGGGTCCCCCCAAGATCATACTAGGCCCTTTGGGTACATACCAGGCCCTTTGGGTATGGACCCAAAGTGCCAAAATGTAAAAAAAATTGGCGTGGGGTCCCCCCCAAAATCCATACCAGACCCATATACGAGCATGCAGCCTGGAGGTCAGGAAAGAAGGGGGACGAGAGAGTACCCCCCTCCTGAACTGTACCAGACCACATGCCCTCAACATGGGGAGGGTGCTTTGGGGTCCCCCAAAACACCTTGTCCCCATGTTGATGAGGACAAGGGCCTCTTCCTGACAACCCTGGCTGGTGGTTGTCGGGGTCTGCAGGCGGGGGGCTTATCGCAATCTGGAAGCCCCCTTTAACAAGGTGGCCCCCAGATCCCCACTACCCTATGTGAATGAGTATGGGGTACATCGTACCGCTACCCATTTACCAAAAAAAGAGTGTGACAAAAAACAATAGCCAGTCCTTTATTAAAAGCATATTTTTCTTCCCCCACTTCTTCCTCCGGTTTTCTCCTTCTTCCTCCGGTCTTCTTCTTCCCCTGCTTCTCCCTCCTCCCTCGAGTCTTCTCCTTCTTCCTTCGGCCTTCCTCTTCCGCCGCCGCTCCCGCTCAAAGCGTAAAAAAGAACCTCTTCTGATGCTGCGATGGGGCAGATGTGAAGGGGTAGGGGTAGCTGTGTTTATTTTCCCAGTGCACAAGCGAATTTAAACCCAAAAAAACAAAAAGAGTAAACACTCTGCACATTACCTAGTGTGTGATTTTTCGAATATGCTACTGAGTAAAACGCAAGTTTTTAATAGGTGTTACCATCGGTGGGATTCTAAGCCATCGCTTGAACCTTTGAAGATTGCAGGGCACACCACTACGCTACTGAGCTGACCACAATTCTATATAGTAAATACATTTACTAATGTTTGATTCTTTTAATTGTATACAATAATGTTTTGCATTTGATTTATTATTATGGTAACAAACATGCTCATGTGGCATTGGCTATTAGGCATTTGCCTATTGTCAGCATATGCTGCTGCGTAAGATGTAAGCTTTGCGGTTTTTATTTTCACAGTATATAGCTGGTTGCTAAGCAAGGGGCCGGGAAGCCGGCCGCCACGTCCTTAACATCTGATGAGTGATCAGCTGTCAGCGGGGTTCCCCACTGACAGATGAATGTATAAAAAAGGGAAAAAAACAGCATGGGGTCCTTCAGGGATAGTACGGATTCGGAGGGTACCCCCCCAGCCAAAGTTTTATTATAAAAATTGCATGGGATACCCCCAAATCTATACCAGACCTTTATCCGAGCATGCAGCCTGGAGGTCAGGAAAGGAAGGGGATGAGTGAGCCCTCAACATGGGGGGGTGGGTGCTTTGGGGCAGGGGGGCTCTGTGCGGATGGGGACAAGGGCCTCTTCCTGACAACCCTGGGCTGTTGTCTGGGTCTGCAGGTAGGGGGGCTTATCGAGATCTGGAAGCACACTTTGACAGATCCCGCCCCCCATGTGAATGGGTAGGGGTACAACGTACCCCTACCCATTCACCAAAAAAAAGCAGTGAAATGTAAAAAGAAAACAGTTTTTGACGAGTCCTTTATTGTAAAAAAGCTCTGAGCTCTCCCGCCGCCGTCTCTCCTGCTGCCATCTCTCCCGGTGCTGTCTCCCCTACCGTCGTCTTCTCCCGCTGCCATGTTCTTCCTTGCCGCCAATTGTCCGCTAAATAAAAAAAAAGACACTCTTCTTCGGTGGCTGTCTTCCTCTGTTGTGTTGTCGCCTGCTGTCTGGCATCTCCTATCTAGCCATGGGGCATTGCCATCTGATAATGTCACCCAGAGAGTCCGAGGAGAAGATGGCGGCGTGAGAGTTGGCATCGGGAGAGACAGCGGCAGGAGAAGATGGTGGCAGAAGAGACGATGGCGGGAGAAGATGGCAGTGGGAGAGACGGCGTCAGGAGAAGATGGTGGCAGAAGAAATGGCCCCGGGAGACATGGCTCGGAGAGAAGCTCAGAGCTATTTTACAATAAAGGACTTGTCAAAAACCAGCTCTTGGTTTCTTTTTATATTTCACTGCTTTTTTTGGTGAATGGGTATCGGGTACAATGTACCCGATGCCCATTCACGTAGGGGGGCCCAGGATCTGAGGCCTCCTTGTTAAAGGGTTCTTCCAGATTCTGATGAGCCCCCGCCAGCAGACCCCGGCAATCACTAGCCAGAGTTGTTGGGAAGAGGCCCTTGTTCCCATCAACATGGAGACAAGGTGTTTTGGGGAACCCCAAAGCACCCCCCGTGTTGGGGGCATGTGGCCTGGTATGGTTCAGAAGGGGGGATGCTAGCTCATCCCCCCTATTCTGACCTTCAGGCTGCATGTTCGGATACGGGTTTGGTATGGATTTTGGGGGGATCCCACGTGAAATTTTTTGAAAAAATTGGCGTTGAGGTGCCCTTAAAATCCATACCAGACCCAAAGGGCCTGGTATCAATTTTGGGGGTGACCCCACGCCAAATTTTGTTTAAACTATTGTTTTTGTGATATTTTTTTCTTAATTTGGTGGTTAGGTAGAACACGCATTTAGTTGACATATTTCATGGCTTACCTAGTCCACAAAAGAATTAGTAGAGCCCTGAAGTTCGGCTTTGGAGCAGGGATTTTTAATGTTTTTGGGGGGGTTCTTCCCCCTCCCCCCATTACACTTTCTAATCAAGGACACGCATGTGTACACAACCAAATACATTTTTATCTAACTAGATTTAATACAGATTTTAAGGGGTTTGAATAGTTTGCACTTATAAAATATGTATTTAGAGTCTGCAAAAGTCAAACATAAAAAACAAAAAACAATCAACTTTACATTTCAACATTAATATAAACGTTTGTTACATTAATGTACTTGGGCCTAAAAAAATATATAAAAGGCATAGAAATGATGTTCCAGCATTTGACAATATAGTTAGAAGGGCCCTGCTCAAAAGAGCTTACAATCTACAAGGGTAGGACACTAAAAATTAGACACATTAAACAAATCACAAAAAAAGCAGGGATACAAATCAAGCTAAAAACACTAATGCCGCGTACACACGGTCCTACTTTTCGTCTACAAAAGTCCAACAGACGCTGATGGACTAAAGCTGGCTGGTAATCCGATCGTGTGTGGGCTTCTCCGGACTTTCAACTGACTTTTTTAGCCTCAAATCCGACGTACTTTAGATTTGAAACATGTTTTAAAACTTTACTTCGTAACTACGACGGACCCCGAAATCCGCTCGTCTGTGTGCTAGTCCGACGGACAAAAAGCCACGCTAGGGCACCTATTGGCTACTGGCTATGAACTTCCTTATTTTAGTCCGGTGTACGTCATCACGTACGAATCCGTTAGACTTTTGTGTGGTCGTGTGTAGGCAAGTCCGTTCGTTAGAAAGTAGGCCGCAAGTCCGCCGCAAGTCCACCGAAAGTCTGCCGGAAGTCTGTCGGACAGGCTGTCCGACTTTTGTAGACGAAAAGTACGACCGTGTGTACGCGGCATTAGACAAACCTTTGTGGTGATCAGAAGTCTTTGCCTCAAACCCCTAAAATGTTAAATGACAGGATTATCATAAGCAAAAACAGACAAAATTAATACAAAAGCCAAAAAAGGCAGCACACAAACTACATTGACACACACAGCAGGAATGAATTAGCAGGAACTTTCCTTTTCATCTAAAGCATTACATAGCAGTTGTAAGTCTTATGCCCCGTACACACGAGCGGATTTTCTGTCGGAAAAAACTCGGATGGCTTTTCCGACGGAATTCCGCTCAAGCTTGGCTTGCATACACACGGTCACACACAAGTTCTCTGAACTTTCGACCAGCAAAAGTCTGATGGAGCATACACACGATCGCATTTTCCAACCAAAAGCTCTCATCGGACTTTTGCTGGCGGAATTTCCAATCGCGTGTACAGGGCATAACATGTGAGATTTAGAAGCAATCATCAAACAACAGCCTTAGTGGGGTGTGGGTCAGGAATTATGCACACCCCCCAAAATAAAAACAAAAAAAAATCTATTTGTAACCCAATATACACTCTGCAAAGAAAGATTCAGGGCTGTTCTTAGGCCAAACACCCGCCACAAATGCAGGTCTTTAAATAACCTAGCTAGGATTGCTCGCACACCTACCAGTGTAATTGATTCTGTCTCTTCATGTAGGCCTCACACCTGTTCATTAGGAATACACACTCTTTACAAATGAAAAAATGCATCAGCATAGATATCTGTACAGGGTAAACATCAAAATAACAAATGTCCAAGGCTCTGGCATGATCAGTGATCCCAAAAATCTCCAAATCAAACTTGTACGTTGTTGGGCATGTGAAGGGTCCAAAACAGGAAATGACAACTTTGTGAGGGCTGCTTCACAGAAATTGGTGACAAAGTGCATTTGTCATTCATCATAAGCATTCAACAATTAAAATATGTGTGCAGGATCACACCAGACTTATATATCCATATCTGGGCCAAAACACCCCAGTTATAGATTTGGTGCAAATAACCAATAACCTCAGTGTTGCTAGGCAGAAGTGATAACCTGTTAGCCACTGTGCTGCTACATGTTTGTAGGCTGCATCTCTGTGGTGTCAAACTGTCCTAAGTCCCACTGGTGCAAGAAGTTAATAAATGCAGATGTACTGTGGAAGGCCAGAGAGACACTGAACAACCTGTTTCTGGCATATGCCATCTGTTTTGAAGGCTAGTTATGGCTGATTACTGTCAGTATGCTGAGAGATAAACAGCTGTCATTTTGTGGGTTTTGGCTTGGTAAGAGGCTGAAATTAGTGCTGGTGGGGAAATGTTAAGGCTGATTATAATCCTTGCCCATGGAAAACATATGACTCCATTTGCAACGGTGGTGGAACCCTCCTACACGTAAATAATACATTGAGACATAATTTATGCAAGGATTTGAGTCAGGAGTTATGCTTAACAACATAGGGAGACCAGACAACTTCTCTACATGAAGTGACATGTTTGGGATGCGAACCAGCAACCCCCAGTGCTGCTAAGCAGAAGTGCTGAACTGTTAGCCACTGTGCCTCCATGTGTAAAACCCTCCTACACATAAATATTGAATTTAATTGGGCAGGTGGTGGAATTACATTAGTCAGGAGTTATTCTTCTTGATGTATTCTGTGATATTTGGTGGTTCTTGGTGTGTGAGTGTAGAATAGTGATGTTACCCTCTGATTCTTGGGAATGACATTTTGATTTCTGATGTTGGTACACTTATCACATTTTTGGGCTCAAATTATGATCATTTGGAAATAATAATAAACACACAAAATTGTCACTCATTTTAAATTAGCATCATCAAGAGTATTGTTTGTGGTTTGTAAAGACACCTGTGTGAGTTTGGGTTAGATGTTTGTGAGATGGACAGCAACAAGTGAGAGATACAGAGAAAAATATATTTTACCAAAACATGAAAACATTCGTCATTCTAGCATCCTTAAAAACAAATAAGATGAAGAAGAAGCAACATTATTGCAAGGATAATTTCTTTGAGAGATAGATACATTTCATCTCAACATGAACCTCTGGGGGAATCAAGGATGGAAAAGGACCTGAGGGTCCTAGTAGATGATAGGCTCAGCAATGGCATGCAATGCCAAGCTGTTGCTAAGAAAGCAAACAGAATATTGGCATGCATTAAAAATGGGATTAACTCAAGAGATAAAGCGATAATTCTCCCACTCTACAAGACTCTGGTCTGGCCTCACCTGAAGTATGCTGTCCAGTTCTGGGCACCAGACCTCAGGAAGGATGTGCTGGAAATGGAGCGAGCACAGAGAAGGGCAACAAAACTAATAAAGGGACTGGAGGACATTAGTTATGAAGAAAGGTTACAAGCAATGAACTTATTTTTTCTGGGAAGAGACTCTTGAGAGGGGATATGATTTCAATTTACAAATACCATACTGGTGACCCCACAATAGGGATAAAACTTTTCGGTGAAAGGGAGTTTAATAAGACACACGTGACCACTCACTAAAGTTAGAAGAAAAGAGGTTTAACCTTAAACTGCGTAGTGGGTTCTTTACTGTAAGAGCAGCAAGGATGTGGAATTGCCTTCCACAGGCAGTTGTTTTAGCGGGGAGCATCGATAGTTTAAAAAAAACTATTAGATAAGCACCTGAATGATCACAACATACAGGGATATACAATGTAATACTGACATATAATCAAACACATAGGTTGGACTTGATGGACTTGTATCACGTACCTGGTGAAGACTGAAATGTGGTCGAGGCCTCTCTTGCACCTTCCGCCTAACACTCCTGAAGGCCCCACAAAGAGTGTAAAGGCAAGAAGTGGCACGAGTACCGTAGCAGCTGGCTGGTGATGTTCACTCTGTAGGTGGGTAGAGCTGGTAGTCACAGTCCTCGGAACAGGATGCAAGAGCAGCTTGGCACCAGAGCGTGGGATAGAAGCAGAACCAGGAGAGGAGCAGCAGTCAGCGGCAACCAGGCAGTAAGGTACCAAATCAGCAGGCAAAGCAAGTCCAGAAGATAGGCCAAGGTTGGTAACAGCCGGGCAATGCGATACCAAGTCAGCAGGCAGATCAGATCCAGTAAACAAGCCAAGGTCGGGATACTGGGTAACAGAGCTAGAGCACAAGCAGAAGCAAAGTCCAAAGGCAAGCTGGGTCATACACAAGCAAACAGGAACAGCAGATCAGGTCTTGGAAAGTCAGAAACAAGCTGAAAATCATCCAGCGACTGTTCACAGTGATAGAGCAGTTTAAATAGGCCACTGGGCGCCAAGTGCTAATTGGTATGTGCACATGTGCGCGCATGAGTGCGTGAGCGCACGTGAGCATGAGCATGTATCCACACTGGCCTTTTAGTGGAAGAGATCCGGTTCACCTTACAACTACTATGTAACTATGTAACTATGTAAGTATGAAAAGTATTTATTTGGGGAAGTTACAATTGTGCCATTAGAATCAATGACTGAAACTTGCATTGGAGTACATAACTCTCGTTTTTAATCTCAAAAAAAGCTTTTTAACCCAGCGTTCATTTCTTGGTAAAAAGGGCATGGGAGTTAAAATGAGAGTAGTTTGCATGTCTGAACATGCTTTGTTGTGCTTTCACCTAGTTGTAAAGAGATGGGGAATTTATCTCTTCTCAGACTTTTAAAGATATTTAAGTGTATATAACACTTTTTAACACAGTTTAAACAGCAGATTATCCTTAAACAATATACCACATATTTCGGTACCATTTAGGCGATCATATTATGCTTTTAACATTATTTCCATATGCAATACTCCAGGTCCTAGCAAGAGTAAGGGTTTTGGCGCTATCTGTTGTCTGGACGCTATAGTAAATTCGGTTTTGGGAGTATTTTTGCCCCAGCGCTATTGTGAATTCTGTTTGAGCACTAATTACCGCGATCGTGGTAATTTGAGTGCTAATTAGTGTGCAGCACTATAGTAAATGACCCCCTTTACTATTCTTTATACACACGGTAAGTGCATAATCTGGCAGGTGTTTCGGTAACTATGATCTGCTGAATACCTAGAGTGATCCATATCAAGGGTAGCTCAAAGATAACTGTAGCTTGCAAATCACTGATCATCATCCTAAAGCTTCTTCCTTCAAAGTACATCAACATTTGAACATTGAATAGCAATTGAGCATTGCGCTTTTCTGTGTTCAAGACCCAATGTGGCCCTCTAATGCCCGATTAAATGTGCCAACAAATGTTGCTGTCAATATACAATAGTTAACATGTTAAAACACCTTAATCTGTACTTACATGGAAAATAATCCTTCTCTGAATATGATGGAGCTCTTTTATGATTTATGGGGGCCCTATAATCCTTTCCTCCAGTTAATGGAAGGTTTGTTGGCAGTTCTTAAAAGACCTGTAATTTTCAACAGATCGAGTTAAATTACTTAGAGAAATGTGAAATAGGTAGTTGAGCCTTTATTGGGCCAACAATGGTTTATAGTACATAGATTTTCTTCTGATCACAGGAAAAGTGTGTTCAACATGTAATTACTGATTAAACAATAGGTGTTCATGCTGCCTGAAGCTTTATATGCTTTTGATTCGCATGTTAATGCAACCGGTTGTTTTTAAACTAGACATATAAAAGAATGAATGTATTATTCTACACATATCCCTATCAGTCTCACAGGTGTCTTATACAGTATCTCACAAAAGTGAGTACACTGCTCACAGTTTTGTAAATATTTTATTATATCTTTTCATGTGACAACTCTGCAGAAAGAAGGGGTCTGACCCGGAGTAGCGAACAGAGAAGGTATGCCACATCCCATAATAAAGAAAAACAAACAATGGGTTCCCCTTGGGTGGGATTTTTAAGGCATTACCAAAAAAGTGTTCATAGTATGTATGAAAAAAGAAATTTTTATTACAAAATACACACACAAAGTACAGAAATACCAATTGACAAAATCAATTCAAGCATAAAAGATATACATACAAATGCATCGAAGACAGCATGTGGGGGACAGAAAATGATCACAATAGACAAACATATAAGCATGGGATGAGGTGGGTCTCACTCAACCGACGCGTTTCGGAAAATCCTTCGTCAGGGTTTGACAAGTGAGGTTTATCATCTGTTTAATATTACAGAAGCAAAGAACACAAAGTAGTTAGCATTCCATATACATGTGACATAATATGTCCCTCATACCTCATATGTGAGAGTGAACTCACTTACCCGATGCAAGTGTTTACAAAGGGATTCAAAGCAAAAGAACAGCTCTGCTGTGGTATCCCAGGCCGTATGTGTCTCCAACCAATCCAATTGTGAGTAAACGGAGTATTAGAGGGGTTCATATAGATGACATCATTTCCCTAATTGCTGAAGTACGCCACGTCCAAATTAGGGCGCAGCGTCTGTGCATGGGCTGGGGTCCACAGAAATCTTAGGACCTAAGACCAAGCAAAAAGTATCATAAGGATGGGTACCGAGTTGGGGGTGAACACCCCCATCGGACTGGTACAAAAGGCCAGTCTGTGTATAGAGGCTAAGAATCAAAAAGAAACATACCTGGGATCTGGAGCCGCAAAAAACACCTACAGGGTATACCGTAGGGGGAAGGGAGGAGGGCACGAAGGGTACCTTGCTGACCATCAAACAGACATCATGACAGAGATCTGGTGTTGGGAGAAACGGGGGGTGATTGTTTAAAAGTCCCATAGTACAAAAGATAAATATACAAGGATTGTGGTATATACAACCACACCACACAAGAGAAAATAGTCAAAGGGGTAAAGAGCTCCCCAAACAATCAAAGGAGCAAAAAAAAAAAAAGCTCCCCAACAATGCCCCCAATCCAACAGAAGACTTACTTTAACAGCTAGGAGCCCCGCACGAGTGCAACATCCTCCTCCGATCACAAGGTCAGAGTGGATGAGCTCCGCTATTTATCTCACTAAACGTGAGGCCAGCTGATTGCAACAGCAAACAGCTGTGTGCATAATGTACACCCTGGGCTCCCACCTCCCATTCGGCACCAGCTGACAGGAGATCCGCCCCTAGGCAGGTCTCCTGTCATCCTGGTCCAATCGTGGGCCCCCTGGGAGTGGACCGCGCCACGCCCCCCCAGGGGAACGAACGGCGCCGATCCTAATCCCACACCGCGCATGCGCACCAGTGATACTGGAGCGCAACGTCGCGGCTGACGTCACGGCGCCGCGTCCCGGAGGCGCGCGCCGCCGTCCACTCCCACCAGCACGGGAAGCCAAGACCGGAATCAGCTGACGCTGAATCCGATCAGGACGAGGGGGACATGATCCGTTCCCCTAGTATGTCCCAGAAAGGGACAGCCTTACCGTGCTGGGTCCATGCACATATACAGCAAAGGGCGGTGCCTGAAAAAAAGGCAAAAAAAACGCATGTGCCAACAACAATAAAAAAGGATTGCAGGCTTACATTTTCATGCAAGCCAAGGTCAAATGGGCATATTGGATGTCAGTTGGTGCCACAAGGGCGTGGGAGAACACAGCAGAGCCTAAACATGGGGAGAAAAAACCATAGAGCTCCTGAGCAAATAAATAAAAGAAAAAATAAAATAAATTAAAATAGAAAAATGATAAATCAATAAAAGGGGGGAACAGAACCCAATATTACAGCGTGCCTGGGGCACGATCAACATCGCAGGGGATAACCCCAATGTCCTCCACACCCGAAACCTGGGCATGCAGATAGGCCCCACTCATCTAGAGCCCCAAATTGAATTCCTACTTTAGACATAACGTACAGGTACATAGAGCCTTAGATTTGTTAGGGCAAAGATGAGGACAGGTCAAGGGCTTTGAATCCCTTTGTAAACACTTGCATCGGGTAAGTGAGTTCACTCTCACATATGAGGTATGAGGGACATATTATGTCACATGTATATGGAATGCTAACTACTTTGTGTTCTTTGCTTCTGTAATATTAAACAGATGATAAACCTCACTTGTCAAACCCTGACGAAGGATTTTCCGAAACGCGTCGGTTGAGTGAGACCCACCTCATCCCATGCTTATATGTTTGTCTATTGTGATCATTTTCTGTCCCCCACATGCTGTCTTCGATGCATTTGTATGTATATCTTTTATGCTTGAATTGATTTTGTCAATTGGTATTTCTGTACTTTGTGTGTGTATTTTGTAATAAAAATTTCTTTTTTCATACATACTATGAACACTTTTTTGGTAATGCCTTAAAAATCCCACCCAAGGGGAACCCATTGTTTGTTTTTCAACTCTGCAGAAATGACACTTTAGTAGTAAGTGTACAGCTTGTATAACAGTGTAAATTTGCTGTCCCCCCAAAATAACTCAACACACAGCCATTAATGTCTAACCCGTTGGCAACATAAGTGAGTACACCCCTACGTGACCAAATTGGACCCAAGGTGTCAATATTTTGTGTGGCCACCATTATTTTCCAGCACTGCCTTGAAGCGTAACTCCGCTTTTGTTGCGAAAAAAACATTCCCCCTTGGGTGCTCTATGTACATTGCAAGGATTATAACAACCGTTGTTGCAGATTCCTACCTTTTGTTATTCTGAAGAAATCCCTGTTTGTTTCTCTGTGCCTCTGTGCTGAGTAGGTCTAATGGGAGTGGTTTCATAATTATCAGTCAGCTGTGGCAGCTGCAGGGCACTAATGAGGAAAGCTGCTGGGCCTGCATCCCTTTAGACATGTTTCTATTGGAAATATCTCACCAAAAATGACATTTTTGTTGCAGGGGATGCCTGAAATCTGACTTGTATCTTAGGCAGACTTTTGGAAAAATTGGTGAACCAATCACACAAGCAGGAAATTATGTTTCTGGGGGTGGTCAGTACACATTCTGTGTACAGAACAACTCCAGGTAGCCATATTGCTTTGCATTTATTGAAAATTATAGCGGCTGCAGATTGAAAAGGAAAGGTAATTTTTAATAACATTCAATTACAATATGACTTGTATCGCAATTGTACACACTATATTATTTTTTCTTTATTTGCTTTTTTTCCCCCATGAAAGTGGAGTTACCCTTTGACCCTCTTGGGCATGGAGTTCACCAGAGCTTCACAGGTTGCCACTGGAGTCCTCTTCCACTCCTCCATGTTGACATCACGGAGCTGGTGGATGTTAGAGACTTTGCGCTCCTCCACCTTTCGTTTGAGGATGCCCCACAGATGCTCAATAGGGTTTAGGTCTGGAGACATGCTTGGCCAGTCCATCACCTTTACCCTCAGCTTTTTTATCAATGCAGTGGTTGTCTTGGAGGTTTGTTTGGGGTCGTTATCATAATGGAAAACTGCCCTGCGGCCCAGTCTCTGAAGGGAAGGGATCATGCTCTGCTTCAGTATGTCACAGTGCATGTTGGCATTCATGTTCCCTCAATGAACTGTAGCTCCCACCACCATGCTTGACTGTAGGCAAGACACGCTTGTCTTTGTACTCCTCACCTGGTTTCCGCCACACACGCTTGACACCATCTGAACAAATAAGTTTATCTTGGTCTCATCAGACCACAGGACATAGTTCCAGTAATCCATGTTCTTTGACTTCAGCAAACGGTTTGCGGGCTTTTTTGTGCATCATCTTTAGAAGAGGCTTCCTTCTGGAACGACAACCAGGAAGACCAATTTGATGCAGTGTGCTGCATATGGTCTGAGCACTGACATGCTGACCCCCCACCCCTTCAACCTCTGCAGCAATGCTGGCAGCAATCATAAGTCTATTTCCCAAAGACAACCTCTGAATATGACGCTGAGCACATACACTCAACTTCTTTGGTCTAGCATGGCTCTGGTTCTGGGTAGTGACTGTCCTGTTAAGCCACTGTATGGTCTTGGCCACCATGCTGTAGCTCAGTTTCAGGGTCTTGGCAATCTTCTTATAGCCTAGGCCATCTTCATGTAGAGCAACAATTCTTTTTTTACGATCCTCAGAGAGTTCTTTCCCATGAGGTGCCATGTTGAACTTCCAGTGACCAGTATGAGAGTGAGAGTGATAACACCAAATTTAACACACCTGCTCTCCATTCACACCTGAGACCTTGTAACACTAACGAGTCACGTGACACTGGGAAGGGAAAATGACTACTTGGGCCCAATTTGGACATTTTCACTTAGGGATGTACTCACTTTTGTTGCCAGCAGTTTAGACATTAATGGCTGTGTGTTGAGTTATTTTTAGGGGACAGCAAATTTACACTGTTATACAAGCTGTACACTCACTACTTTACATTGTAGCAAAGTGTCATTTCTTCAGTGTTGTTACATGAAAAGATATAATAAAATACTTACAAAAATGTGAGGGGTGTACTCACTTTTGTGAGATACTGTAATGTAGCCCACAGGTGAAATAAATACATTCAGTTGTCAATAATGACAAAAACGCTCTTGAGAAAATGAGTGAAAAGAAGCAAGGTAAAGAAATGAATCAATAGGAGAATACAATTTAAGTCATGGGTGCTCAACCTGTGGCCCTCCAGCTGTTTCGGAACAAAAAGTCCCATCATGCCTCAGCCTTTGGGAGTCATTCATGTAACTGTCAGCCTTGCAATGCATCATGGGACTTGTAGTTCCCCAACAGCTGGAGGGACACAGGTTAAGCACCCACGGTTTAAGTGGTGTCAACTACACAAAAAGTTTACATGTCTTTCCAATAGTGAAGTAGAGAGGAACATGTTAGTCTAACAAATCTTGTTCCACTTTAAAGTGTAAGTTCACCTTTACAGAAAAATCTGTAAGGTGAACTTACATAGGACCCCCTCCTCACCCCTCCCAGTCCTGCTGACCTGGAGCGCGTCGCAATCTCCTGTTCTGAGCCCTGCTATAGCCGCATCATGGGTTCGGGCCTTAGAAATCCCCTTGGCTTTCACTCTTCTTCTTCCCCGCTGAGAGGACAGGCTACACAGGTTCTGATTGGTTGGCGCCACCCATGTGACAGCGCTGACCAATTAGAAAGCTCCTAGATGTACCTCCTGACTGAGATACGTTTTGCAGATTAAGCCCCAGACCCATAACTCGACTATAGCAGGGCTCAGATCGGAAGACCGCCGCACTCCAGGTCAGCGGGACTGGGGGGGGGGGGGGGGTGAGGAGGGCATCCTGTGTAAGTTCACCTTACAGATTTTTCTGTAATGGTCACCTTTCCCTTTAAGAAATGTTTGCATTTTTTTTTGTATTATTTTCACTATAAACATGATGTTTTGAACCCCTATTTGATACAATATAAAAGTTGAAACATGGGATAAGAGACCACCTAAACATACACTATATTACCAAAAGTATTGGGACACTGCCTTTACACGCACATGAACTTTACCGGCATCCCAGTCTTAGTTCATAGGGTTCAATATTGAGTTGACCCACCCTCTGCAGCTATGACAGCTTTAACCTATCTGGGAAGGCTGTGAAAGACAGTGTCAGAGTTATCCCCTCCACCAACTCCTCCTCCTTCTTAATGCCCTCTTCTGCTGAGTTGTCCCCTGATCCACCAGTCCAGCTTAAGTGTTCAAGAGGCTATTCTGCAGTTCAGGCTTAAAAATACCAGGCAGTGCTGCAGTTGGTATGACTAGGGGACAGAAGCCAAACTGTGGCAGAGGCTCTTTTAGCTCTGCGGGGGTAAGCCCAGAGGTGGTTAACCCCTCTGTAACTTGTGCCAGGAATGGTGGTGTGCGTGACAATGGCACCAATCTGTTTTCCACCATCCAAAAGTAAAAGTTGACACGCATACCTTGCCTGTCATAAATCCTCAATCTGGTAGTGTAGCTATTCATGCATAAGTATCCAGAGTTAGAAGATCTTTTGAGGCAGTCTAGAAGAGTTTGTAACCTCTTCAGGTGGTTCTACCCAGCCAGTGTTTTTGCTAGGTAACATTCAGTGGGAAATACATCTGCCCAAAAATCCCCTGATCTGTGACATGCCAACTAGGTGGAACTCAGCTTTGGTCATACTGCAGCAGCCACATATGTGGTCGTTTTTTCGGGAGCAGTAATTTTAATGATGCTTAAAGTAAAAAAAAAGTGAAATATTCAGTTAAATATCGTACCTCGGGGGGGGGGGGGGTCTATAGTATGCTTGTAAAGTGGCGCGTGTCTCTCGTGTTTAGAACAGTCCCTGCACAAAATGACATTTTTAAAGGAATAAAAGTCATTTAAAACTGCTTGCGGCTTTAATGTAATGTCGGGTCCAGACAATATGAATGAAAATCAGTGAGAGAAACGGCATGGGTACCCCCCCAGTCCATTACCAGGCCCTTTGGGTCTTGTATGGATATTAAGGGGAACCCCGCACCCAAATTTAAAAAAGTAAAGGCGTGGGGCCCCCAGGCCCTATATACTCTGAACAGCAGTATACAGGCGGTGCAAACAAGACAGGGACTGTAGGTTTGTTGTTAAGTAGAATCTGTTTGTAATTTTGAACTGGTACATTTTTAAAGTGTAGCTCCAGCCAAAAAAATCTATTTTTAAGCTTTTTTGAAAACATAGGGAAGGGTTATCACCCCTGTGACATTTGTTTTGCTGTCTGTGCTCCTCTTCAGAAGATTTCACCTCACTTTCTGTCACAATGGCAAATGTTTTTAGAAAATGTGGGGTTTTTAGTGAAACAAGGATTGGTGATAAAGCATCAGTGGAAAGGAGAAACATTTTCCCCATATTAACTATTACAGACCTGATCACGGATGTGGAAATGCGGGGCAATTTAGGTAACAGCGATCACAGGTCAATTAGTTTCAGTATAAATCACACAAATAGGAAACATAAAGGGAATACAAAGACACTGAATTTCAAAAGAGCCAACTTCCCTAAACTACAAACCTTGCTAAAAGGCATAAACTGGGATAAAATTTCAGAAACAAAGAATACGGAGGAGAGATGGGTTTGCTTTAAGAGCATATTAAATAAGGGCATTAGCCAATGTATCCCATTGGGTAATAAATTTAAAAGAGCGAACAAAAGTCCTGGATGGCTTAACTCCAATGTAAAAATGCATATAAAAGCAAAGGAGAAGGCCTTCAAAAAATACAAGGTTGAGGGATCATCCTCAGCATTCAGACTTTATAAAGAATGCAACAGGATATGTAAAGGTGCAATTAGGACAGCTAAGATAGAACATGAAAGACACATAGCGGAGGAGAGCAAAAAAAATCCCAAGAAATTCTTTAAGTATGTAAACAGTAAAAAAGGGAGGACAGACCATATTGGCCCCATAAAGAATGAGGAAGGGCATCTGGTTACAAAGGATGGGGAGATGGCGAAGGTATTGAATTTATTCTTCTCCTCAGTCTTCACGTGTGAATCGGGGGGCTTCAGTAACCAAAACTGCAGTGTTTATCCTCATGACACAACACAGGAAGCACCTCCATGGTTAACAGAGGACGAAATTAAAATTAGACTTGAGAAACTTAACATTAATAAATCACCGGGACCAGATGACTTGCATCCGAGGGTACTTAGGGAACTCAGTCAAGTGATTGCCAGACCGTTGTTCCTAATTTTTACAGATAGTCTACTGACTGGAATGGTACCAGCTGATTGGAGAAAAGCCAATGTAGCACCTATATTTAAAAAGGGCCCAAAATACATCCCTGGGAATTACAGACCAGTTAGCCTAACATTGATAGTATGTAAACTCTTGGAGGGGATGATAAGGGACTATATACAGGATTTTAGTAATACAAACGATATCATTAGCAGTAATCAGCATGGATTCGTGAAGAATCGTTCTTGCCAAACCAATCTATTAACCTTCTATGAGGAGGTGAGTTGCCATCTAGATAAAGGAAGGCCTGTAGACGTGGTGTATCTGGATTTTGCAAAAGCATTTGACACAGTTCCCCATAAACGTTTACTGTACAAAATAAGGTCTGTTGGCATGGACCATAGGGTGAGTACATGGATTGAAAACTGGCTACAAGGGCGAGTTCAGAGGGTGGTGATAAATGGGGAGTACTCAGAATGGTCAGGGGTGGGTAGTGGGGTTCCCCAAAGTTCTGTGCTGGGACCAATCCTATTTAATTTGTTCATAAACGATCTGGAGGATGGGATAAACAGTTCAATCTCTGTATTTGCAGACGATACTAAGCTAAGCAGGGCAATAACTTCTCCGCAGGACGTGGAAACCTTGCAAAAAGACCTGAACAAATTAATGGGGTGGGCGACTACATGGCAAATGAGGTTCAATGTAGAAAAATGTAAAATAATGCATTTGGGTGGCAAAAATATGAATGCAATCTATACACTGGGGGGGAGAACCTCTGGGGGAATCTAGGATGGAAAAGGACCTGGGGGTCCTAGTAGATGATAGGCTCAGCAATGGCAGGCAATGCCAAGCTGCTGCTAACAAAGCAAACAGAATATTGGCATGCATTAAAAGGGGGATCAACTCCAGAGATAAAACGATAATTCTCCCGCTCTACAAGACTCTGGTCCGGCCGCACCTAGAGTATGCGGTCCAGTTCTGGGCACCAGTCCTCAGGAAGGATGTACTGGAAATGGAGCGAGTACAAAGAAGGGCAACAAAGCTAATAAAGAGTCTGGAGGATATTAGTTATGAGGAAAGGTTGCGAGCACTGAACTTATTCTCTCTGGAGAAGAGACGCTTGAGAGGGGATATGATTTCAATTTACAAATACCGGACTGGTGACCCCTCAATAGGGATAAAACTTTTTCGCAGAAGAGAGTTTACCAAGACTCGTGGCCACTCATTAAAATTAGAAGAAAAGAGGTTTAATCTTAAACTACGTAGAGGGTTCTTTACTGTAAGAGCGGCAAGGATGTGGAATTCCCTTCCACAGGCGGTGGTCTCAGCGGGGAGCATTGATAGCTTCAAGAAACTATTAGATAAGCACCTGAATGACCACAACATACAGGGATATACAATGCAATACTGACACATAATCACACACATAGGTTGGACTTGATGGACTTGTGTCTTTTTTCAACCTCACCTACTATGTAACTATGTAACAGGAGAGAATTTCCCTTCCTAGGGGTAGATTTCATCTCACTTCCTGTTGTCTCCTTCCGTTTGCAAGTAGGAGTCGTTTGTAAGTTGGATGTTTGAAAGTAGGGGCCTGCCCTATATACTCTGCAGAAATTGTGGCCTTAGGTTTTGGTGTTGCCACAACACTGTAAGCCCTCACAGGGCCCTGCTGTGAAATATTAGATCAAGAATTATAATTACATGCCCCTGTTGAACAGGGGCAGAAAAATTGGCCCTTTGGTGATGGTGGTGGTGCTGGTGCCACAACACTGTAAGTCCTCACAGTTACTCTTGATGGGAGCTGGAACTGGCCCTGCTGTGAAATATTAGATCAAGAATTGTAATTACATGCACCTGTTGAACAGGAGCAGAAAAATTGGGCCTTTGGTGGTGGTCGTGGTGGTGGTGCTGGTGCCACAACACTGTAAGTCCTCACAGTTACTCTTGGTGGGTGCTGGAACTGGCCTTGCTGTGAAATATTAGATCAAGAATTGTAATTACATGCCCCTGTTGAACTGGGGCAGAAAAATTGGGCCTTTGGTGGTAGTGGTGGTGGTGGTGCTGGTGCCACAACACTGTAAGTCCTCACAGTTACTCTTGGTGGGTGCTGGAATGGGCCTTGCTGTGAAATATTAGATTAAGAATTGTAATTACATGCCCCTGTTGAACAGGGGCAGAAAAATTGGGCCTTTGGTGGTGGTGGTGGTGGTGCTGGTGCCACAACACTGTAAGTCCTCACAGTTACTCTTGGCGGGTGCTGGAACGGGCCCTGCTGTGAAATATTAGTTCAAGAATTGTAATTACATGCACCTGTTGAACAGGGGCAGAAAAATTGGGCCTTTGGTGGTGGTGGTGGTGGTGCTGGTGCCACAACACTGTAATGCCCCGTACACACGGTCGGACTTTGTTCGGACATTCCGACAACAAAATCCTATGATTTTTTCCGATGGATGTTGGCTCAAACTTGTCTTGCATACACACGGTCACACAAAGTTGTCGGAAAATCCGATCATTCTGAACGCGGTGACGTAAAACACGTACGTCTGGACTATAAACGGGGCAGTGGCCAATAGCTTTCATCTCTTTATTTATTCTGAGCATGCGTGGCACTTTGTCCATCGGATTTGTGTACACACGATCGGAATTTCCGATAACGGATTTTGTTGTCAGAAAATTTTATAGCCTGCTCTCAAACTTTGTGTGTCGGAAAATTCGATGGAAAATGTGTGATGGAGCATACACACGGTCGGAATTTCCGACAACAAGGTCCTATCACACATTTTCCGTCGGAAAATCCGACCGTGTGTACGGGGCATTAGTCCTCACAGTTACTCTTGGTGGGCGCTGGAACGGGCCCTGCTGTGAAATATTAGATCAAGAATTGTAATTGCATGTCCCTGTTGAACAGAGACAGAAAAATTGGGCCTTAGGCACTGGTGCTGGTGCCACAACACTGCAACCCCTCACAGATACTCTAGTTGGAGTGCAGGAACGAGCCCTGCTGCAAAGAATTGCATCAAAAATTGTAATTACATGCCCCTGTTAAACAGGGGCTGAAAAATTGGGCCTTAGGCACTTGTGCCACAACATTACAACCCCTCACAGATACTCTAGTTGGAGCGCAGGAACGAGCCCTGCTGCAAACAATTGCATCAAAAATTGTAATTACACGCCCCTGTTAAACAGGGGCTGAAAAATTGGGCCTTAGGCACTGGTGCCACAACACTGCAACCCCTCACAGATACTCTAGTTGGAGCGCAGGAACGAGCCCTGCTGCAAACAATTGCATCAAAAATTGTAATTACACGCCCCTGTTAAACAGGGGCTGAAAAATTGGGCCTTAGGCACTGGTGCTGGTGCCACAACACTGCAACCCCTCACAGATTCTCTAGTTGGAGCGCAGGAACGAGCCCTGCTGCAAACAATTGCATCAAAAATTGTAATTACACGCCCCTGTTAAACAGGGGCTGAAAAATTGGGCCTTATTAAAGGACGTTCGGTCACCATTGCTTAAGTATACGCTCCAAATGATGCCCACTCAAACTTCTTTAACAAATTTTTTTATACACTAGACAACTATTATTCCACACATCTAATAGTGGGTGGTGACTTCAGTTTAGCTGCTCATTCGGCTCTGGACAGAAGCAAAGTTGTCCCATCCTCTAAAGCTTTCCCCAAATCTTTGAACAGATCACTATATAATCATCAATTAGTAGATACTTGGAGAGCTCACAATATAGGTATCAAATCCTACACATTCTACTCCCACCCGCATAACAGCTTTGCTCGACTTGACTATATATTCTGCACCACAATCCTGCTTGCCAATTACTCTAAGGCAGATATCCATGCATGTCCTTGGTCTGATCACCATATAATCTCCTTTAAGACTTCACGTATAGGTCTAGCCAACACAACACACACATGGCGAATAAACGACTCCTTGCTCACAGATCCATCAAACAACCAACAAATTCTATCTCACCTTGAGCAATATTTTGCACATAATGTAACACCAGACATGTCTCCTACAAATATCTGGATGGCACATAAAGCGGTAATGAGAGGCCATCTGATAAATATTGCCTCAATTAAAAACAAATCCAAACTTGCAGATATTAGATCCCTCACAAATGATCTAGACCATTTATATCACAGAAACAACCAAAACCCATCTAGTGACCTTTTTAAACAGGTTCAAGAGAAACGCACTACTTTAGACACATTATTAGCATCAGACACCGAAAAGGCCCTCAGATGGTCTAAAGCCAGATTCTTACTCAATAGTAATTCATACTCCACCATGTTCGCTAGAAAACTTAATCAATCTATGAAACCACCCCACACATACAAATTGAGGAACCCATCTGGAAATACGGTATCCCATCCCAAAGAAGTCATGAAACTATTCTTAGACTTCTATAAAAATCTTCTTTCCACATCACAATCATCCCCCAAACAGTCCTCCCTGGACTGGCTCAACAACATTACATTACCCACTCTTTCCAGGGATCAAATTGAATCTCTCAATGCCCCTTGTACAGACACAGAAGTTAGCAAAATCATTGGAACTTTAAAGATATCAACAGCCCCTGGCCCAGACGGCTATTCCACTTCCTACTATAAAAAATTTGCCCCTACCATTACCCCACACCTTACTAAACTGTATAATAATATCTTACAAGGCGGCCAATTCCCATCTGAAATGCTTTTAGCTAACATGTCCCTTCTTCCCAAACCAAATAAAGACCATTCCACCCCTCAAAACTACCGTCCAATATCTGTTATTGACAATGACTTAAAAATATTTGGCCGTATTTTGGCAGACAGATTATCAGCTGTTATCTCTCCATTAGTTGATCCTGACCAAACAGGTTTCATTCCTAACAGACAAATAACAGACAATATACGACTGACCAGAAATATCATTCAAGACTCAAACATACATTCCAAATCCACATTATTACTCAGCCTTGATATACACAAAGCTTTTGACAGCGTTTCCTGGTCATATCTTGACATTCTACTCCCCAAATATGGCATCAACAATGAATTCTTACATGGCTTTAAGGCTCTCTATCACAACCCACAAACACGTATCAAACTCCCAGGCAACAACTCTGACTTTTTTCCCCTGACCAAAGGTACCAGACAGGGTTGCCCCCTATCCCCTCTACTTTTCGCCCTCGCGATAGAACCTCTTGCCTGCGCTATAAGAAACAACACAGATATTAAAGAATATTTCAAGGGTTCCAAAGAATACAAGCTAAGTCTCTACGCAGATGACATGCTTTTGTTTATAACCGACCCTCTAATCTCCCTACTCAACCTAACTAAAACCCTTGCCATCTTCCACAACTTGACAGGTATGGGTGTAAATCTATCTAAATGTTCAGCTTTACCAATCAATATTCCCCCAGCCTTAATAGCTATACTTAAAGACAAATTCTCATTCAATTGGAATGCAGATTCATTTAGATATCTAGGTATCCAAATTACACCTTCATATAAAACTTTTTACCAAGCAAACTACCCACCCTTATTTAACAGTATTAAAAATCTACTTAAACTTTGGTCATCATACCAGATTTCATTCTCGGGCAGAATAGTGGCTGTAAAAATGATGATATTACCCAAACTTTTTTTTTTTTTTTTAGAGCCCTTCCTTTTATTCTACATAAAAAAACATTAGATTCTCTACAGAGAGAGATCAACAAATTCATATGGCTAAACAAGAAACCCAGATTTAGCTATTCCCTTATGTTTAGACCCCAAATAAAAGAAGGACTCAGCATTCCTAACCTTTGGCTTTATTATCTATCCGCCAGATGTACCCAATTGGCCCAATGGTATGCCCCTTCACTCCAAATCCCTTGGCTCCGGTTCGAAGAAGAATCTATCCTTCCCTACAATCTACAAGGACTTCTCTGGTCAAAGACTATACCACCACAAAAAATAAGACCCTTAAACCTCATCATCACTCACACCCTTAAACTATGGAACAGACAAGTTTCTAAATTTAAGTTATCCTCTGACATTCCCCCCTTGGCTTCCTTCCTAGGTGACCCCCGTTTTCCCCTCCCGGATAGGGCTCAAGATCAAAATTGTCTAATGAATTGGAAATCACATAACCTAACACAAAATCGCTCTCCCACAACAATTCATTCCTCACTTTCTCCAGTATACAAATGAAATTTGATTTTCCACCTACTGAGCTAGAGAACTATAGAAATATAAGACAATTCTATCAAAAATATCACTCACTTACACTCCATCCCCCCTATACACAATTTGAACAAATCTGTATCTCCTCCCCTCATGATAGTGGTTTAATCTCCAGAATATATAAAAGTTTAAACAAGTCCAATATGCCTGCGAAATCACATCCCATGCTACAATGGGAATCAGATTTAAATACCTTGTTTACTTTTGATCAATGGGATACTATTTTGACAAATCTCTATAAATGTACCAAAACAACCTCGATCAGAGAAGCATCCATCAAATTGCTCTATAGATGGTATCTTACCCCCCCTAAACTTAACTCATTCTATCCCTCACTATCCCCACTCTGCTTTAGAGGTTGCCCCTCCCATGGTACACTTCTACATATCTTTTGGGATTGTCCCCATATAAAAAACACTTGGCATAAGGCTAGCTTAATCATTGAAAAAATATCAGGTAGGAAGATTTCGCTTACACCCCAGATCTGTCTTTTATTCTCCCCTATACAGCATATTCCAATGACTAGCACAAGGCTAATCCACACTAATCCACACATTCCTCAGCTCTATTCATTGGGCCATAGCCTTCAATTGGCGCGCCACTACGGTACATTGGTCACAAATTCTCAACTGCATGACGAACATCAAACTCTCTGAAAGAATTCACCACACATTATATGACTCTATGCCACTTCATCAAAAAAAAATGGTCTCTCTGGGACACCACCTCTCAGATTTAGAAAAATTTCTATTACATATACGTAATAGTCCTTCTTTCTCCCCTCCACGACAATACTCTTGACTGGCCTGATTATAACAACCATAATACTCTTTTATTTTCTGTACAACATTTACTGTCATAGATATTTGTATACATACCTGTACCATCATTGTAATTGTTTTATACCTTGACCTTTTACATAATAAAAATCGTTTGTAAACAAAAAAGAAAAATTGGGCCTTAGCCACTGGTGGCGGCGCCCAGAAACAAAAATATTCTTACAAGCTATTAGCATGATCATTGAGGAGGAAGAGGATAGCCACTCAGCATAACAGGATAGTCACTCAGCATCAGCATAGGCAGGGATCTGACATTTCAAAAAAAATGTATAAAGTTACATCAGCATCAGGTGCTTGGAATCTGGTGGTGATCCAAGACTGATTTATTTTTATGAAGGTCAGTCGATCGACCGAGTCGGTGGACAGGCGCACCCTGTGATTGGTTAGAAAACCTCCAGCAGCACTGAATGTGCGTTCCGAAAGAACGCTGGATGCAGGACAGGCCAGTAGCTCAATTGCATACTGTGCAAGCTCTGGCCAGTGATCCATCCTCAAGACCCAGTAACCCAGAGGATTTTCGGTGGGAAAGGTGTCCAAGTCAGATCTTGCCCCTAGGTATTTCTGCACCATGTAAAACAGACGCTGGCGATGGTTGCTGGAACCGATTATACCTTGGGGCTGCGGACTAAAAAATTGTCTAAATGCATCGGTCAGATGGCCATCTTCTCCACCGCTCCTTCTTTGACTAACCGAAGCCTCGGCAACACGTTGTCCAGGAACAAGAGTTTGTAACCTCCCAGTCTCTGGGAACGCGTTGCACAGACCTTTCTGCAAGGCCTCCCGAAGATGTTTCATCCACTGCTCCCTCGACGGCAAGATAAGGTCTACAACCTTACTCTTGTAATGTGGATCAAGGAGGGTTGCCAGCCAGTATTGATCCCTCTCCTTGATACCACGAATACGAGGATCCTTCTGCAGGCTTTTCAGGATCAGGGAGGCCATGCAGCGTAGGTTTGCTGAGGCATTCGGTCCGGAGCCCTCTGGGTCACTAAGGACGACATGATCCGCAGCCATCTCCTCCCAGCCACGTACAAGTCCATGGGTTTCTTGGGACTGTAAATGATCCCTTAAAGACTGCTGCTGATGCTGAGTGCCAGGCTCCACCTCCATGCCCTCCTCCTCCTCCTTCTCGTCCTCTTCCTGTGTGATCAGCGGGCACGCAGGAACACTGTCTGGATAAAGGGGGCCTTGAGAGTTAAGGAAGTCCTCTTCTTCCTGCCTCTGTTCTGCCTCAAGTGCCCTGTCCATTATTCCATGCAGCGTGTGCTCCAACAGGTGGACAAGGGGGAACAGTGTCACTGATGCATGCACTGTCACTGCTCACCATCCTCGTGGCCTCCTCAAATGGTGACAGGACAGTGCATGCATCCCTGATCATGGCCCACTGGCGTGGGGAAAAAAACCAAGCTCCCCTGACCCTGTACTGTGCCATAGTTGCACAGGTACTCATTGATGGCCCTCTGCTGCATGTGCAGACACTGCAGCATGGCCAACGTTGAGTTCCACCTGGTGGGCATGTCACAGAGTAGGCGGTTCTTGGGCAGGTTAAATTCCTTTTGGAGGTCTGCCAGCCGAGCACTGGCATTATATGACTGGCGGGAATGCACACAGACTGCAACTGGTGCAACTGTGCAGGGTACACAGTACAGTAACTGGAAATACGTCAAGAGCCTACACAAGCACCTGACTTCAGGTAGTTATACTGTAGGTTCAACTGTTCAGGGTACACAGTAAAGTAACTGGAAATATGTCAAGAGCCTACACAAGCACCTGGCTTCAGGTAGTTATACTGTAGGTGCAACTGTGCAGGGTACACAGTACAGTAACTGGAAATACGTCAAGAGCCTACACAAGCAACTGGCTTCAGGTAGTTATACTGTAGGTGCAACTGTGCAGGGTACACAGTACAGTAACTGGAAATACATCAAGAGCCTACACAAGCACCTGGCTTCAGGTAGTTATACTGTAGGTTCAACTGTGCAGGGTACACAGTACAGTAACTGGAAATATGTCAAGAGCCTACACAAGCACCTGGCTTCAGGTAGTTATACTGTAGGTGCAACTGTGCAGGGTACACAGTACAGTAACTGGAAATACGTCAAGAGCCTACACAAACACCTGGCTTCAGGTAGTTACACTGTAGGTGCAACTGTGCAGGGTACACAGTACAGTAACTGGAAATACGTCAAGAGCCTACACAAGCACCTGGCTTCAGGTAGTTACACTGTAGGTGCAACTGTGCAGGGTACACAGTACAGTAACTGGAAATACGTCAAGAGCCTACACAAGCACCTGGCTTCAGGTAGTTATACTGTAGGTGCAACTGTGCAGGGTACACAGTACAGTAACTGGAAATATGTCAAGAGCCTACACAAGCACCTGGCTTCAGGTAGTTATACTGTAGGTGCAACTGTGCAGGGTACACAGTACAGTAACTGGAAATACGTCAAGAGCCTACACAAGCACCTGGCTTCAGGTAGTTATACTGTAGGTGCAACTGTGCAGGGTACACAGTACAGTAACTGGAAATACGTCAAGAGCCTACACAAGCACCTGGCTTCAGGTAGTTATACTGTAGGTGCAACTGTGCAGGGTACACAGTACAGTAACTGGAAATACGTTAAGAGCCCACACAAGCACCTGGCTTCAGGTAGCTATACTGTAGGTGCAACTGTGCAGGGTACACAGTACAGTAACTGTAAATACTGTAAAAACACCTGCCTGCCTGTCAGTATATTATGAAGAGAAGAACAGGATCTAGCTAAACTGAATACTGTATATATATACACCTAGGATGCATATATATATATACACAATACACTGCAAGTGCAGCTAACTGACTCAACCTGCCTACTCTATCTAACTTAAATCAAATGACACTGTCTCTCCGTCTATCTCTCTCCACCGCAACACACTACACAGGGCCGACGTGCAGGCGGCCTTATATAGTGTGGGGCATGTACTAAACCCCCTGAGCCATAATTGGCCAAAGCCTCCCTGGCTTTGGCCAATTACGGCTCTCTGTACACACGGCACTGTGATTGGCCAAGCATGCGGGTCATAGTGCATGCTTGGCCAATCATCAGCCAGCAATGCACTGCGATGCCGCAGTGAATTATGGGCCGTGATGCGCCACTCGAATTTGGCGCGAACGGCTCATAACGTTCGTAATTCATGCGAACGACCGAACACACGATGTTCGAGTCAAACATGTGTTCGACTCAAACGCGAAGCTCATCCCTACTGTTGACATAGCACATATGCACTGTATTGTCACCATTTGAGGAGACAACAAGAATGGTAAGTCAAGACAATGCACACTGTGTAGCATCATAGACAGGGCACTTGAAGCAGAGCAGCAGGAGGAAGGGTAGGACTTCCATGATTCTCAGGGTCTGGAAAATATTCCTGTGAGGCCACAGGAGGAAGACAAGTATGATTGACATGGGGACATTGAGTCTGAAGATAACATGGGATAGTCTTCCAGGGATGGGTTTCATTCCTTTCCAAATCCTGGGAGTAATACATAGCTAGGGGAGGTGTCTAAGGATAATGTCATCCTCAGCCACACATGGGCTCCCTCAAACTCCAGAGTCTGTGAAAGGATCCTAGGATTCGAAGCATTAAGATCTGGCACCAATAAATGGTTGTTAACCTTCCTTGATCCAAGTCACAGAGTGCATACTGCTCTCGCAATAGGAGCAAAAAAAGAAACATCTGGAGGATTCACTATGGATGAACCTGTGTCACTCAGTTTCAGAAACTAGCCAGATCAAGACTCACAGACACAGTGGGTTTGATTTACTAAAGGCAAATAGACTGTGCACTTTGCAAAGTGCAGTTGCTTCAGAGCTTAGTAAATGAGGGAGAGCTCTGCTGACTTCCATCATCCAATCATGTGCAAGCAAAAATTCTTTTTTTTTCCTTGCATGTGATTGGGTATTCTTTGCAAAGTGAAACTTTACCTCATTTACTAAAGTCTGGAGCAACTGCACTTGCAGAGTGCAACTGCACTTTGCAAGGTGCACAGTCTGTTTGCCTTTAGTAAATCAACCCCATTGTCTCAGAACCTCCCCGTGTCAGTAAAAGAAGGAGCTGCAGTAGGAGTGGTTGCCTGAGCTTTTAAAAACATTCTTAGTACTCAGCCCTCAGTGCTTTTTGCTGCCAGCACATTTTTGCAGTGGCTGCATCACATGGTGGCCAATTATCTGGGGGCAAGATTACTCTAGTCATGAGGATGGATAACTGGCCAGAGCTTGCCCAGTAAGCAATTGAGCTACTGGGGCAATGTACTCTCTGAACTTACATTCTGTGCTGAACGGGGCTTTGTGACAGACAAAAGAGTGTTTCTATCCATGGACAGTTTGCCTGACTCACATTCATATAAATGAACCAGTTTTGGATCAGCAGCAGCTGAAAAATAGCTACAGCTTTTCACAGCTGTGTATCAATTGTGCATATGTGAATGTTTGTTAAAGCAAAATCCATTCTGTACTCTACAGGAGTTTTTCTATGGGCTTATGATGTTTGAGCACCATCAATACATAAAACCTAATTTTTTCACAGTTTTCACGTACAGTACATGAACGTTTGTTAAAGTAAGGTTTGTGCTCTGCAGACATTTTATTCTGTAGTGTTTGGGCACCACCATTACCCAAAACACATTTTTGTTTTGCAGCTGTATAATAGTTGCAGTAATAGTGAACAGTCCCTCCTGTGCTTTGCAGAAACTTTTCAGTGGTGTTTGGGCACCACCAACACCCAAAAGACACTTTTTTTTTTACAGCCGTGTAACAGTTGCAGATATGGCAAATGTTTGTTAAAGCAGGGTCCATCCTGTGCACTGCAGACATTTTTCAGTAGGGTTACAGTGTTTGAGCCCCATCAACACCTAAAACTAAATTTTTCCCAGCTGTGTAACACATACGTGAATGCTTGTTAAAGCATGGTCCTTCCTGTGCTCTGTAGAAAATTTTCTGTGGTGTTTGGGCACCACCCAAAACCCATTTTTTTTCACAGCTGTTTAACAGTTGCAGATACAGTGAATGTTAAAGCAGGGTCCATTCTATGTTGGGTTTACAGCGTATAGGCACCACCAAAAACCATTACCAAATATTTTCACCATTGCATGATGACAGCACAAAACATACAATGCCTGGCCAGGCAATGGCGACACTAGGGGGGGGGGGGGCAGAGGGGGCCCTGACCCCCCCAACATTATGCTGGGCCCCACCATGTGCCCCCCCCCCCAAAAAAAAAAATTTTTTTTTTAATTATTTTTTTTTTTTTTACAAAAAGGCAATTTCTTTTTGTTTGTATTCATATCGGATGTGCCGCATCTTACTCGGGCCACCGCTGGAGTAACACAGTCTCTATTGAGAGGGAGAACGTCCCCAGTCAGCTCCTGCGGGTGATTCCTCCCCCCTCCCTCTGCTCGCTGACACTGCATAATGCGAGCGCTCACACAACCACGGCCGCCCGATCTGCTCCTCCCCCTGCATCCTCATTGGCAGGGAGAAGAGCGAGTTGCAGGAAGGACTCCACCAGGACTCTCAGTTACTGAAAAAACAGACGGATTTCTCCCATCCTTAGGAGAGGAGAACCAGCCTGTAAATTCCAAGAGATGCCAGACCAGCGCTGTCAATAGCAGGGGCAGGACAGCAAGAGGAGGCTGGGGAACCCCACAGTGACAGAACACCAGGGCCCGGAGGCAAGACAACCTTTGCAACCCTGATAGTTCTCCCACTGCTTTGGACCCTTATATTTTCTTAGTATGCTGGTGACATATATCTCTTGTTTTCTGCCACCCTGGGGGGGGGGGGCCCCAATACAGTAGGAAGGGAGCTCACTGCAGAACATGTGAAAGGGCCGTTGTGGGATCATAGTAAAGGGGTAAAGGGCCCCAGGATAGATAAAATATATATAGATAGATAGATATATATAGATATATTTGCATTTTTTATTGCCCCCCTATTTTTGTCCCTGTCCCCCCATGTGCCCCCCCTATATATGAAAGCTGGAGACGCCACTGTGGCCAGGGTAAGTCCTCTGCTTTTCTAGAATGTTTGTGTTAGATTAAAGGAGTTTAGGGTGCTTTGTCACTACGCAAAATGAAACCTAATGTTTAAAAAGCTTCCTTTATGGAAGTAGATATTGTTCTATTTTTGTGGCTGGGTAAATAGACCTTTTTTTTTACTTGCTGCGCATCATCATTAAAAAAGCACATTGTGTTTCCTCATGCTGCTCCCCAGTGTAAAATTTAGAATACAAACTCTTTAAAGTAGTGTGGCTTAACTGTGATACCTTACATACATAACTTCCAGTCTCACTCTTTAAGACCTGAAATTCCAGCCTATAAAATGTGCTTTGATGTATGTGCAGATAGTTCATCGCAACATTTTTATCGTTTGTCCCAAGGAAAATAAAATGTAATTTTTGGGTTTACAGATGAAGCCTGCTAGCTTTCTCCCTCTTGAATTTCTTTTGGTGAGCACTATTTACATTCAGTACAGAAAATCTGTATGATTCCTAAATTTTGTGTCTGAAAAATAGGAATCTGCCTCCCATTAATAGGAATTGAAAATCCTGAAATCTGTACAATGATTATATCATATCTCTGCAAATAGAAAGCACAATTTAAATATTTAAAGTCAAATCTGCAAACTCTGTCCCTCAGAGAAAGTGTCCACTCCGAAAACGGTATAAAAAAATATTATAAAAGCTGTGCTGACAAGTTCCCTAATTTTCTATCTGTTGTGTGGAAAAAAATAATTGTAGGGTGCAGTGTGCTTGTTCTCTCACTCTCACAACTAATGGACAGTCTGAAAGGGTTTAAAAAGGTGTGCATCAAATCTGTAATAGATGTCCTTCCTCACTATCTCCCTCCATGAAAAAAAGAATCTAATTTTTTGGGGGCAAACTCTAATCTGGTTACCTTCTCCCTCATAAATTGTGACCTTGACAATGAAGGCTTCAAATACATGTTGCAAAGATGCATGCTGTTCAATCTTCAGTGTCCAATACAAAGGTGTAGAGGTTGATTTACTAAAACTTAAGAGTGCAAATTCTGGTGCAGCTGTGTATGGTAGCCATTCAGCTTCTAACTTTAGCTTGCTCAATTAAGCTTTGACAAAAAAAACCTGGAAGCTGATTGGCACAGATACAAGGCTGTCTGCAGGACACATGCATCCTTTTCAAATGAAGCCATGAAGAGACGTGGGGAGGACATCTCTGAATACAGTATTGCATGGAACATTGCGGTGCTGTGGATAGTGACTTACCACGAGAGGCTGACCAGAGACATTAAACGCAGTTTGACCCACCTCAGTGTATATTTAGGAGGTCAACAACTTGCGGTAAATTCGATCCTTCAAGGGCACGAGAGTGGTGACAGGAATGGGCATTCTCCTTTTTCAGCACAGAGCACAGTCACTTTTTGTTCAAGAATCTGAGCATTTTATTTAAAGCACTTTGCACTTTTATGGACTGCTAGCACTTTAATGTTGCACCTTATGAATTATGTCACTATATATATTTTATAGAGTGGTTTTATAAGAAGGTTGTGGTTGTACAACGGCAATAGCAGCAGCTTCCTAATTATTATTAATTTATTCATTTATTCAATATATTTTTTTTTGCACAGATTGATAATTGACACATGGTTTGGGGTAGCGCAGCTTTTGCATAATTTACAAATTTATGCAAAGCTGCACCAGATTTTGCACTCTCCGGTTTTAGTAAATCAACCCCTTAGACTTTAGGTGTGTCAAAACACTGCATTGTCATTCTCCCCTATTGCCAAATGTTATAATAAAGTCAGACATTCCTCAGTATTTAGAATATCAAGCAGGCCAAAAGGGAGAGGCAGAGGGCCTGCACCTGCAGCTAGTTGGGGGCAGGGCTGCCATCAGGGGGTTACAGGCAGTACTCATGTAAGGGGTCTGAGTGTCCCTAGTTGCCCAGCTGGCCAGAGCCCGCTCCCCCCTACAGCAGAACATGAAATTCATCTTGTACCAGCTCGGCCGCTAATCTGCGTGTCGCTGCAGAGAAGCATAAACAAGACAAGCCTCCGCCGCCTACTTTCACTTTCACCTGCCCCTCCCAAATCCCCCCCCCCCCGCTGGCTGTGGCTATGCAGAGCATTTTGTAAGTATTCTGCACACAGTCATGACATTTTTTACAAGCCAGCTACCCAAGCACCAGCCGACGCCATCTTTCAGACTGGCAACATCCATAGCAGCAGGTGATCGTGGTCAGAGCTCGCTCGCTCCTCATCCATTCCCTGCTGAGGCGGAGCCTACTGGCTGCTGCTGGGTTTGCTTGCAATGGGATTGGCTGGCACAGGGGCAGGGGGAGTGGCCAGCTCGTCGATGGTGCATGTGGACACAGCAATAATAGGTGCATGCAGATAGATCCGAGAGTGCATCATGGAGGGTAAGTCGCAAAAATGTAATGTGTGCTGCTGACTGTGCCCCCTGTGCTGCCTGTAGATTTTATTTGGACTTTATTTATCTCCTTCTTGGATGGGACACCCTGAGGCTGACAAGCTGGTATAATTGAGTTGCATTGTGAAAAATGGATGACTCTGGGTGCAGATGAGAGTTACATTTTGTTAAGCCTCTTCACTATGTAACGCTCATCCCCACCCAGAGTCATCCTCATTCATTTTCACAATGCAACTCAATCATCTTCATCCCCACCCAGCATCTACTCCATCCCTCCAGTCTTCACAATGCATCACAATCCATACCCAGCACCATCCATCCCTCCAGTCTCCACAACGCATCACCACCCATGCCCAGCACCATCCATCCCTCCAGTCTCCACAATGCATCACCACCAACACCCAGCACCATCCATCCCTCCAGTCTCCAAAGGTGTAAGAGTGTTAAAATAAAAGTGGGTGCACCAAAGGACTTGGTAGGATGGCCTGTGGGCGGATTCACTGGGACAACCAGTGGGAGGGCCCTGGAGAATGTTTGGGGTCGGGCCCCCAGGGGGGCCCAGGCCTAAAGCTGTGTAAGGGGCCCCAAAATTTCTGATGGCTGCCCTGGTTGGGGGTGAGTAGGTTTTGCATCTTAAGGAAAAAGTGGTGGTCAGGGCACACCTTTGAAAGGGCAGTGCTTTACTTTATGGGATACAGCATACTTTGTGGGCATGCTATACAGCCTGATTATATGGAGGAGGCAGCAGAGTGGCTTACAAATCATCCTAATTTTTTCATTCCAGGTGTAGAGCAGTCTGTTTTCCTTAACCTCCCTGGTGGTATGATTATTTCAGATTTTAGGTGCTGAAAGCGGTACCATTATTTTGCATGGAAATTTGGCTTTTTATATTGTAGGCCTGTCATTTTTAGGAATAACTCACTTAAATCTGTCTAAACCAGAGTCTAGTAGACATCTCGGGTATGATAAAGTTTGAAACACAAAATCATAAATTATAATATAATAAATAACTATAAATAATAACAAATAATAATATAATAATAATAATACTTTTTATTCAATACATTTTAGTAAATATTATAATCAAAAACACTGACATTTTTTTGGCCAAACAAGGGTGCAATATTAGTAGTAATATTGTTTCAGTAAATGTCCCGGGTATGGAAAATTTTAAAACATGGTACAAGTCCGACGTCCCAGTCAAGACAGTAGAACCTGGTTTCTTTTCTGATTTTCCTTCCAGTGTCGTCACGCTTAGAGCAGCAAACCACACACATCCTTGTGGGTGCAGACTTCTTTTCCATTGGTGGAATGTGGTTCATAAAGTGACGACCAGTCAGGCGTTCCGGGTTCACAATGCCAGTAGCATGACGTACAGATCTATTTACAGTCGTTGGTGTTTGGTGCTTGGGAAATATAAGTTTGGCAACTTTCCAAACAAAGTCCGCATGAACCACAGGCTTGTCACTTTTTTTTTAGAAGAATGAAGGCATTCCACAGGCACTGTTCAAGACGATGCCTGAAGAATTTTTTGTAATTTTTTTTGTTGCTTTCTCATGGCTGGATAAAAAGTCATGGCCTGGTCAGCTCTGTCAACACCTCCCATGGTGTTATTGTAGTCCATCAAGGCTTGTGGTTTCACTACATCTTTTCCACCTTTTGTGTGTACTGTGTGACAGTAGAGGTGTTGTGAATAGTACTCATTAGGCACACATCTTTTTTGTTGCGCCATCTCAGTGCCATCATTTTTCCTTTCTGCCAGGCAACTATTTTTCCTGCCTTGAGTTTTTTATTGCTAAAGGTTGGCAGCATGTCACGCCGGTTAGCTCTAACGGTCCCATATGCATCCATTGTGCTGTAGAAGGAACTTATTGAGTTCTGGAGAAGTGTAAAAATTATCTGTGGTTACACAGTAGCCCTGATTCAGCAATGGCTCAATCAAAGTAAGAATGGAAGTGGTTGCCATTCCATAATTACTGAATGTTTCATTGAATTTGGTTTTTATTTAGTAATGTAATCCAATAGGATTACAATGTATCAGTGTGTTTGTGTTTTATACTGTTTGAATTTGCTGCTGGTTCCACCCCCCTGTGTCGCAGGGAATGGAAGCCAGGGCACACAGTGATCGGGCGGAAGATCCAGCCGCCATACACAGCGGGAGTACATCGCGGGATCCCAGGGACAAGGTAAGTAACTTTTTTCAGGATCCAGCGATGCGATCCCGAGTGTGGCTCGGGGTTACCACTAATGGTACTGAAATCTCACCTCGAGCCACACTGGGGGGTTAACAACTGAAAATATGCCAGATACAAGTATTTAAAACCATTAATTTGTTATTCAGTAGGTACAAAAAATCTCAAAAGACATTCTTAATAATGCATAGAATGTACATCAAAAGGAGCACAATTGGAATATTTCTGTCAAATATACCTTTGAACATAGGTGCAGCAACAAGATAACAAAATACAAGAAGGAAGGCTGGGTCATACCATAAATCTCTCATTGCATTTTGTGAGCCCTAGTTCACTTTATCAGGAGAAATGTGACTGACAGGATTTAAACGCCATTGTGAAGAAAGGTATAGACAATATATGAGCCGCTGGAGAGCTGTGGGGAAGATGAAGAACCGCACACCAAGGCCACGATGCAGGGCTAGCACTAGCTTTCAAAGTGCACATGCTTCCCTTTGGCTGTATGGACACGCATGTGGACACATTTTTGTCATTTCACAGTTAGGACATATTGATCATTCTCTGCACTTTGAAAGCCAATGTAATGTAATTAGTGCCTGTGGCTGGGCCTTAGCTTTCAAATTTCTGTTTGCTGGAGGGTAAATCATACCCTGTTTCTCATATGTGGCATATTCCAGTGCTTTGGCATTCAAAAATATTTGTGTTATTTGTCTCGGTGAAATTATACACTTCATTTCAGGATTCATTTCAGGATAAAACTGGCCTAGTCTTTACCTCTTACATGGTAGCTTGTCTGTAAAATAATACACTCTACTTTTTATTTCATGATATACCATCTCTTCTGTGCCCTGTACATTATGTTCTAATTATCTAACCCAAAAATTGAACTTCCACTGTCCGGATTCCTCCCCCCTCCGTTGTCTTATTTGGCACCTTTCAGGGGGGATGGGGGAGCAGGTATTTGCTCCCACTTCCAGCGAAACATCGCCGTGGTATCCGCCACGATCTACGCCATGTCTGGCCCCTCCTCCATCCCCCCGCTGTCTTCTGGGAGACACACAGGTCCCAGAAGACAACAGGGACCACTCAGGATGCGCAGCATGGCTTGTACATGCACAAAAGGGAACCAGGCTTTGAAGCCTTAAAGCTTCACTTTCCGATTCCCTTGCTGAAGATGCCGGTGCCTCCACCAAGGAGCAGAGGGACAGGTCGGCTTCGGGTGAGGACATCGCGGGCAACCTGGATAGGTAAGTATCCTTATTTTAAAAGTCAGCAGCTGCAGTATTTGTAGCTGCTGAATTTTAATGTTTTTTTGGGGGTTTTTTTTGACAGAACTCCACTTTAAGCTGCTTATACTGTATACCCCACAGCAACTGTACAACATTTCTGGCTATTGTCTCTGAAATATCACTCTCTAATTTTATTTCTTAATAAAATCTGTCTAGTCTTTCCCTCTTACATTGTGGTCTAATTGAGCTGCTTACATAGTTCAAGTTGTAAAAAATCATATTGCAATGCTGCTACCTCTGTATTTAGGCCATGCAACAATGTAAAAGAAAAGATCTATTACACATGCAAAATATGTGATGCCAGAATCTGGTTTAGCTGACACTGACCAAGAGAATTATACTAGCATTTAAATTTTTTTCTGTGGCACCTGTCACCAAGTGCCCAGCTTCCCATGCCCTTAGCTTGACCATCTCTTTTCTATTACCCTTGAAAATTGTCAAAAATGATTTTCAAGTCTCTACTAGAAAGATTTCAATGCAGTTCAGATTTTGGTTCAGATTTACGTTGTAGGTTAAGATTGCAGCATTAGACATTATGATTACATTTGAAGAATTCTGGATAAACTCAACACACACATTCACTAATGCCTAGGTATGATATTGGTTACATCAATCTGTTTAGGCTATCATACGTTCCATGTATTTGTTTCTAGACAAGGACCTAGCATGCCTTAAATACACACTTAGAACAGTCATGTAGCAGTCTAGGCATGCTGCAACATACAGTTGTGTGAAAAAGTATTTGCCCCTTCCTGATGTTTTATTTTTTTGCATATCTCTCACACTTGAATGATTCCGATCATCAAAAAATGTTTAACTTTACACAAAGATAACCCACGTAAATCCAAGATGCAGTTTTTAAATTAAATTCATTTATTAAGGGAAAAAAGCTGTTCAAACCTGCCTGGCCCTATATGAAAAAGTGGTTGCCCCCTCCCATGCTGAATCATGAATGAACTGTGATTAACCACAATTTTTTGGAAAGCTGAGTTAAATTTCACTTGCCACACCCAGGCATGATTACTGCCAGACCTGTTGAATCAAGAAATCACATAAATAGAAGCTGTCTGACAAAGTGAAGCATGCTAACAGATCACAAAAAGCCACACATCATGCCACATCTAAAAAAAATCAAGAGCATATTAGAAACAAAGTAATGTACATGTATCGGTCTAGGAAGTGTTTCAAAGCCATTTCTAAGGCTTTGGAACTCCAGTGAACCATGGGGAGAGACAGTATCCCTAAATGGAGATAACTTGGAACAGTAGTGAACCTTCCCAGGAGTGGCTGTCCTACAAAAATACTCCAAGAATATGATGACGACTCATCCAGAAGGTCATAAAAGAACCCAGAACAACATCTAAAGAACTGTAGGCCTCACTTGCCTCAGGTAAGATCAGTGTTCAAGATTCAACAATAAGAAAGAGACTGGGCAAAAATGGCATCCATGGGGGAGTTCCAAGGCCAAAGCCACTGCTGACCAAAAAGAACACAAAGGCTTGTCTCACATTTACCAAAAAACATCTTGATTATCCCCAAGACTTTTAGGAAAATATTCTGTGGTTAATAAGACAAAAATTTACATCTGCCATTAAACAAATACAGCATTTCATAACAAGAACATAGTTACATAGTTACATAGTAGGTGAGGTCGAAAAAAAGACCCATGTCCATCAAGTCCAACCTATGTGTGTGATTATATGTCAGTATTACATTGTATATCCCTGCATGTTGCGGTTGTTCAGGTGCTTATCTAATAGTTTCTTGAAACTATTGATGCCCCCCGCTGAGACCACCGCCTGTGGAAGGGAATTCCACATCCTTGCCGCTCTTACAGTAAAGAACCCTCTACGTAGTTTAAGGTTAAACCTATTTTCTTCTAATTTTAATGAGCGGCCGCGAGTCTTGTTAAACTCCCTACCGCAAAAAAGTTTTATCCTTATTTTGGGGTCACCAGTATGGTATTTGTATATGAAAATCATATCCCCTTGCAAGCGTCTCTTCTACAGAGAGAATAAGTTCAGTGCTCACAACCTTTACTCATAACTAATATCCTCCAGACCCTTTACGTAGTTTAAGGTTAAACCTCTTTTCTTCTAATTTTAATGAGTGGCCACGAGTCTTGTTAAACTCTCTTCAGCGAAAAAGTTTTATCCCTATTGTGGGGTAACCAGTAGGGATGAGCCGAACACCCCCCTGTTCGGTTCGCACTAGAACATGCGAACAGGAAAAAAGTTTGTTCGAACACACGAACACCGTTAAAGTCTATGGGACACGAACATGAATAATCAAAAGTGCTAATTTTAAAGGCTTATATGCAAGTTATTGTCATAAAAAGTGTTTGGGGACCCGGGTCCTGCCCCAGGGGACATGGATCAATGCAAAAAAACTTTTAAAAACTGACGTTTTTTCAGGAGCAGTGATTTTAATAATGCTTAAAGTCAAATAAAAAAAGTGTAATATCCCTTTAAATTTCGTACTTGGGGTGTCTATAGTATGCCTGTAAAGGGGCGCATGTTTCCCGTGTTTAGAACAGTCTGACAGCAAAATTACATTTCAAAGGAAAAAAGCCATTTAAAACTACTTCGGCTATTGCATTGCCGGTCCGACAATACACATAGAAGTTCATTGATAAAAACGGCATGGGAATTCCCCACAGGGGAACCCCGAAATAAAATTTAAAAAAAAAATGACGTGGGGGTCCCCCTAAATTTCATACCAGGCCCTTCAGGTCTGGTATGGATTTTAAGGGGAACCCCGCGCCAAAAAAAACAAAACGGCGTGGGGTCCCCCCAAAAATCCATACCAGACCCTTATCCGAGCACGCAACCTGGCAGGCGGCAGGAAAAGAGGGGGGGACGAGAGAGCGGCCCCCCTCCTGAACCGTACCAGGCCACATGCCCTCAACATTGGGAGGGTGCTTTGGCGTAGCCCCCCAAAACACCTTGTCCCCATGTTGACGAGGACAAGGGCCTCATCCCCACAACCCTGGCCGGTGGTTGTGGGTGTCGGGGGGCTTATCGGAATCTGGAAGCCCCCTTTAACAAGGTGACCCCCAGATCCCGCCCCCCTGTGTGAAATGGTAAGGGGGTACTTTTACCCCTACCATTTCACTAAAAAACTGTCAAAAATGTTAAAAATGACAAGAGACAGTTTTTGACAATTCCTTTATTTAAATGCTTCTTCTTTCTTTTTTCTTCTATCTTCCTTCGTCTTCTTCTTCTTTTGGTTCTTCTGGCTCTTCTGGTTCTTCCTCCGGCGTTCTCGTCCAGCATCTCCTCCGCGGCGTCTTCTATCTTCTTCTCCTCGGGCCGCTCCGCACCCATGGCATGGGGGAGGCTCCCGCTCTTCTCTTCATCTTCTCTTCTTCATCTTCTTCTTCATCTTCTTCTTTTCTTCTCTTCTTCATCTTCTTCTCCGGGCCGCTCCGCACCCATGCTGGCATGGAGGGATGCTCCCGCTGTGTGACGGCGTCTCCTCGTCTGACGGTTCTTAAATAACGGGGGCGGGGCCACCCGGTGACTCTGCCCCCCTCTGACGCACGGTGACTTGACGGGACTTCCCTGTGACGTCACGGGGAATGCCACAGGGAAGTCCCGTCAAGTCACCATGCGTCAGAGGGGGTGGGGTCACCGGGTGGCCCCGCCCCCATTATTTAAGAACCGTCAGACGAGGAGACGCCATCACACAGCGGGAGCCTCGCTCCATGCCAGCATGGATGCGGAGTGGCCCGGAGAAGAATATGAAGAAGAGAAGAAGAGAAGAAAAGAAGAAGATGAAGAAGAAGATGAAGAAGAGAAGATGAAGAGAAGAGCGGGAGCCTCCCCCCATGCCATGTGTGCGGAGCGGCCCGAGGAGAAGAAGATAGAAGACGCCGCGGAGGAGTTGCTGGACGAGAACACCGGAGGAAGAACCAGAAGAGCCAGAAGAAGAAGATGAAGGAAGATAGAAGAAAGAAGAAGCATTTAAATAAAGGAATTGTCAAAAACTGTCTCTTGTCATTTTTAACAGTTTTTTAGTGAAAAGGTAGGGGTAAAAGTACCCCCTTACCATTTCACACAGGGGGGCGGGATCTGGGGGTCCCCTTGTTAAAGGGGGCTTCCAGATTCTGATAAGCCCCCCGCCCGCAGACCCCCACAACCACCGGCCAGGGTTGTGGGGATGAGGCCCTTGTCCTCATCAACATGGGGACAAGGTGTTTTGGGGGGCTACCTCAAAGCACCCTCCCAATGTTGAGGGCATGTGGCCTGGTACTGTTCAGGAGGGGAGGCGCTCTCTCGCCCCCCCTCTTTTCCTGCGGCCTGCCAGGTTGCGTGCTCGGATAAGGGTCTGGTATGGAATTTTTTTTAAAATTTTGGCCGGGGTTCCCTTTAATATCCATACCAGACCTGAAGGGCCTGGTATGGAATTTAGGGGGACCCCCACGTCATTTTTTTTAAAATTTTGGTCTGGGGTTCCCCTGTGGGGAATTCCCATGCCGTTTTTATCAATGAACTTCTATGTGTATTGTCGGACCGGCAATGCAATAGCAGCGAGTAGTTTTAAATGGCTTTTTTCCTTCGAAATGTCATTTTGCTGTCAGACTGTTCTAAACACGGGAAACATGCGCCCCTTTACAGGCATACTATAGACACCCCCCAGCTACGAAATTTAAAGGGATATTACACTTTTATTGTTTGACTTTAAGCATTATTAAAATAACTGCTCCTGAAAAAACGTCCGTTTTTAAAAGTTTTTTTTGCATTGATCCATGTCCTCTGGGGCAGGACCCAGGTCCCCAAACACTTTTTATGACAATAACTTGCATATAAGCCTTTAAAATTATCACTTTTGATTTCTCCCATAGACTTTTAAAGGGTGTTCCGCGGCATTCGAATTTGCCGCGAACACCCCAAATTGTTCGCTATTCGGCGAACTTGCGAACAGCCGATGCTCGAGTCGAACATGAGTTCGACCCGAACTCGAAGCTCATCCCTAGTCACCAGTACGGTATTTGTAATTTGAAATCATATCCCTCTCAAGCGTCTCTTCCTCATAACTAATATCCTCCAGACCCTTTATTAGATTTGTTGTCCTTCTTTGTACTTGCTCCATTTCTAGTACATCCTTCCTGAGGACTGGTGCCCAGAACTGGACAGCATACTCTAGGTGCGGCCGGACCAGAGTCTTGTAGAGCGGTAGACTTATTGTTTTATCTCTGGAGTTGATCGCCTTTTTAATGCATGCCAATATTCTGTTTGCTTTGTTAGCAGCAGCTTGGCATTGCATGCCATTGCTGAACCTATCATCTACTAGGACCCCCAGGTCCTTTTCCATTCTAGATTCCCCCAGAGGTTCAACCCCCAGTGCATAGATTGCATTCATATTTTAACCAACCAAATGCATTATTTTACATTTTTGTACATTGAACCTCATTTGCCATGTAGTTGCCCAACCCATTCATTTGTTCAGATTTTCTTGCAAGGTTTCTACATCCTGCGGAGAAGTTATTGCCCTGCTTAGCTTAGTATCATCCACAAATACAGACATTGAACTGTTTACCCCATCCTCCAGGTCATTTATGAACAAACTAAACAGGGATGGTGCCAGCACAGAACCCTGGGGGACCCCACTACCCACCCCTGACCATTCCAGGTACTCCCCATTTATCACCACCCTCTGAACTCGCTTTTGTAGCCAGTTTTCAATCCATGTACTCATCCTAAGGTCCATGCCAACGGAGATTATTTTGTACAGTAAACGTTTATGGGGAACTGTGTCAAATGATTTTGCAAAATCCAAATACACCACATCTACGGACCTTCCTTTATCTAAATGGCAACTCACCTCCTCATAGAAGGTTAATAGATTGGTTTGGCAAGAACTATTCTTCATTAATCCATGCTGATTACTACTAATGATACCGTTCTCATTACTAAAATCTTGTATATAGTCCCTTATCATCCCCTCCAAGAGTTTACATACTATTGATGTTAGGCTAACTGGTCTGTAATTCCCAGGGATGTATTTTGGGCCCTTTTTAAATATTGGTGCTACATTGGCTTTTCTCCAATCAGCTGGTACCATTCCAGACAGTAGACTGTCAATAAAAATTAGGAACAATGGTCTGGCAATTACTTAACTGAGTTCCCTAAGTACCCTCGGGTGCAAGCCATCTGGTCCCGGTGATTTATTAATGTTAAGTTTCCCAAATCTAATTTTAATTCTGTCTTCTATTAACCATAGAAGTGCTTCCTGTGATGTGTCATGAGGATAAACACTGCAGTTTTGGTTACTGAAGCCCCCTGATTCCCTCGTGAAGACTGAGGAGAAGAATAAATTCAATACCTTCGCCATCACCCCATCCTTTGTAACCAGATGTTTTTCCTCATTCTTTATGGGGCCAATATGTCCTCCTTTTTTACTGTTTACATACTTAAAAGTCAGACATGGTGGTGGTAGCATGAGGGTCTGGGGCTATTTTGCAGCTTCAGGACCTAGATGACTTACCATAATTGATGGAACCATGAATTCTGAGCTCTACCAGAAAATCCTAAAGGAGAATCAGTTCGTGACCTCAAGCTCAAATGCACTTGGGTTATGTAGCAGGACAATGATCTGAAACACAACAGCAAACCCACCTCCAAATGGTTCAAAGCAAAATTTAGGTTTTGGAGTGGCCTAGTCAAAGCCCGGACTTAAATCCAATTGAGATGCTGTATCATGATCTTACACAGGACGTTCATGCTGGAAAACCCTCCAATGCGGATGTAAAACAATTCTACAAAGAAGAATGAGTGAAAAATTGCTCCACAGCAATGTGAAAGACTCATTACCAGCTATCGCAAACTCTTGATTGCAGTTGTTGCCGCCAAGGGTGGCACAACCAGGTATTAGGTTTAGGGGGCAATTACTTTTTCACATAAAGCCAGGCAGGTTTGGACAGCTTTTTTTGCATTAATAAATGAACCATTTAAAAACTGCATTTTGTGTTAACTCGGGTTATCTTTGTGTGATAATAAAATTTGTTTGATGATCTGAGTCATTTAAGTGTGACATATATGTAAAAAAATGAAAAAATCAGAAAGGGGGTAAATACTTTTTCACACAACTATATAGGCTATGCACAAGCTCCAACAACCTAATTTACATTATAGATATGAGGAGGTATGAGTTGAGTGTTCGGTCCAAACATAATTTCAGACTGAAACTTTACTGTTCAGATGTTTTCTTACACCATTTTTTAGGGCAGCTTGGATAAACATGACAGCTTCCTGTTGTGAATGGTTTGCTAAGGACGCAGCAGGTACCCGCTGCATCCTTAGCAACCATTGATGTCACAAAGCTTCAATTGCTTACATGGCTCCCTAGCCAATTGAGCAAAGGTGTGGTGATAGACGGGGTGACATCATGGCCATAGCCATATTTGTACAATGATGTTACCATCATCCCCACCCCTTCCCTTATATTGGGGATAACAGCTTGGCTGGTGACAGAATCTGAGGTGGCCAGTGACTGACAGCTCAGAAGTTAGATATCAGGCGGGATAGAAGGCAGAGCCATGTCAGGATGCTAGCTGAGGTCTGCAGTGAATAGACAACAGAATTATGGTCGGAAAATAAGCCAAGTTCAGCAATGAGCAATCAGTAGGATTGTGAACAAGAAGCAAGCCAAAGTCAGCAGTAGTAGACAGATAAACCAAGGTCAGAATCAAGCAGGGTCACAACAGGCGGCCGGAGCAAAGACAAGCGAGGTCAGTATGGGGAATCAGGAATAAAGGCAGATTCGGGAGACAGAGAACAGCTAAAGATTATCCAGCAACCTCCAGTTTCAGCGCCCTTTTTTAAATAGGCTGTTTGGCAGCAAGTCTGATATAAGACATGAGTGCCTGCACAGATTATTGTGCAGCACGCTCATGTATATTCTTGTGCAAATTAGTGCACCCACATAACCTACTGGTAAAGATCTTTGCTCTCTATAGTGGTACATGTGCACATTTTATGCTAAAGTCTTCTATTTAAATCTTCCTGATTGTACACTGCTTACTGATTTACATAGGGTGGTGCTATCTGGGTGCCCCTTATTGGTAAAAAGGGCTTCCAGATTACAGTCTTCCCTCGCAGACCTCCAACATCCACCAGACCAGGGTTGTGGGAAGAGGCACTGTCTTCATCAACAAGATGCTTTGCCAGGGAATGTCCCCCTGGTTAGGGTAACCCCATGTTGTGGGCATGTGACCTAGTATGATTCAGGAATTCAGGAGGGGGGATATGCTTGCCCCCTATTCCTTACTAGCCAGGCTGCATGCTTAGATTAAGGAACTATGAATTTTGGGGGAACCTCACAAAGCTTTTTCTTGTGTGGGATTTCTCCTTAAAAACTTTACCAGCTCTAAAGTGTCTGGAGGGGATTTGGAGGGGGACCCATGTTTTTTGGGGGCATTGGGTTCCCCCTTAAAATCCACATCAAATTTGAAAGGTCTGGTAAAGATTTTTTTCTTTTTTTTTTTTTCAGGGAGGCACACTTTTTTAATTATTGCTGTAGGATGCACTATAGCAAAAGTGGCATTTACAAAGAAAAAAAAAACTTGTTTAACTTGATGGTAAAGTGTATTGCTGGCTTCTTATTTTTGTTATCCCTATTCTAATAACAAAGCAAATGGCACTTCTGTGGGTTTCCTCCAGGTACTCTGTTTTCCTCCCATGTGCAGGTAGGTTATTTGGCTCAACTGAGTGCACACAAGATGGCTGCATCCCCTCCTAAGTGCTTTGATTCCCAGATAGAGAAAGGTGCTATAGAAATACACATAAAAAATTACTTGTAGACAAAGGTGTGTAGCAAATGTGACATGGTAAGTGGTTTGAAAAAAACTTTACTACTGTCAAAGGTTCGTGGACGTTTACAGTAATGGTTGTTGTCAGCATCTGATCCATATCACTGTATTTTTTTCTGAACAAGTGAAAAAAGTGAAAAATATAAATAAAGTCATGTGAAATAAAAAATAAATTCATATATTTGTTGCTGTGATTATGTGTATTAACCATATGCAAGAATCAGAATGCAATACTCTTCACAACAGGGATCCCTGAAATAAGAAAACTCAAGAAAGTTATCATCATATGCTTAGCTAAGAATAGTGCAAAGCAAAAAAGTAGTAATATTATTGTGATGTGATTATTTCCCACAAAAAAAGATAGTTTGCTGAATTTTATCACCACAAGCCTGGTCTTTAGCCAACAATCTTTAAAAGGGTAGTGCAAATTTTACAGTTGACTACTGGTGTGTTGGTAATTTAACATACCCATGTAATTACTTGTTTAATGTAGTACAGACAGTTGTTAAGTGATAGGTGGTACTTTGCCCTAGGCCTATGCTAATCTTGGCTCTGTGTAAGTCATATTTCTTTAAAAGTCTGGTTTACTTAAGGGAGTCCTATGGTCACCTTAGCTTCTACCTATGAACAGGATCTGTTCAAGTCCTAATTGAAAAAAAAAATACTAGCGTGCCTGTAAACCCATTTCGATTGCAAGACTTTTTTTCATAGTAGCAAAAAGGATGACAATGTGAGCATGAAAGACTTCTACTCTATATCGCAGTTAAAAAATACAGCTTCAAAAACTATATTTTCAAGAAAATCTTAGCTTGGCAGATCGACTGCCTGGATACATTCCAGAAAGTGTGGAATTCTTGTGCACTACTTTATGGCAAATTTAAAAACTGGATTTGTAGCACTTGAACTCCTTCATATGTGGGATAAGACGCCCCTAAAAACCAACCCAGTGCTACAGATGTGGACATATGGCCATACACCCTAAGGGGGCGTGACCAGAGCAGCGCTGGCTAGGCCATACACAGCCTTATCCATATCTGAAGCACTGGGCCGGTTTTGAGCAGCGTCTTATCCCATATATGTCCTACTCTCTGAATACCGGTAGGGACACCTGTTATCCTCCAGCTTTGAGCGGCGCTAAGTCTACAATGGTCACTTGTAGGGATGAGCCGAACACCCCCCGGTTCGGTTCGCACCAGAACCTGCGAACGGACCGAAAGTTCGCACGAACGTTAGAACCCCATTGACGTCTATGGGACTCGAACGTTCGAAATCAAAAGTGCTCATTTTAAAGGCTAATTTGCATGGTATTGTCCTAAAAAGGGTTTGGGGACCCGGGTCCTACCCCAGGGGACATGTATCAATGCAAAAAACTTTTAAAAACGGCCGTTTTTTCGGGAGCAGTGATTTTAATGATGCTTAAAGTAAAAAAAAAAAAGTGAAATATTCCTTTAAATATCGTACCTGGGGGGTGTCTATAGTATGCCTGTAAAGTGACGCGTGTTTCCCGTGTTTAGAACAGTCCCTGCACCAAATGTCATTTTCAAAAGAAAAAATCTCATTTAAAACTGCTTGCGGGTTTAATGTAATGTCGGGTCATGGCAATATGGATGAAAATCAATGAGACAAACGGCATGGGTACCCCCCAGTCCATTACCAGGCCCTTTGGGTCTTGTATGGATATTAAGGGGAACCCCGCACCCAAATTAAAATAAGGAAAGGTGTGGGGCCACCAGGCCCTATATACTCTGAACAGCAGTATACAGGCGGTTCAAACAAGACAGGGACTGTAGGTTTGTTGTTAAGTAGAATCTCTTTGTAATTTTGAATGGGTACATTTTTAACGTGTTTAGCTCCAGCCAAAAAATCTTTTTTAAGCTTTTTGGAAAACATAGGGAAGGGTTATCACCCCTGTGACATTTGTTTTGCTGTCTTTCCTCCTCTTCAGAAGATTTCACCTCACTTTTTGTCCCAATGAAAAATGTTTTTTGAAAATTTGGGTTTTTTTGTGGAACAAGGATTGGAAAGCATCAGTGGAAAGGAGAAATTGTTTTCCCATATTAACTCTTACAGGAGAGAATTTCCCTTCCTAGGGGTAGATTTCATCTCACTTCCTGTTGTCTCCTTCCGTTTGCAAGTAGGAGTCGTTTGTAAGTTAGATGTTTGAAAGTAGGGTCCTGCCCTATATACTCAGCAGAAATTTGGGCCTTAGGTGTTGCTGTGGCCACAACACTGTAAGCCCTCACAGGGCCCTGCTGTGAAATATTAGATCAAGAATTGTAATTACATGCCCCTGTTGAACAGGAGCTGAAAAATTAGACCTTAGGCACTGGTGCTGGGCCACAACACTGCAACCCCTCACAGACACTCTAGTTGGAACGCAGGAACGAGCCCTGCTGCAAAGTATTGCATCAAAAATTGTAATTACACGCCCCTGTTAGACAAGGGCAGAAAAATTGGGCCTTAGGTGCTGGTGCCACAACACTGCAACCCCTCACAGACACTCTAGTTGGAACGCAGGAACGAGCCCTGCTGCAAAGTATTGCATCAAAAATTGTAATTACACGCCCCTGTTAGACAGGGGCAGAAAAATTGGGCCTTAGGCACTGGTGCTGGTGCCACAACACTGCAACCCCTCACAGACACTCTAGTTGGAATGCAGGAACGAGCCCTGCTGCAAAGTATTACATCAAAAATTGTAATTACACGCCCCTGTTAAACAGGGGCTGAAAAATTGTGCCTTAGGCACTGGTGGTGGCGCCCAGAACCAAAAATGTTCTTACAAGCTATCAGCGTGATGATTGAGGAGGAAGAGGATAATTACTCAGGGATAGTCACTCAGCATCAGCATAGGCAGTCTTTGAAGGGATCTGAGATTTCAAAAAAAATTATTCGGTTACATCAGCATCAGGTGCTTGGTAGCTGGTGGTGATCCAAGACTGATTCATTTTTATGAAGGTCAGTTGGAGGCCGCTGCTTTGCCAGACAAAGCACCCTGGGCATGGGTGAGAGAGGATGAGGAGGATGAGGACGGCTTGGTCATCCACTCGACCAAGTCTTCCGCATGTTGCGGCTCAACAGGGCCAGCTGCCGAAAAAAGGCCAAGCGTGTCCCATGGCCACGTGCTGATGAGGATGCACCGTCTCCACGACCAGCACTAGACACAGAGCCTGCTTGCCCTCTCTTATTGGCTTGTGACTGTCTGCCTCTCCTTCTTGGCCTTCCAGACATACTAATGGCCTGTAGCTGCACTAAGCTGGGATATATATATATATATATATATATATATATATATATATATATATATATATGTACTGATACTGCAGCTAGCAAAATCAACTGCCTGCCTGTAGTATGAGAACACCACCAACCTTCTACAGGTAGCTTTAGCTGAACACTGTGAGGTGGACGCACCCCACTAACTTGTAGGTTTAGCTGAACACTGTGAGCAGGACGCACTGCACTAACTGTAAATAGTCTAGCTGCCTGACCGTGGTACTAATAGGATCAAAAGAACACCAGTAATTTTCTTCAGGTAGCTTTATATACTGTAACAAGACAAGCCTGCCTGTCAGTAGGAAGATAACAGGAACGGATCTAGCTGAACACTGTGAGCAGGACGCACTGCACTAAATGTAAATAGTCTAGCTGCCTGACCGTGGTACTAATAGGATCAAAAGAACACCAGTAAATTTCTTCAGGTAGCTTTATATACTGTAACAAGACAAGCCTGCCTGTCAGTAGGAAGATAACAGGAACGGATCTAGCTGAACACTGTGAGCAGGACGCACTGCACTAAATGTAAATAGTCTAGCTGCCTGACCGTGGTACTAATAGGATCAAAAGAACACCAGTAATTTTCTTCAGGTAGCTTTATATACTGTAACAAGACAAGCCTGCCTGTCAGTAGGAAGATAACAGGAACGGATCTAGCTGAACACTGTGAGCAGGACGCACTGCACTAAATGTAAATAGTCTAGCTGCCTGACCGTGGTACTAATAGGATCAAAAGAACACCAGTAATTTTCTTCAGGTAGCTTTATATACTGTAACAAGACAAGCCTGCCTGTCAGTAGGAAGATAACAGGAACGGATCTAGCTGAACACTGTGAGCAGGACGCACTGCACTAAATGTAAATAGTCTAGCTGCCTGACCGTGGTACTAATAGGATCAAAAGAACACCAGTAATTTTCTTCAGGTAGCTTTATATACTGTAACAAGACAAGCCTGCCTGTCAGTAGGAAGATAACAGGAACGGATCTAGCTGAACACTGTGAGCAGGACGCACTGCACTAAATGTAAATAGTCTAGCTGCCTGACCGTGGTACTAATAGGATCAAAAGAACACCAGTAATTTTCTTCAGGTAGCTTTATATACTGTAACAAGACAAGCCTGCCTGTCAGTAGGAAGATAACAGGAACGGATCTAGCTGAACACTGTGAGCAGGACGCACTGTACTAAATGTAAATAGTCTAGCTGCCTGACCGTGGTACTAATAGGATCAAAAGAACACCAGTAATTTTCTTCAGGTAGCTTTATATACTGTAACAAGACAAGCCTGCCTGTCAGTAGGAAGATAACAGGAACGGATCTAGCTGAACACTGTGAGCAGGACGCACTGCACTAAATGTAAATAGTCTAGCTGCCTGACCGTGGTACTAATAGGATCAAAAGAACACCAGTAATTTTCTTCAGGTAGCTTTATATACTGTAATAAGACAAACCTGCCTGTCAGTAGGAAGATAACAGGAACGGATCTAGCTGAACACTGTGAGCAGGACGCACTGTACTAAATGTAAATAGTCTAGCTGCCTGACCGTGGTACTAATAGGATTAAAAGAACACCAGTAATTTTCTTCAGGTAGCTTTATATACTGTAATAAGACAAACCTGCCTGTCAGTAGGAAGATAACAGGAACGGATCTAGCTGAACACTGTGAGCAGGACGCACTGTACTAAATGTAAATAGTCTAGCTGCCTGACCGTGGTACTAATAGGATCAAAAGAACACCAGTAATTTTCTTCAGGTAGCTTTATATACTGTAACAAGACAAGCCTGCCTGTCAGTAGGAAGATAACAGGAACGGATCTAGCTGAACACTGTGAGCAGGACGCACTGCACTAAATGTAAATAGTCTAGCTGCCTGACCGTGGTACTAATAGGATCAAAAGAACACCAGTAATTTTCTTCAGGTAGCTTTATATACTGTAACAAGACAAGCCTGCCTGTCAGTAGGAAGATAACAGGAACGGATCTAGCTAAACACGGTGAGCAGGACGCACTGTACTAAATGTAAATAGTCTAGCTGCCTGACCGTGGTACTAATAGGATCAAAAGAACACCAGTAATTTTCTTCAGGTAGCTTTATATACTGTAACAAGACAAGCCTGCCTGTCAGTAGGAAGATAACAGGAACGGATCTAGCTGAACACTGTGAGCAGGACGCACTGTACTAAATGTAAATAGTCTAGCTGCCTGACCGTGGTACTAATAGGATCAAAAGAACACCAGTAATTTTCTTCAGGTAGCTTTATATACTGTAACAAGACAAGCCTGCCTGTCAGTAGAAAGATAACAGGAACGGATCTAGCTGAACACTGTGAGCAGGACGCACTGCACTAAATGTAAATAGTCTAGCTGCCTGACCGTGGTACTAATAGGATCAAAAGAACACCAGTAATTTTCTTCAGGTAGCTTTATATACTGTAACAAGACAAGCCTGCCTGTCAGTAGAAAGATAACAGGAACGGATCTAGCTGAACACTGTGAGCAGGACGCACTGTACTAAATGTAAATAGTCTAGCTGCCTGACCGTGGTACTAATAGGATCAAAAGAACACCAGTAATTTTCTTTAGGTAGCTGTAAATACTGTAACAAGACAAGCCTGCCTGTCAGTAGGAAGATAACAGGAACGGATCTAGCTGAACACTGTGAGCAGGACGCACTGCGCTAAATGTAAATAGTCTAGAAGATAACAGGAACGGATCTAGCTAAACTGAATACAGTGTATATATATATATGCAACACCTGGGATGCATATATATACACAATACACTTTAAGTGCAGCTAACTGACTGACTGTCCTGCCTAATCTAGTTAACTCAAATGAAATGACACTGTCTCTCTCTCTCTCTAAGCACACCGGAACACACTGCACAGGGCCGCCGTGCAGGCGGCCTTATACAGTGTGGGGCGTGTACTAAATCCCCTGAGCCATAATTGGCCAAAGCCTCCTTGGCTTTGGCCAATTACGGCTCTCTGTTCAGGCGGCGCTGTGATTGGCCAAGCATGCGGGTCATAGTGCATGCTTGGCCAATCATCAGCAAGCAATGCACTGCGATGCCGCAGTGAATTATGGGCCGTGACGCGCCACACGAATTTGGCGCGAACGGCCCATATCGTTCGCAAGTTGGCGAACGACCGAACAGCCGATGTTCGAGTCGAACATGGGTTCGACTCGAACACGAAGCTCATCCCTAGTCACTTGTATTCCTTCAAATTTGTGTATGCCAATGAGGGTATGGGTGGGATGGATACCTTACTGTACCCTATCCTTTGCCTAAATCCCTCTATAAATGCATATTCTAACCCTTTCTACATTTATCTCCACCCTTTTTTATTGTTTCTTTTCATTTGTCTTCTTTCCCTCATCCCTCATACCTCCCTAGTATGATGGCTTTATCATAGCATATTGCTACAACTTAATTTGGCATGCAAAAATAAAAACCCATGGTAATCTTTCCTTGCAGAAATAAACAAACAATCTTAACCCAAGCACAATTAGCTTGGCCACCACTGATGGTCACTGTGTCTACAGTGGTAAAAAAATTTCCATGTAATTAAAGTGAAGATTTGTACTTAGACTTGTTTTTGTTACATGTTCTTACCACCCTAAATCGTTTTATCTGAAGTGTAAATATATTATAGGGGGACTTTTCCTGCAATAACTTTGACTTCAATTAAAATCAAATGAACAGAGGTTTTTTCATAGGTCTATGAAATTACATTCTTTTATTCAGGAATACTCATTTCTAAACAGATGTATTTATTAAAAATATGTATGTGTAGCGGTGCCCCCGTGGGGTCGCTGTGTGTAGTAGTTCCACACGTCACCCTGCTTGGCCAGGCATTCACTTCAGACACACTTTGCCAGTCAATGAAAAGTCCTTTAGCTTGTTTTTGTTGTTTTTCTTAAGGGATCAAACTTGTATGGGGAAAAGGGACATGGGATGCCCAAATAATGAATCTTGCCTTTTTAAACAAAGATGGTTGAATCTACATTGACAGTGTCTAAAGCTCCACATCCTCCAGCACACTACTTGAGATCACTTTGATTTCTCTACTGCGCAATCCTAGATTCCTGTCACCATCAGCACAGGGTTAGACCTCACTCTGAATAAGTCCCAACAGTTCAAGAATATCCATTTGCTGGCAGAGGTCTGCAGTCCACTATGGTGTAGCAAATAACAGCGATGGAAAAGGACGTTTGAGCTGACTGAAACTTGGTGGACTACTGATCCCATAAAGTCTGGTGCAAATCCTGCCAACCCACTTGGCTGCAGCAATTTGACTTCAACTACACCACAATCTGTGCCTCTGCCTTCACATCCAATCCTGGCATGTCCCTCCCAGAGCTTCTTACTGTGCTTCTCACTCACTGACCTCAGAATGGATCCCTCCTGAATAACTTGCCTGACAGTGCTCCCTACTGTCCTCTTCCTGCTCCTGTTCTAGGACACCTCTCGATGACCATGTAAAGAGAGGCTCCCTCTCAGCTCCCAAGCTCCAGGCCTGAGGTCACCCCCAGAAAGGGGGTTCCCTCAAGGGCCACGACAGCCTAACACTCCATCACTCAGTTCTTCCACCCGACAACTCCTTCCACAACAGGCTGACCATGAGTATTTATAGGAGGCCTGCCCCCTGCCAATCCAAGTTGGGGATTGGTCAGGGCTCCCAGATACACTCCATGCCACTCCCATCCTCTGCCCTGCCTCTTTTCCAGAACCCCCTGGAAACAGAGGAGGCGCCAGAGAGATGAAGTACATGTCAGTCACCTGCTGCTACACTAAACCACTCCCCAGCTCACAGCTAGGCCTGCCTAAATTTACTTGCACTGGCTGTAACAAAACACAAACAACTACCTCTAGCAACCTACCTAAGGTAGAGGGTGCTACATATGCATGAAAAAATGCATGTGATTGTTATGGAGAAATCCATGTTAGTTTAACTAGAATAGTTTAGCTAAAAATGTAGAACACCATTTATTATGCTTTTACTGTTACTTTAAAATCTTTATAATAACAAGTAAGTTATTTATATTGACAAATGCAATAAAAACATATTTAAAAAAAAAAAAAAAAAACTAAACTTGAATATCAGGTCTTGTGCACTTTTGCAGATTGTGAATTACACCACTTCCACTGAAGATTAAGTTTTTACAGAGCTGATAGCAAATTGCTGTCATTGGGAAGGAGGTGGAAGTTTTACTTTTGAACACAAATGAATGCGATATTAAACTCAAAATGTAATATATTGCAGCTTACCAATCATTAGATGTGGTGGTTGCATTAGTTTTCTTTTTAAAGGTTTTTTCTTCTGTTTTCACCTGGTGATCTGGCAGTAACACACCTCATGTATTAGAGTGGCTCCACTTTGGATGAAGGAGCACAGGGGCACCTTTGGCCAGCATCACTGTTAATCTGGGGGGGAGGGGAGTGTTAGATGTACTAACAGATTTAGATGCATTAACACATTGAAGCCAAACTCCATCTAACACTTTATAAGCAGTTACAGCAACAGTTTATTTTCCTTTTGGAAAAATGGCTTTATATGAATAAATAAAAGCTGGTCATTGTAAGCACCCTTGTCAGTGGTATATGGTTTGTCTCAACACTCTTAACTAATACATTTACAAGAGCGCTTGTTCTGTTGAAAAACCACAGACTTACTGGCTGGATCACCAAGTGAAAATAAGGTATTACTATCATGTTAGTCCATGTGATTGCTATATCACTTGGGTCAAAGAGGTATTAGTGTGGGATGCGCCTATGACAGCCTTTAAAGAACTCCATGTTTCCTGTCACTTTAAAAAGTTAGTTTGGGCTAGCTTGCTTGAAATTAATGTTTACTGTTATAGAAGGCTCTGGCCATCATGTACAGTACACGGAAATATAGTGCAGCAGCTAAGGCTGTACTGGCTTCAGTAATCCACCCGTGTCAATAGCTTTTCTGTGATGCATAAAGTTTGCAGGTTCAGGTGCATAGTGATGTCCCCCATCCAGATTCATGTACCAGCTGGGAATCTCCATCCATATAAAGAAGGGGCGGGAATACCATGATATCATTGACCAAATATGGCCACATGAGCATATTTGGGCACATGCTTGCCCCACGACTTTTCCTGGCCTGCCAAGCAGCATGTTTAGATAAAGGTCTGGTATGGTTTTTTTCACGGGGCTCCTCCTTATAATCCCCATCAGACCTAAAGGTTTTGGTATGAAATTCAGGGAATGCCATGCAGTTTTTTCTGCATTGGGTCCCCTTTGACACCCATAGCAAAGCCTCACCCAAGCTAAGGGTCTGGGTTGTATTTGTAGGGGAAACCCTAATGCCGCGTACACACGAGCGGAATGTCCGTCAGAAAAAGTCAGATGGGAGCTTTTCATCGTATATTCCAACCGTGTGTATGCCCCATCGGACTTTTTCCATCGATAGAGAACATGTTCTATATTTTTCCAACAGAACTAATTACTATCAGAAAAAACGCTCGACTGTATGCTGTTCCAATGCACCAAAAACGACCCATACTCTGAAGCAAGTACGAGATGGAAGCGCTCAGTCTGGTAATATTAGCGTTCGTAATGGAGATAGCACATTCCTCACGCTGCAAATTCTGTGATCTTTTATTAATGCAGCGCATTCTTTTGTGCTTTATAATGCAAGAATAATGAAGTTGTTTTGCTGCTGATGTTCAAACAGAGTTCTCACAAACGTATTTTTTTATTATTTCTCGTGATCTCATGAATAATCTTTTATCTATTAAAAGCCAGATCTCCATAATAATGTTTTGAATTATTTTTTATAGTCATCTTTTTTTATTATTTTTTATTTCATCAAGATCTCCTTTTTTTTCGATTATTCAAATATTATTTTCTAGTGATCTCCATATTTTTTTTTTTCCGTGTGTGTCAAGTTACCGCAATAACATTATTATCTTGCATTTTTTATTAACCTCAAGGTAGCTAGTTGGTATCCCTTGTTAATCTGACATTGTATTTTTGAAATGTACCTGCCTACTCACAAACAAACTGTCCTATGTTTAGAAAAACACATAGGCAAGTATTTTCAGAAAATAAAATCTCCATTTATTCTGGGTAACAAAATAAAGAGGAAGGCAACGCTGGAGAAACTTTTGGAATTTGCAAAGCCTTTTGGTCCCCCCAGGGCACACTTCAAGTCTGTGGAAAATAAAATTGTTAGCTTGAGGGGGTCCAAATAATTTTGAGCCCAATCTGGTCCAGGACTCCCAGAGATCAGGACCAGCAGCAGATGACATATATGTCCTCAGGCTGTGATACTACACCAGCCTGCTTCTTCTGTCAGACCAGACTGAACCCAGGCCATCACTTTCTTCTCTTCACTGCAGCCTTCCCTCCATGCTTCCCTGCACCCTTCCCTGCACCCTTCCCTGCAGCCTTCCCTGCAGCCTTCCTTGGAGGCTGTGGCTCTGGTGGTGGACTTGTGGCAGGAGGAGGAGAAGGAGGAGGAGGATGGGCAAGCTCATATACGTGGCTGTTCTCAGTCAGCTGGCCCCTCAACCCCTTCTGAAGGGCCTCAACAAAAAATTCCCTCACAGAGGAAGCGTTGGCCCTCCTCCAATTTCATCAATCTAGCTAGATAGCAGCCATAGGCCTCTTTAGCGTTGGAGGGGGCTTCTGAGGACATCAGTTGCCTTCCTAATGAGTCCCAGTGCTGCCTCCTCTGTGATCATCCCCTTCCTGGGCCTTTTTGTTGTAAGGCAGAGAGGAGGCACCTGGGATTGGGTGAGGCTCCTACTAGGCCCAGCCACCTCCTGGCTGACACTGGGCCCGCCCACCTCCTGGCTGACACTGGGCCTGCCCACCTCCTCGCTGACACTGGGCACGGCCACCTCCTGGCTGACACTTTCCAGACCCTCCTTCTGGTCGAGCTCATCCTGTGTATAAAAAAGAGACATAGTTTTAGTTTTTGGTTCATCAATCACACACAATTTTTAGCTCATAACTTGCAAATTATTATTATTATACAGGATTTATATAGCGCCAACAGTTTACGTAGCGCTTTACAACTTGAGGGGAGACAGTACAAATACAATACACTTTAATACAGTAGGAATCAGAGGTCCCTGCTCCCTAGAGCTTACAATCTAAGAGGGAAGGTCAAGAGATGCAAGAGGTAATAACTGTGGGTGATGTGCTGATTGAGAAGAGAAATGTACAGTTGTTAGGTGGGGGCCAGATAGGCTTCTCTGTAGAGATGAGTTTTCAGGGATCGTCTGAAAGTGGATAAAGTAGGAGAAAATCAGACGGATTGGGGTAGAACATTCCAGAGGATGGGAGAGGCTCTGGAGAAGTCCTGAAGGCGAGCATGGGATGAGGTGACAAGGGAGTTTGAGAGCAGGAGGTCTTGGGAGGAGCGAAGAGAACGATTAGGTTGGTATTTTGAGATTAGGTTAGAGATGTAGCTGGGGGCTAGGTTGTGGATGGCTTTGTAAGTTATAGTTAGTATCTTGAATTTAATTCGGTGACTGAGTGGCAGCCAATGGAGGGATTGGCAGAGGGGTATAGCAGACACTGAGCGGTTTGTGAGGTGGATGAGCCTGGCAGCAGCGTTCATGATGGACTGAAGTGGGGATAGCCTATTTAGAGGTAAGCCAATGAGGAGGGAGTTGCAGTAGTCGAGGCGGGAGATGACTAGGGAGTGGATTAGAAGCTTTGTGGTGACATTGGTTAGGAAGGAGCGCATCTTGGAGATGTTGCAGGGGTTGAGGCGGCTAGTGATAGAATTGGAGGCCGAAAGGTTAGTTCAGAGTCCAGGATTACATGTAGGACCTTGGCGTGGGGGGATGGGTTGATAGTTGAGCCGCTGATATTAACAGAGAAATCAGGGGAAGTAGCACCTGAGGGAGGAAATATCATGAGCTCGGTTTTGGATAGGTTGAGTTTGAGGAAGTGATGTGACATCCAGGCTGATATGTCTGCTAGTAAGTTGGTAATGCGTGAGGAGACAGATGGAGAGAGCTGGGAGGTAGAGAGATAGATTTGGGTGTCATCAGCGTAGAGATGATATTTAAAGCCGTGGGAGGCAATCAACTGATCCAGGGAGGTGGTGTAGATTGAGAAAAGGAGAGGTCCAAGAACAGAACCTTGGGGGACCCCAACGGAGAAAGGAAGAGGAGAGGAGGAAGTAAGTGACACTGAAGGAGCGGTGAGATAGGTAGGATGAGAACCAGCGAAGAGTACAGTCACGGAGACCAAAGGAGTGGAGTTTATTGAGGAGGAGGGGGTGGTCCACTGTGTCAAAGGCAACAGAGAGATCCAGGAGAAGTAGTACAGAATAGTGTCCACTAGTTTTAGCCATTAGTAGGTCATTTGATAGTTTAAGGAGAGCAGTTTCCGTGAAGTGTTGAGGGCAAATTGAATGTTAATAAATAGAAACGACTATCATTCTGACCCCAGCATTTTTGATTCTTGTCCCAAACATTTTTGCCCACTACTGTCTATTAATATGTAAATCTCTTTGTTTTAAATCATTAATTTGTTATCAATTATAACATCTAGTTAACATCATTAATATTAGGACAATAAATATGTATAAAAATAAATATACCTGGCTCCAGCTGGGAGCATCCACTTCTTCCAGGATGGAAGGCCCAGGTTGTTCCTCGTCAGCCTCTGCTGGGGTTGAGGTAAGGGTGGAGGGAAGGCTGCAGAGAAGGGTAGAAAGTGATTCCCTGGCTTCAGTCTGGTCGTCCAGTTTGTTGAAGTACCACAGCCTGGGTACATACACTTGCGCTGCTGCTGCTCCTGATCTGAGTGATTTCTGGATCTTATTATGCTCCTTCTTATACATGTTTCTCAAGATGCCAATTTTCTTTTCCAAGAACAGGATGGTTGCATCAGGGACCCGAGTCTTCACAAATTCCAGAAGTTTCTCCTGCGTTGACCTCCTAGCTTGTTTATTATAAAATAAGCTGTGTTTCACCTCCCACAAATTCCTCATCTCCCTGTATCTGTCTATGAAACTGGCCATGAATTCTAGGTCCTTAAAGTGATTCATATTTCCTGTAAGACAATACACAAGCCTAAACTCTCATAATCTTATCCCAATATAGGCCTCCATCTTGAAGCAGTATAGGCCACTGATGAGCCAAGTTCAAATTTTACCTTAGTTTAGGACGCTCGCCACTTCGGTTCCTCCTTCCTCTGCACACAGATCGTACGTACAACACATGCGTGTTATCTTGATATACACTGCGCATGTGTGAAACTCCGCCCACGTCGCCAGCCCCTTACATTCTTTTTAGAATATTCCCCTCCCCTTCTCGTTCGGCGCGCAGTAGGAGAGACATGGCGGAGACACAGCAGGTGTGTGTTAATTCTAGTAACGAGGAGGAGGAAAGCCCAGAGCCAGAAACGTCCCAATCCCGGAGGAGAAGATTTAAGGCCTCAAATATGGCCTTTGTAGAGATGGTGGAGAGGTGGACGTCTTGAGGAGGACCGATTATGATGGGAAGCAGGGACCGTACCTAAACCCAAATGTGAGAAAGGCCAAGATCATGACTACTGTGAAGAGTCTGCACAGGAATTTTGGGGTACGACGATCCAAGGAACAATTGAGGAAACGCTGGTCGGACCTGAAACTGAGGGAGCAGGATCAGTACAGAAGGATCAAGAAAGTGCTTCTAAAAAGTAAGTACTTGTCGTGTGTTCCGATTATTATTATTACTTGCATGCTGCTCCATGTGCTTTTCTTTACTGTTGTACAGTTTTAAAATGGCGACTTTCATGTTCGTGGGCACATTAATCGGTCGTAGGAACCATCATTCGCTCATTAAATATGTTGTTTTGGGCAGATACAGGTTAGATACATTTGGTCATGCCTATTTGTATAAAAATAAGTTTTGTACATTGCTGTCTAGATGTGTTTGTAACTAGAATGAAATGCAAGCTTGTTTCCGTGTAATGTAAGGAGAGGACACTCAGCAGCTGTTTACACATCTGGACTCAGGAGCACTAGTGTGGGACACAAGAACAAACTTTTTATGGTGTCCCCCAGTGGATACTTGGGGTGTCTCCATGTGTAAAAACTGTCACAAAAAGGTAAGTATTCCAGCTTTGGTAAGGTAAAAAAATCATGTCTTCAGCTTGGAACTCTGCCCAAAACAGACAATTGTACCCTACTTCCCAGAAATGTTTCATATTCCTATTTCTGGACTCAAATATCTGTGTGCTAACTATACCTTTTGTTTCATTCCCATAGGAGAGAAAAGATTCGGAGGACACCACTCAGAGGACACCAGGAACCCCCCACCTGAGAAAGAAGGGGAACTCAGAACAACAACACACCCCGAGGATCTGGAGGAAGGAGAGGTGGAGGAAGTCGGTGAGATTGTCACCACAACAGGTAAGTGTCTGACACCCCAGCTTCAGGTAATATATGTATGCCTGCATATTTATAATACATGTTTTTACTCAAATTTAAAGGTGATGTGCTGGTTGTTGAAGAGCAAGCTGAACATTTCACAAGTGACAGTGCACAAAGGCTAATCAACGACATCATGGTGTGGAATGGTGAAATTGACATCATAAGGAAGAAACTCAATGTTTTGGAACAACAATGAAAGAACATGATTGATGTGTTGGGGAGAATCTGAATTTCTTCCAAATGCCACCATTTTAACAGTTGTTGGACTTTACACTTTTTTTGACATTTTAAAAGCCAAATTATGAAGATGCACATGGTGTGTCAACATGTGCTATCTGCCATCAGGGGATATCAATGTACGTGTTTTTTGGGTGCAACCCCTTCCTCATGACTCTAGTAGGTGAGAGGAAGGGGTTGCACCCCCAAAACACGTCCATTGATCCCCCATGATGGGAGATAGCACATGTTGACTTTAGGCATGGGATCAGGGGGGAAATACCCATTTTGACTCCCAAGTTGTGTGCATCTTCCAAATTTGGCTTTTACAGGGGTGACATCACTCCATCTGATGCAATATCAACACATTTTTGACACTATAATGTCTGATATTGCCTTCAGTTTTTCTACGTTGAACTTTGTAAGTTCCAAAGTTGTGTATGTTATGTTTAGAAACATGCGTGTTTATACCAAAAAAAATAAAAATTGTAAAAAACTTGAGAAAAAAAAATATTTTACATCAAAATTTTATAACGCACACGTGAATGTGCACAGAGTAAAAAGTTTGATAATCAACATGGTGTGGCTTCTTCTTTCAATGCTCAATACCAGTTTTTGAAGTAATTTTGTGTTTACAGTGACAATGGGGCTTATTTACTAAAGGAAAATCCACTTGGCACTACAAGTGCACTAGGAGAACCTAGGAGACAGCCAAAAACAAACACAAGCAATAAAGAAAATTCAGGATTTTATCAGATATTTTTTTTTATTAAAAACATATTTACACATTGTCTGACATAGGAATGGCCCCCTACCCGTAAAATAATTTACATATTTCTGCCGAACTTCACGGGTGCTTTGGGGTGCCAAGCCAGGATGGCCAGTATCCAGGCCCGTTAGGGGATTCTCAGGAAGTCCGGCCTCAGGCCCAACTGAGGCAATATAATTTTGGGCATTTTTACTTAAAAAATTGTGCAATACGCAGCAAGAAAAGATGATATGGTTGATTTTGTAGTCCGCCATGTGTACTGCTGTCAGAAACAGGCGGAACCGGCCGGCCATTATCCCGAAGGCATTCTCAACGACTCTTCCGGCTCTGGCCAGCCGGTAGTTAAAAACCCCCCTCTCCGGGGTGAGGGTCCTCTGGGGGAATGGCCTCATCAGGTGCTCGCCCAGACTGAATGCTTCATCAGCAATAAAGACAAATGGGAGTCCTTCAACGTTGTCCGCATCAGGTGGCAATGCCAGGCCACCAGTCTGGAGATGTTGGTAAAACCCCGTCTGGGCGAAGACTCCTCCATCCGACATCCGGCCATTCTTCCCCACGTCCACATAGAGGTGCCGACACCACCGCCATCAACACTATACTATTAAACCCCTTATAGTTATAATATCAAGACCCCGAATGGGGTGGTGGCATGATGTGGACGTGCTTCCCATCTTTAGCCCCTTCACAGTTGGGAAAGTCCCAATGGTTGGCAAAATGGGGTGCCAAAGTCTGCCATTCCTGTGGCGCTGAAGGAAACTATGGAGTCAAAACAGAAAAAAAAATAGTACTTTTGCACATAAACATTGCAAGCAGATTAGACACAAACTTTCTTGGCCGACATCAGTATAACATTTATTTTAAGGAGTGTTTCAAGACAAAAATATAAGGCACACTTATCAGATTCCTCCTCCCCCCTCTGATGGCCCATTTAAAAAATTTTAGGGGGGGAAGGGTTCAAGCTGAGTTTGGGGCCCAAAAAAAAAGCCTCTGGCACTCTGCCTAAATTTAAGGACAACAATAACATTTGTACACATTTTAGGGGGTGTTTAGGGTAAAGCACTACAATGGAGCTGACAAAATACATTGTTAAGTGATTAGGCTAGGTGTATATGGGCCCAGGATAGCATGCTGGGGAGGTTAGTGAATATGCATGTAGGCCAAAAAAGAGCATTAAAAGATTACAGCATGCATGAAGACAAAGGGGACATTCACAGCATATTACAGTCATGGTAATTAGGGAATGATGAAAGAAATACAATACATTAGCAGACATTAAACACATAGAATGTGATGTTAAAGGAGAAAACTTACCTTAATATAGTCCTTCTGCAGGACCTGAATAATATCAGAACAGGTCTCTGGGATAATGATCCCCAGAGCCTGGGGGAGATGCCTGTAGAGAACTTGAGGTCCTGTAGACTTCTCCCAGTCGCCAAGTACTGCAACGTGGCGACTAGTCTCTGCTCCGGAGTGATGGCTTGCCTCATGCAGGTATCCTGCCTGCTAATATAAGGGGTCAGCAAAGCCAAAAAAAAACTGGGTCCGTCATCCTGAAAAAGTTCCTGAAATCATCAGGATTATTCTCCTGGATCTCACGAAGCATAGGCATATGAGAGAATTGGTCTTGCTGGAGCAACCAATTCTTGGACCATGAACTCCTCCCCACCCTGTTCATGGACTGGCTTGGGTCCAAGTATGAACCCCAACACTAAGCCTCTACACAGCATGAACTCTATGATGAGTACATCCCCGCAACATGGCTTCAAAAGGGTCGGCAGGTCAGAACGAACTAACAGAATGCACTGAAGAACAGCAAGGCCTGTGAAGAGCGATCTGAAAATCAGAAACGAGCGGACAAGAACACACTGAAAAACAGATGCGAACTGACTACACGCACTGAAAAGCAGATGCAAACCCACAAGCACAAACTGAAGAGCAGTAATGGACTGAAAAGCACGAAAGCTGAAAAGCTTGAATCGTCTCTCACCAAACTTCTACTAACACGAGATAAACACGAGATAAGCAGAAGGAGCCCAAAGGGTGGTGCACTGGCTATTGATCTTCCTTTTTCTAGTCCCGTTGTACGTGTTGTATGTCACCGAATTCTGGACGGTCGGACTTTGGTGTGACCGTGTGTATGCAAGACAGCTGGAGCGGAATTCCGTCGGAATTCCGTTGGAGAAACATTCAGAGTTTATTCCGACGGCAAAACCGCTCGTGTGTACGCGTACCATCTATACCAGATTGTTATCTAGGATAAGTCTTTGGTATAAACTACTGATTCAAACTAGACAGCCGTGTAGGTGTAGCTGCATGATCCAAACACAGATAGGGACACACATTTGCACAGCTGTCAAATTGGGTGTCTGCTGCTTTTACATGGATGCACGGAGCATCTGTGCATCTCATGCAGGCAGACACTGCCCTTCACATGGATGTATGCTTAATGATGCCTGTGTGATTGAAGCCTTACAGGCAAATAAAGGGCACCCCCCTGGCATGTTATTTCAAAGAATTTTGCATTTTGTAAAGAATTTTGTAGAGTCGATTGTATCCAGGGTCTCCACGAGGATGACAGAGTTCATTGTCATTGAAGTGCATGAAGCGCAAGAACTGCTCGTATCGTGCTCTGGTCATGGAGGCAGAGAACAACTGCATATGGTGAATTGGGTCAGTGGACCAATATGACCGCAACTCACTCTTTTTAGTTATACCCATGTTGAGGGAAAGGCCCAGAAAGAGCTTAAATTCGGAAACCATAATTGGTCTCCAATCTATGGCAAGGGAGTACTGGGGAATAGTGGCGATGTGTTGACCAGCGTACAAATTGCTTTGGTCCACAATAGATCTATAGAGATCTTCGGTGAAAAACAGCGAATAAAAATCAAGTGGTGTAAAATCAACTGTTTCCAACTGAATGGCGGGTTGGCCAGTGAATGGGGGAAGTACAGGTGCTGCAGAAGTGGTGGGTTCCCAATTAGGATTGGCGAATGCAGTAGGAAGGGCACTATGGACACGACGGGCCTGTGTTCCTCTTCTTGGTGGCAGCAGGACACTACTTGTGCTTGCCACCTCACCAGCTTGAACTGCACTTATGGGACTCGCCACATCACCATGTGATACTGCAGTGCTGGATTGACTACAACCAGGGTGTACTAGGCCGCTGGTGCTTGTTAGTTCACCAGAAGGAATAGCGGCGTTAGTACTGCTCTGCTCCATACGAGGGACCTGCGGTTCTTGCACATCAACGACAGAAGAAAAGTTCAGGGTCTGGTACGCCTGACCTTGGCAGGGAGCACAACTCCGTCGTCAGAGCTATCTGTCATGGAGCCGTTGTCCTCTACAGGATCGTATTCTGAGCCTGAATCTGACAGATGAGTGACTTCCTCTTCACTATCTGTCATGCTAAGAAACGTGTAGGCCTCTTCACTAGCGTACCTTCGATTTGCCATTTTGGGCTCTACATTTAGTGGTACACTAGTGAGACTCACAGGTAAAAAAGCTCCTGACTGTTAGCGACTGTATAAAAACGCTACCAAAAAAACTGTTAGCGATCGCAGATATCAGGCCTGACTCTGCAAACGCTGCAGTTATATGTGTTTAGTGTCTTGTAAGTGACAGTGATCGATTGATACTGCACTTGGGTAGGCTGGGCTGGGCTGGGCAGAGAGGCTAAACGCAGGTGCAGGTATCTGGGCTGATCTCGCTAATACTGCGTTTTTGGGAACCCTAAACTGCTGGGGACGCTAGTATAGATCTGATCGGATAAGATATTGATCTGTTCAGATACTATACCACTAATGGAGGTGTATGCTGCGTGCATGGGTGTTAGCGGTACTGGCACTAACCTGACGCTGCCTGGGGTGACGCAAACCCTATCTGACCCTAAAACTTAACTTATATCACCGCCTGGCGATCAGGGGGTTAAACCTTTATTAAGTAATAAACGGCGGGTGTCCTGAAACTATAAAAAACAAACCAACTAACCAGCATCACCCGTAACAGTTGAACGGTGATCACTGGTGAAAGGGTTAACTAGGGGGCAATCAGGGGGTTAAAACCTTTACTAGGTAGTATATGGGAGTCCCTGACGCTATAAAACGCTTACGGCGAACCTAAATACTTACCTCCCTAACTAGCGTCAACTGTGACACTAATACAGCGATCAGAAAAACGATCGCTTAGTGACACTGGCAACGGGGGGTGATCAAGGGGTTAAAACTTTATTAGGGGGGTTAGGGGGGTACCCTAGACCTAAAGGGGCCTAACACTAACTGCCCTACCACTTATAACTGTAAAAAAATTACACCAATGCAATAATCAGAAAAAAAAACTGCTATTGGTGTTACTGTGACAGGGGGTACAGGGGGGTGATCGGGGGTGATTGGGGGGGTGAAAAGTGTGCCTAGAGTGTTCTACTGTTAGTGTAGTGTTGTGCAGACTTAC